>JAWNKW010000137.1:8827500-9226717 GCA_035041775.1 Chymomyza caudatula | reverse complement strand
AAAACGCACGCCATTAAAAGAGCTGGATGTCGCGGTGGAGAAAACTGCGTCCACTTCAATAGCACATTTAGGGCCAGTCAAGCAGCGGCAAAGAGTTATAATGAAGTCATTGGAAGAGTTAGAAGTCACGCTGGAGGCGGCCTATATAGAAACGTTACAAACCTATGAATTTTACAACATGTAGAATGCTGCACCAGCAAGGAAGTATTCGTCAACACGGTGCTCTTTACCTAGCTTATTAATTGAGCCAGGTAAAGAGCAGCGTGTTGACGAATACTTCCTTGCTGGGGCAGCACTCTCCATGTTGTAAAATTCATAGGTTTGTAATGTTTCTATATAGGCCGCCTCCAGCGTGACTTCTAACTCTTCCAATGGCTTCATTATAACGCTTTGTAGTTGCTTGAGTGGCCCTAAATGTGCCATTGAAGTGGACGCAGTTTTCTCCACCCCGACATCCAGCTCTTTTAATGGCGTGCGTTTTGCTTTGCGCGCATTGAAGGGACCCAAATTCTTCGAAGCTGCGTCGCCAGTAAGCTTCACCGATTGCTTGGGCTTATTTCTCCGAGACTTCCTGACTGGCCCCAAATTATCTTGCGAAGCTGCGTCGCCAGCAGCCTTTTTTGATTTCTTCTTGGAAAGCTTTGTCGCCTCCACCGCGACATCCAGCTCTTTTAATGACGTGCGTTTTGCTCTGCGCGCATTGAAGGGACCCAAATTCTTCGAAGCTGCGTCGCCAGTAAGCTCCACCGATTGCTTTGGCTTGTTTCTCCGAGACTTCCTGACTGGCCCCAAATTACCTTGCGAAGCTGCGTCGCGAGCAGCCTTTTTTGAATTCTCCACCGATTGCTTGGGCTCAGATCTGCGAGATCTAAGGCGCTCCGTCACCAAACGGAGCATCTTTCCTGCCAAAACACCAATAATAAGAAATGCTATGACGTGCGTTTTGCTCTGCGCGCATTGAAGGGACCCAAATTCTTCGAAGCTGCGTCGCCAGTAAGCTCCACCGATTGCTTTGGCTTGTTTCTCCGAGACTTCCTGACTGGCCCCAAATTACCTTGCGAAGCTGCGTCGCGAGCAGCCTTTTTTGAATTCTCCACCGATTGCTTGGGCTCAGATCTGCGAGATCTAAGGCGCTGCGGCACCAAACGGAGCATCTTTCCTGCCAAAACACCAATAATAAGAAATGCTATGACGTGCGTTTTGCTCTGCGCGCATTGAAGGGACCCAAATTCTTCGAAGCTGCGTCGCCAGTAAGCTCCACCGATTGCTTTGGCTTGTTTCTCCGAGACTTCCTGACTGGCCCCAAATTACCTTGCGAAGCTGCGTCGCGAGCAGCCTTTTTTGAATTCTCCACCGATTGCTTGGGCTCAGATCTGCGAGATCTAAGGCGCTGCGTCACCAAACGGAGCATCTTTCCTGCCAAAACACCAATAATAAGAAATGCTTTGACGTGCGTTTTGCTCTGCGCGCATTGAAGGGACCCAAATTCTTCGAAGCTGCGTCGCCAGTAAGCTCCACCGATTGCTTTGGCTTGTTTCTCCGAGACTTCCTGACTGGCCCCAAATTACCTTGCGAAGCTGCGTCGCGAGCAGCCTTTTTTGAATTCTCCACCGATTGCTTGGGCTCAGATCTGCGAGATCTAAGGCGCTGCGGCACCAAACGGAGCATCTTTCCTGCCAAAACACCAATAATAAGAAATGCTATGACAATTTTGCGGTTCTGCTCATGGCATCTGATAATAATACAAGGAACGCGCATTATGCTGCTCTCACACAATTCGCGTTCCAAAATCAAAGGGGAAGTTTGTGCCGTGCATGTTATTGCCGTGCATTTGTATATATTGGTTGATTTGCGCCTCTCGTCCTTGCACTCTGAAGCAATGTATACTTAACAAGGTAACGTCGTCATTGAGCGAACATTCTAAAAATTTGTGAGAGGTACATACATTATAACATTAACTGAAATAACATGCGCGACACACAACCTTATTGAAATTTGCATGAGATTAAAAAAATTGAGAAACTGCGCTGCTGTCGACGCAAGGACGACGTTACCTTCTTAAGTATACACTGTCTTAAGCTATCAAAAAAATTGTACACTCGCGATGGCACAATGCGCGTACCTTGTATTATTATCACATGCTTTTGTTCTGCGTCTATACCTATGTATATATAATTAAGACTTACCTTCTATTGCTACGTCCTGGTACTTGATAGATCCTGTTTAATTCTGTTTTAAGTTGTGTTTGCAAAAAGTTCAGCCTTTTTTCACCCGTCTCTAGACACTTGCGAGTTATAAATGAACAGCGTGCTGTGATTTTTGCTTTTCCAAATGTGACCAAATTTTGGCTTTTTTTTCTGTTTGTGTAAAATATTACAACCGTAAAAAATATGATTAAAGCCTTAAATTTTTGACTTGCTTGATGCGCCTATACCTAAGTGTTTAAATGAGTCGAGAAACCGCTGAACAACTCTGTACGCTTGTTCGGACATGCTGTGTCTTTTGCGGAGTCCGAATTGGTGACTCGGGTGGATTGTCGGCACTTTTTAGTTTCCTACCTCTTTTTCGTTATTATTGAAAATGTTCCTTAATATTAAATATTGTAATGTAAACATTGTATCCTATTAGAGTTATAATAATAATGAAGTAATAGAATTTAAATTTAACAATCTACCATAGATCACACTATTAAACACTTAGTGTGTAGCGATTAAGAATAATGTACACACATATTGGATTATAGCCTTAGTTTTAGCAGGCTGATTACCATTAATAATAAAAATAAAAAAGATGTTTACAAAAATGGAATGTGTTTCACATTTATTTCTAGGAGGCCACACAATAAGAAGGATATTACGGAGGTTACATCCGGTCGACCTCTTTAATAGGTTTATGTAAATATGTACATAATATTTATAAAAACATACTTAATTTTACTTTTTTAAAATTGAACGTCATACTTTCGGATTGGTAGTATGATACATTTGTATTGCAGTATACTGTTTTCCATTGACAGCTTGTTTCAACAGTTTTGTCCTATATCTCGTCGTGGTCTTCGTTATGTGATGACCCCAAGTAAAATTGACGTCGAGTTGGATTCCAAGGTGGGAATGCGTGGTTTAATTGGAATAATATTCCCATTTAGTGATAATGAAGGCCATGTGTCTCTCCTCAGCGTGAACAGTGCAACGGTTGATTTTTCACCGTTTAGCTGAGTTTTCCATCGATTGGCCCAAAAAATCTCAAAATCCTGACGTGACATACCAATTCTGACTCTGGATTCATATTCTGCGCAGCAAATTACTTCGAAAATGATCCTTAGTTTTCCAACAACTGACATGGCCCCGGTATTTGTAGACATGTATTTCTTTTTTCTATTGGAATTTTCAATTTAACTATTAACAATTAAAATATTGCCAAAGACCAAAACTACTTAATACATAGTGTGTAGCGATTAAGTTTTGGTTGCCTATTGGATTATATTTAGTTTTTGCAGGCTGATTGCCAGTAAATATGTAAATAAAAAAGGTAAAAAATTTATGTATTTAAGCAAATAGTAGAATAACATTGTTTTCTGCTTAAAAACAGCTTAAAACTTTTGCCGACGAAGTGTAAATATGTTTCAAATTGTTGCATTTACTTACATTTACAACGTATGTTTGTTAGGCTTTACTTTAAGTTATAACTTTAAACTTGTAGTTTTACAATTTGTAAATAAAATAATATCTGCTTTTCTTTTTAAGCTAAAGACTTTTAACACAAAATATTTCAATATATTGAAAGCTGGCTGCAAGTTTTTGCTTTATTAAAAATTTTCTGTCAATATGCAGACAAACATGCTCTTGTTTATGCATGAATTCACGCCTGAACATTTATTTATTATTATGACATGCTTATATTTATCAATTTTTTGTTTTGGTTATTTATTTGTGCGCAATGCCAAGAAATTGCTTTGAACAATATTTTTTTGCATAAAGCTTTGAATCAATTTTCATTTGAAAAATACCAAACAAAATGAGGCAAGAAAAACATTTGCTGCTTTAAACAAAAAAAATAGAATAAAATCAAGTAAAATCTTTATTAGAGACCTTCAAAAACACAGTAAACGTTTGATAAGCAATTTAAATAATTTTGCACTTGAATTAAAGCAAATGATTTCAAATTTCAAACAAAAACGAATCGAAGCCGCGCACTCATTTTGTGGCCATTGATGCTTTATGCATATCAATGTTCAGCCAATATCTACATAACTCTGTATAAATTTATGAATTTCGTGAAACGGCGAATATTGCCAGAGTTTGGACGGAGAGACGTCAGTGAAATACACAAACCCAGAAGTCAATAAACAACTGGGATTGCCGGGCAGGCCACTTAGGCACAAAGCAATCAAATCAGATGAATAAGATGAAATTTTAATTTAATGAATGAATACGAAAGTACCAAAGTATTCCGTATTAGTTGATTAGCTACAAACTGGAAGCGGCAACAGGCCAGTTTTTGCTATGTGACGAGGCAAAAGGTGCCCCGCCATAGTTTCAAAGATTGGCATAAGTTTCATTTATTATTAGTTTAAGGATCGAAATATGACTAGCTTCAAGAAACGCTCCAATTAAGTAATAGAAGGGATAAGTAACAATGTCTTTAAGTTAATCACACTTAGGATAGGTAGTGCACAGTCAAGAGCAACGATAATCGATAGTTTATTATCGATGAGCCTCCGACACCGCCTTGTTGTCGCAGCAGCCAGCTCCTGCCAGCTAACATGATCGACAACGCGTTAGCACCCCTAGCCGGAGAGGCGTGAATTGACCGGGCAAGGCAACGGACTTGAGAGTCTAAGAGTGAGAGAATGAGAGGCGCAAATCACTCTCATAGCAATAACACCCGCTGAACAACCTGCCTCGTTGACGTTCGCATCAGAATGAAAAATAATATTAGAGATGTAAAAACACATCGATGTTTTGAGCATCGACGATTGTTTCAATCCAATGTATCGATGTAAGCCGACCGCATCGGCGATGTATCCTTTTTTGGTCAAACATCGATATTTCGAAAAAAAAATACTTTGTGTTGGCACACAACTCACAAAATAATAAAAACATTCCAGAAAAAAAATAACGTGCAAGCAAGAAACATAGAAAGCTTCGGAATTATGGATGAGTACGAGGGTAAAAACATCAAAAATTTCGGAGGCTCTGCTACTTGTGATTGCAAAAACATTGGGCCCTTACTCTATCGTAAAGAATGAAGTGGTTTTTTACATGAACGTTATATGATTTTAGGTTTGATAATGAATGTTAATAATCATGAGTGCTGATAATTTTTTATTCTCATATTTTGATTTGTGATAATTTTGCTTTTTTGATAATATTTTGGAGAAAGCACTAATAAATAATAAGACTGCATTATAATGTAAAGAAATTGAATCTTAAATTTATTCAAATAACTCGCAAAACTAAGAATTTCAAAATCGTATTCAACATCGATAGCTAGTTTTCAACATCTATAGACATCGACATCGGTGTTTAAGTCCAATTTTATAACCCTAAATAAGATATCATTGCGAGGGACGTCGGCAGAGTAAGCTTGTCTGGTATTCTTATACTATGGTCGCTACTAAGATTGTTGATATTTTAATATATATAGTATTTCAATATATCGAAATTGTTCTATTTATAATATCGTCGTAACGCTAATATATCGATTTATCGCCTAAAATTTCAAAAATATTGCCTAAGCCCCATATTTTGCGTTAAGCGATTTGAGAAACTCTGGATTTTTAACATTGTCATGAGAGGCCCTTTTTTTGTTCTATACAATAAGTTCCACAGCAGATGCCAACCTTTCTGACTACGATGACTGCGTTGACTGGTGTCAAATATTTTAGTGCAAGTCTTGAAATTTTCATTCCTCTCAGATAGCAATAAGCTATTGGACGCACCCCTTTCTGTAAGCAGTTGCGCTTCAGCTGTGTTCTCATCTCCTTCTGTACGCCGCTTTGCTCCACCATATTTCTGTTTTGGATCATGTGATTATGAACTCCCCACAATCTTCCGCTTGACGGATTTACACTGGTTTTATAATTTTTGCGCACAGGTTACATAGAAATTTAATCTATTTTTAATTGGTCCATGTTTCATGTACCCAAATAAAGTACACCTTTCAATTTCAACCGCACGCTTTTGTTCTTTATTGGAAAAAATACATAGTAACCGATATTTGATACAATAAATATCGATATGTGATATTATCGACCACAAAAAAAATCGCTCCGATATTATCGTATCAATAATAAACAGTTGGTAACCAGCTCAGGCTTTTCCGCACGTTTATCAAAACAACCGAAACTAGATAGGAGAAATTTTAACAACAAAAAAAAAGAAAAATCAATTTTGAAAATTATTTACTCTTATTATTTCCTTTTGAAGACATGCCCAAAACGATAGAAAATCATTTAAAGTTATTTGAATAACACACAACATCGACAACGCACGCATACAGAAACATTGCTTAAATTGTAGAAAACATAAATTAAAAAATTTTAGTTTTTTGGCGAATCGCAATACTTTTTTGAGGGAAATTAAAATATCGTGTATATCGATATATCGATATATCGATATAATATCAACAGTCCTAATCTTGACATTCAATCGGAGCCGCCGACAGAGTAATTTGCTAACACGGAAAAAACTAGAGGAGAAGGGAATGCGTAGAATAGCGAGGCTAGACATATAGCGTGGTGTGGCGCGAAAAAAGTGATGGTGATGGAGTGAATTTTGGTATAAAATCTGCCGTACCCAATCTTGAAGGCACCGCTCCGACATTGTGGTGGCTGCGGAGATAAGTTAAACCATGGTGGTGCCGTAGTAGCTGCGGGAAATGGCATAGGGAATAGTGAATTTCCAGCCTCGCGAGGTACACGCACGTGTGAGATCTGCTACTTGTCTCAGTGTCCCAGCACTTATAAATACTTTGTAAGTCGTCCTGGACTGGCTGTATCATACCTCGGCAATAAAGTAGTGTATTTACAAAGCAAGTTATTCCTTTATGCGCTCTACTATGTGCTTATAATTTTCAATTATAAAACTTGTGCAAAAGTATCTGTATATGAAAAGTTTTAAATTCCGTGTGCGCTTGACAATGTCATTCATCATAACAAATTTAGCCGTAAGCTTATTAGATTTCACTTTTGTTTGCAGCTGTAACGTTTGTAAGTTTCTCGCTGTGCATTTGTGGGCTGGGTGGGGGTGCAGTTATTCAAGAACATAAGCAAAACTTGCGTATAATAATATGTTGCCTATTTATGTGGGCAGGCGACAAAGTAGTGTGAATGTGAGTTAGAGTGTGGTAACCCAGCGGACCAACATACGTGCCTTTAGCGAAAACCTCGCAAAATGCTCGCATGCGAGCAAAACACGAGTGTTGCAGTGTAAGCTCGCAAAACACTCGCAGCGGACCATCAAACAAGACATTAGCGAGAGTCGCGCATAAGAAAAAAGGAAATATCATAAAAGCCGCTTTTTAAATATAAAATAAACAGTTGGTAACCAACTCAGGTTTTTCCGTACGTCGATCAAAACAACCGAAATTAGCTAGGACAAATTTAAACAAAAAAAAAAAGGAAAAACAAAAAATTTCAAAAATTATTTATTCATTATTCTTCTGGCGACCCAACTATAGCGACTAGAGTGCTCAAATTCAATAGGAAACGCTTTGAAGACATGCCCAACACTATAGAATATAGTTAACTTGCTAAAGCCCAAATTACTAAAGTTATTTGAATAACACACAACATCGACAACGACAACGCAGGCACACAAAAACATCGCCAAATCGGCGGAAAAGTTGTCAGTGAGAGATTTTAGTTTTTTGACCAATCCCAATACTTTTTGCTGAAAAGTAAAATCTCTCAAGAAATGTCAGAAAAGTTTCGCACGAAACAGCGTTTTCTAACTTTTTTGCATCTAAATATGAGCGTTTCACTCGTATGCGATATCATATACGAGCGTTTGGTTCGCTGGGAAAGCGCGTGTATAGTGTACGTGTGTGTGTGTGTGTGTGTGTGTGTGTGTGTGTGTGTGTGTGTGTGTGTGTGTGTGTGTGTGTGTGTGTGTGTGTGTGTGTGTGTGTGTGTGTGTGTGTGTGTGTGTGTGTGTGTGTGTGTGTGTGTGTGTGTGTGTGTGTGTGTGTGTGTGTGTGTGTGTGTTCGCATACATATGTCACGAAGAAAAACAATTTATCATTTAGCTTATCAAGCCACGGCCTAACGTCCATTATTATGCCAAAGTAATGCACAGAATTGTTTTTTGATGATATGCCCAATATGACCTAGAGACAGACAACAGACAACTGCAAACAAAAATAAATATGAAGAAAAGCAATGGCAAGCCATAAAATACTATACTGTAAGCATTATTTGTGTCTGTGATTTTGATTACGATACAGTTTGAAATGATTAAAGTCGCGCCTTTATCTAGAAACAATGGAGCAAATGTTGCCAACAACTGTTGGCAGTAGTTAATGGCTGGTCTTTGTTTAAGCTCAAAACCTTTTAATAAACAAACCTGCTCTGCCTATCGTGTCAGCCTGTAACTAAAAACCAACAATTATGCATGCCAAACCGCAGAAACCCAGCGACGTGGTTGCCATATCAAAATTTGCATAACTTTGTATGATTTTTCAACAGCGCAATGCCACAAAATCATTTATACATACATGCATAAACACACACACACACAGATACACACACACACAGATACACACACACACACACACAGACATTGTCAGTGAGCCGTCAACATTTCAACTTGTCATGCAAGCAGACACAGATACACGCACAGCCAAGCCAAGCATGCATTGCACACACACACACACAGATACAAACACACACAGATACACACACACACACACACATCCACAAACATACCGTTAGAAGCCATATCTAGGTGTAGACGCTAGGTTGCCATTGGCGCTAGTCCTGAAACGTTGCTACCTTCAATTTGTCGAGCTTCAGCGTGTAGTGTGGCCAGGTATTTGAAGCGCTTGTTGTTGCATACTTTGCGGCGTTGTGTCGGCAAGGTATTATTTCTGTTACGTATTGCGGAAATGCAACTGAAAACTTGCAATTTGTTTGACGTTTTCGTATTTGTTTTTTATTCTGTACGAATTTACAATGGCTGGAGACTTCAACAGCTGCGGTTACATTCTTTCGCCTGAGCTGTTGATTTGCTGCTGATTTATAATGTCAGAACGCCATACGTTTTATTGATACATACACACACACACACACACACACACCCACCCAAACATATCACAAAACGGAAAAACTTCTATCAAGTATCTGGGCATCATACTGGACACACAACAGGCTGAATTTCAGGCCCCACGTGGAATATGCGCTCTCCCGGCTGCTACCCAATTTAGGAGGGCCCAAGGTTGGCGTACGATTGCTCCTGGTGAGAGTAGTCGCATCAGTTGGGAGGAATGATCTGCGAAGGAAGCTAACGGCGCCTTACCGATTGAGCGCACTGCGAGTAATATCAGGTTTCCGCACTATCTCGGAGAACGCGGCTCTCGTTTTGGCAAATATGTTACCCATTGACCTGCTGGCCAGAGAGATGAAGGAGATCCAGGCATGTCGGTCGGCGTTGCGCGGCGGAGCATCAACAGGTGCTATCCGAACTTCGGAAAGCGTCAATGGCAACATGGCAGGCCAGGTGCGATTCCTCAACGAAAGGAAGATGGACCCACAGGCTAATTCCAAATCTGAAGGATTGGATAGAACGAGAGACAGGGTGCATGAACTATCTTACACAGTTAATGTCCAATCATGGCGGATATAGGGAATACTTGTAAAGGTTCGGACACGAACAAACCCCCCTGTGTTCGAGATGCCCAACAAAAAAAGAGAACGCGGAGCATGTTCTTTACCAACGGTACAGAACGCTAGTGGGCTCAATCCCCTCCTCAGAGGAGCACAGCGAAGATAACTGGCTCGGAACAGCTACTGATACACATACAAAGTGATTTGCGACGATGCGAGAGAGCACGACGCGAAGCGGAGAGCGCGTGATAAGTCGAAGATATAGCCAGAAGAAAGAATGTGAACCAGCTCATCTAGGCATCCAGAAGGATCTCATAGATGCAAAAGAGAGCTGAGATGTGTTTGCCTATAATAGGCAACACTTACCTGCGAAGTAATACTTAGCGGTCCTCCGCCGGGGAGTGGTGGTGTAAAGGGGTGTCGTTAGTACCATCAGTATCTTTTGAAGATTGTCATCCCTCCATGGCGTTTTTCAAGGTTACTTAAAAAAAAACACATACGCATTGCTATTAATGCCCGCTGATTAGGCCTAAAGCCAAGGTTAAAGCCAACACACACACACACACACACACACACACACATAAGCTATAACTGTATGCTGTGTATTTATGTAATGCCACCGCAGCAACACAAAAAGGTAGCAACTTTTAATTGAAAAACTTGAGCACTTACAACTTGCAACACACACTTTATAACTGCCTGTAAGCTTGTGTGTGTGTGTATGTGTGTGTATGTGTGTGTTGTGTGTGTTGTGTGTGTGTGTGTGTGTGTGTGTGTGCTTGTTGAATATTATATTTCCGCGCTACTCACTCGCACAAACAAACACAAACATAGCGAGATCTACTTTCTATTAGCAATTGTTGCAAGCTAAAAGTGTGGCAGTGGCAGCGACAACAGCAGCGCCGCGCCGTGCCGCATTGTCGCCGGCATTACTCAAGTTGTTAGCAATGTTTACAAACACAATAAGCAAATACGAATACAACAACAACAACAATAACAACAACAACAATGTTGGCAAGTACGATGGTTGCAACGATAGCGACAGTTACTGCAAACTGCACAGGTGGCAGGGACTTTGAGGCGCCTCCAACTGCTAACTCTAGTATTACCTCTAGTTCTACAAGTAAAGTTTTTTATATGGGCTGCATGGGTGGGAAAGGCTAACAGCGAAAGTTGCCTGTAAGTTGAGAAGTAGCGTCGAGACTTACCTACTTTTTTTGAATGGTTAATTCCTGGCTGAAAAGAACGCTTTCAGAAGAATTACATAAGACAAAGTACTTCATTTGCAGCTACGCATAATAATGTTGCTATGGCACTTTTATGATGTATTTTTTTTTTCTTAATTAAAAATGTACAATCCATATTTTCCGGCAAGCTGCAGCAAGCTTTTAGGTAAACCCTATAAATGCTGTTCAGCTTAAAAGTACTGTTAAGTAAAGCCATAACCCAAACGGTTTTGCATGCTCAACATTTTTTGAATGGCGAACATTTCAACACCAATTTGAGCAAAATCGGTAAGTTATAAGGGAATATCGAAAAATCTAACATTTTTTTCGAAACAAAAACCCTAGAGTGAAACATACCTTTTCCGATACATTTGGGGTCGTTTATTTCAAATCCGGCAAATGTTGAATTATCTAAAACAGATTTCGAAATATTTGCGAATTTCAAAATTTAAATTACAGATTTCGAAAGTGCCAATATCAGCAAATCCCATATTGCTTGAGAGCCTTGCTGCCGAACGAGAAGAACAGTAACTTGAATTAAAGGCATTTAAGTGTCGCTTCAATGGTCCACGGACAGTTTTGGTCTCGATTGTGGATTACAAGGCAAATTTATTTTCAAAATATTTTTTGAATTTATTACCTTGTAACTCGCAATCGAATCCATGTACAAGAAAACTATCTGAAACGGATTTAATCAATATTTCATTATCTTCAATTCAATCGGTAGTAATGTTCCCGAGTTATGTGAGATTAGCTGATTTTGCAACTTTCGAAAACTCGAATTTTTTAAACAGCAATAATTCGAAAACCGTTCTAGATAACTGAAAAAGCTTTCCTGATTTGACATCAGCTAACCCAAATTTACGAGATTGGTATATTTTATTCCAGGGTTTTTGTATACATTTTTTTTATGGAAATTAAAAAAAAAAATTTCATTCGTGGCATTATTTCGATATTCCCATATTACTTTTCCAATTGGCTACCGATTTAGTAGTGTTGAAATGTTCGTCAAAAAACAATTTATCGAATACAGAAAAAAAAACCATTACAAAATTTATTTAATTTTTGATTTAATTCATTTGGAATAAAAAAAAAAAATCGGTTATCAATTTTCGAAAAAAAAACTTGCAGTCGAATAAAGTAAATCATCTGAGAGACATTGACATAACATTAAATTAACTTGACTTTGAGCCACAATTCATTGGTAGTAAGGTTCCAAAGATAAATGACATTTGCTGACTTCGCAATAGCGATAGTTTGAAAACGGTGCTAGAAAAAGCAAAATGGTTTCGGGATTTACGGAAAAAGGTATGTTTTAGACATATGTAGGCTTTTTTTGTTGCATAGCGTAATTAGAACGGACAAACAAGGTAGAAGTATATAGAATTGCTGATCTAGAACTTTTAGAGAATTAAGAAGTACTTACTTACTTAACTTGCCATAACAACCCGTTACCGGGCTACGGCCTGACCTAAAGATCTTTTCCAAGCGTCCCGAATTTGCGCGAGCCTTCTCAAATTGGTGATACTAAAGGCTAGTGTACCATCTACCTGGTTCTTCCAACGGAGACATGGTCTGCCATTTCGACGCCACCCTTCGGCACTCGCATTAAAGACCTTTCTGGCAGGATCTTCTTCATCCATACGCACTACATGACCTAGCCAGCGAAGCCAATGGATTTTAATGTGCTAAGCTAGATCAATGTCGTCGTAAACCTCATAGAGTTCGTCGTTCCATCGGGTGTGATAGTCGTTGCCAACGCATAAAGGGCCACAGATCTTACGGAGTACTTACCGCTCAAACACTCCTAGGGCATTTTCATCAGACTGATGAAACGAAACGTGCAGGATGAGCATCTTCAAGAGTGTTAGTTTCGTCTGGCGGGAGAGGTCTTTACTACTCATTTTCTTACTGAGACCAAAGTAACATCTATTGGCAAGAGTGATTCTCCGCTTGATCTCTATGCTGACATCGTTCTTCATTGTGACGGTGCTGCCTAGATACACGAAATCCTTGACAACATCAAAAGTATAGTTTTCAACATCAAACTGAGTGTCTTGGATAGTACTTCCTAGGTTGGATTTGTGAAAAATATTTTTCAATAAATCTGTCTATAGAAATAAAACACAAATTGCGTATTTCATAGTAGTGTATGTAGAATTATAAGATATTTCATATTTTATTATACTTATAGTTTAATATTATAATAGCTTAGATTAATTAGTTTAGATCATTTTAAATATATGTACAACGGCTGGTCGTATTAACGGCTGGATATCGACTTTACAACTTTTCCATTCATACAACATTGCACTACAACTGACTGACTACTTAAACGTCTGTAATTCGACAGCCCAAAATGATTTCTCCACTATGCGAGGGATGAATTCTCCACTGCTGTTGTTGTCTCCTTTCTCTTACTGCCGATAAAGGTGCTGCCAACCGCGTCTAAATGCCACTAACCAACTTTAACATACATGTATAAAAGCCGAAAGGAACCGCTATTTTTGTTTCAGTTTCAAGTAGAATAGTTACCAGTTTAAATGGGTTAACTTTCACGATTTCGATTACGGTTAGATAATTATCTATTATAATAGCCAAAATTCAAGAATGGTGACCTTACGGTATGCGCTAACTGCCGTGGTAGTTTAGTCTTCTTTCTATTGCACATAAGGCCCTATCGAGCGTACTGTGTGAAAGATTGTGGATGGACCTCAGAAGATGCAAAACATATCGTTTTTGTGTGTCCAAGATTCTCTGCTGAACAGAAAGACTCAAACCGAGGCATTGGGGGGCCATTCAGAGACACAGACTTGTGGCCTTCATACCTTCGCACCTACTAAGCGGTCGTACCTTAAGAGGGAAACGGAGAGTAGTTTGTAGGTTTAATGGGTGAGTGGTAACGCAAGCTCCACACTTTTTCGCTATTACGCACGAATCGCTCAACGCTCCTTTACAAAAATTTGGTTACAGGGTATCCTGTACTGCCCGGCACTTTCTCGACTGAAAGCATCATATTGTTAAACTTCCAATGTAATTTGTAGCTTAAGAAATGTATATTTTTTAAACACATTCTCTGACAGACCTGTTGGCACTTTTGACAGTCGCTTAAATTTGTGATTGTAACCTTCCCAATCTCTGGTTTTTTTTAAGCTTATTAACTAAAGAAATGATTTTGGTTGTGTTCCAACTTACCATATACATATTTTTACTATTGCTTGTCTCTAATGTATAAAAAAGAAGAGTGCAAAGTACATATAACAATTTTTGTTCAGAATATCGCGGAAGTTATGCTCGAAGCGCTTTATCTATATATTACGTCATCATGTTTTTGCCCATTTTTGGCCTCCCTCCCCACCCCCTTGTAATGAAAAATATTCAGAAGGTCGACTCCTCCTACCCACCTCTATGATTACGTCAAATTTGTTTTTAATTAGAAGCAATATCTCTTTGTGAACATGGTCACATAGAAGTATACTACTGTTTCGATACATATTTCAAGACGCGATTTAATTGAAATCATCTATAGAAATTTGAAATCTTCTATAGAAGGTTGATCCCACGGCGAGGACTTTATCAGTGTGGTTTTAGGCTTCGTAAGTTCACCATTGACCAGAGGTTCACATTATGCTAAATCCCGATAAAGACACACGAACACCAAATCGACACCCACCGTCTCTTTGTCGATTATAAAGAATCGCCGCACTGTCTGAGTTTGGAATCCTTGCAAAGTTGGTGCGACTGTGCAGAATAACGTGGAGCAACACACGCACATGCACATGCTGCGAAAGGCCGGGAATGTTTTCTATAAGGGTGTTCAGTTGCTTGCATATGCAGATAATATCGCTTTCGTCGGGCGTACTAAGCGAGCAGTGTCTCTCGAAGCTGTTGGATTCCCAGATTGATGTTGAAAACTATACTTTTGATGTTGTCATGGATTCCGTCTACCTTGGCACCACCGTCACAATGAAGAACGACGACAGCATGGAGATCAAGTGGAGAATCACTCTTGCCAATAGATGTTACTTTGGTCCCAGTAGAAAAATAAGGAGTAGAGACCACTACTGCCAGACGACACTAACACTAAATAAGACGCTCATCCTGTCCGTTTTGCTTTATGGCGCTGAAGCTTGGGTGCTGTAGCAGTCTGTTGAAAATGTCCTAGGATTGTTTGAGCGTAAAGTAATCCGTAAGATGTTTGGCCCTCTACGCGTTGGTAATGACTACCGCCTCCGATGGAACGACGAACTCTGTGAGTACGTATCGTCATAGTTAAGCGAATTAAGATCCAGCGGCTCCGCCGGCAGGGTTATGTTGTGCTTATGTATGAAGAAGATCCTGCGAGAAAAGTCTTTAATGCGAGTGTCGAAGGGTGGTACCAGGTAGAGGGTACGCTAGCTACCTTTGGTATCACCAATTGGAGAAGGCTCGGGCAAAGCAGAGACGCTTGGAGGAGAGCTTTAAGTCAGGCCGTAATCCGGTAACGATTTGTTAAGGCCAGTTAAGTAGGCAAGTGGAATTATAATATTCGTTGCCAATTCGTATTTGTAAATATAACACTACAAAAAGGATTTAATTAGGCTTTTGATCAAATTTAAAAGCCTTTTTAAATGAAACTTTGCATCAAAGTTGACCCGCCCAAATGTACCTCTAACTAGGTTTTGTTGATTTCGGGGATACATGAGATATTGCCAATAACGCTTGCAACGCGTTAGGGTTTTCGAAATTGGTTAAAGTTTTTAACTTGCAGTAAACATGAACAAAGCCATTCTTGCATACTTTCCTGAATTAGCCTCAAAGTTATCTGGTGGCACACTTATACTCTGCAATTACCTCGAATTGTATGGCATGAAGCGTATTTTCTTTCAAGTATGCTCTTATAATTAAGCAAAAGCTAAGTTACTTACTTAGTAAATCTTGAGCGCGAAATTTGAGTCCTTTAAGCAACGCTAATGAAGAATTAAAGTCTTACAATTGAATTAGAAAAATGAAAAGGAATGGTTTTTACACTTTTGTCTAGATGTGATTGTTGCATATAAAGGATTTTATTTTGATTTTAATAAAAAGGCCTGCTCACCGCACATTTAGACTAATTAATATGAGTTACATATTAAGTTCATTTTGGTCAAAGTCAATTAGAAATACGCGTATACATTACGCGCACACTCCGAAACAGTGGCACTATCGTGCATAAATAAATAAATAAAATCAAATTGCAAAACGCTTAACTATTAATTAGTTAGTAGCACACAAAATGAGCGCAAAAGCCAAATAGCGAAATTTAAATTATTATTGGGATTTAGAATGAAATCTATTTTGGTACGTAATGCATGCGTAATGCAATTGTGTAGTAACAACAGCAACAACTGCGGGAACAACGGCTAAAATCAGGCTCAGGGGCATATGCAAATTGCAGGACCAAGTCCCACACACACACACACACACACACACACACACACACACACACACACACACACACACACACATAGAGTAACCCATTTACACATACATGGATGCATGCATACAAAGCCACCGCAGTGATTATCAAGTGCCAAACTCACACCAGTAAAGTGTCATAAACCAATGGCAGCTAATGCATAAAAGCCACACAACTCAGTGTGCATATAACTAGTACATAACTATACTACTTTATACTATATACATATGTATATACTACTTTATTACAGTGTAGTTTATCATACAAACCATAAGCCTATTAATAGCCCCTGTCTGCGATCAGACAAACAATTAAAATTGACTGCACTTTTTAACGTGCGAGCGCCACTCGTGTCACTATCTTGCCGCCGCCCAGTCCACATTATCCTGTTCAATGGGGCGCAAATGTGTGGCCATCATCGGTTTACCTGTGCAGGTACATATATATATATATATAGTATATAAGTCTGGTTCACGTAGCGCCAAACGACATTCTGCTAACTGGCAATTATTTTGGCCACATTGCGCGTCTGTAAAGCATAAATTTCTAGCCAGTATAGCTTGTAATTTATATGTATGTATAGCACATGACTACACACTGTCTGTGTGTGTGTGAGTGTGTGTTTACGATGTTTGTGTGTGTTTGCGATGTGTGTGTGTGTTTGCGATGTGTTCGTGTGTCACATAGCTTTGATTTGTATTTCCAAAGGCATTATAGCTACTCTCAAGTGCATGTATTAAGCATACGCCAGGTGTCACCGGCAGCTGCATAAACTGTTTGCCAACATTTTTGAAAATTTTCGAACATTTGTTTGTGCGATTTGTCAATTATTGTTGATATTGTTGTTATTGATGTGCCTAAATGACAGCTTAATTGATCAGCAGACGTTTTAAATTGTTCATATGTAAAGCAAGGATTTATTTTGCCGTTTATCAGTCGAACTACTTACTTATTGGCAGTGTAGAATTGAAGTTCTTATTCGTTGTTAGCAATTCAAACAAAGCAAAACAGCTTGCTTAGAGCTTTTGTGCATTGGTTTTGAACTTGGAAACGTTTGCAGTCAGTGCATTGGGACGGACGTTTAAGCAGCTTTTGTGTGGGTTTGTGTCTCTGCTAAATACTAACAAATTTTCTGTTGCTATAAAACTCATCACGTCAAGGCTGGTTGTGATAAAGGACAGGAATTGAAACTAAAACAGAAACCGAAACAGTGACTGAATTTCTGTTTCTGTTTCACTTTCTGCCTGTAATGCAAGAATCGAGGGTGTGCAACAAAGCATAGAAACTGAATGTAATTTAGACAACTTAACTTTGACTTTTTCGACATTTTTAACGTAATTTTTTAATTTTCCATAGTTTTATTTACATTATTTCAACAAAAACCACGTGCTGTGAAATAACAACAAGAAAGACGGTCAAAATGTACGTTTCTGTTTTAAATGTACTTATTTCTGTTTCGATGCCTAATGAGTACAAAATATTTATATGCTGTTTCTGTTTCAGTTCCTCTTCTTTGTCACAACCAGACTTAAATCCGTTTCTTCATATCGTGCGATTATTGCAAATTGCATCAGCATTTTGTTTGCTAATTTTTGGTTTGTTAATTATTTATTTTATAAAATTTGATGTTCAAATAAAAATACATTGTAATTTAGACTTTGTAATTTGTGTGTTTCTTACTCAAAGTTTCAAGTTTTCCTAGAAACTTTGACATGGAAGGTTCTACGTTACCTGAAATGGGGAATTAGGTAATTACAAATGTACACAAGTGTAAAAGGGTATTATAGATTTTTGCAATATATGTAACAGGCAGAAGGAGGCGTGGCAGACCATAAGTTCCATGAGCAAAAATGATCAGGAGCAATAGTCGAGTCGATATAGACATGTCCGTCTGTCCGTGTTGGGCCAGCTTTCTCCGACAGATTTTTTGGCATTTTCTCAAGGCTGATGGTTTATCCAATGAAGTCGATGTCTTGAGAATTATAAATTTACGTCTAGATCAGGCACGAGCCGAACGAGCATCAGGTTTTCGCGCAGACTCGGCCGAAGTGCCAACCGAAGCCCTGACTTACTACTTGTAAGACTCAACAAGTAAGTATCCTGAAAACAGGTTACTGTCTGATTCAGCGCTCTAACTCTTACACACTCTGAGCGGGTTTTTCTTCTGGAACTGCCTGCCTTAACCATACTCTATACCAAATATGTTCCAAAAGAGAGCACACAATATTGTGAATATGTTAGTTTAGTGAGCGACAAGGAACTGCTGCAAAGCTGGTTTTTGTCTCTTAGAAGCACTTCGCAGTGGTTTTTATCATGCTCCTAACTACAGAACCTACCCAAACCTAAACTCCAATTATATAAATACCTGAGAAATTTACTAAATTTGACCAGCTCTGCAGTAAGCGCCTCTCTATCGATGATGTACCGTTGATGTGTCGCTCCGGCTCCGGCCTGCTTTGGCGTGTCTTCCAACGAGAAGATTGATACTGTGCGCCTGCCAACATACACATAGTGGTTACTGAGTGACAAATGCTCGACTTCAATCTAATGCTTACCCATGCCACGCCGCTGAGAAGCCGCACTTTGCTTCGTGTGGTAGAGGTAGAGGTAGAGGAAGAGGTAGAGGTAGAGGTAGGGGTAGAGGTAGAGGTAGAGGTAGAGGTAGAGGTAGAGGTAGAGGTAGAGGTAGAGGTAGAGGTAGAGGTAGAGGTAGAGGTAGAGGTAGAGGTAGAGGTAGAGGTAGAGGTAGAGGTAGAGGTAGAGGTAGAGGTAGAGGTAGAGGTAGAGGTAGAGGTAGAGGTAGAGGTAGATGTAGAGGTAGAGGTAGAGGTAGAGGTAGAGGTAGAGGTAGAGGTAGAGGTAGAGGTAGAGGTAGAGGTAGAGGTAGAGGTAGAGGTAGAGGTAGAGGTAGAGGTAGAGGTAGAGGTAGAGGTAGAGGTAGAGGTAGAGGTAGAGGTAGAGGTAGAGGTAGAGGTAGAGGTAGAGGTAGAGGTAGAGGTAGAGGTAGAGGTAGAGGTAGAGGTAGAGGTAGAGGTAGAGGTAGAGGTAGAGGTAGAGGTAGAGGTAGAGGTAGAGGTAGAGGTAGAGGTAGAGGTAGAGGTAGAGGTAGAGGTAGAGGTAGAGGTAGAGGTAGAGGTAGAGGTAGAGGTAGAGGTAGAGGTAGAGGTAGAAGTAGAAGATATAAAGATATTGGTACCAATATCCGCAGCTTGACTTAGTATGAAGAAGAGATAGAGAAAGAGAAGAAAGAGGAACGGGAAGTTGAATGGGAACGGCAAGAATTAATATATATAATGAATTTATTGACGATTTTATCAAGGTGCAGCAGAGCGCGTGGATTCAGATAGTTTTATATAAATAATGTTTATTGTATAATGTATAATGTACATAATACATATATATTAAGGTCGCGGCCAATCAGTCGTGGTTTCCAGCCCACCCCAATAGTCGTCCCACTTATCATAACTATAATCAGTCAATAGCTTACTGTCTCTTATTGGATCGGACTCCGTTCGCAACAGCCGCAAATAATATTGCATAAAGGTAAACTGCTCCAACTGGTATGTCTTATAAACGCGATAGAATCCCTCGTGGGCATACCTATTGTTAAATGCAAATATACAATGGTGCGGTATATACTTTGTGATAATTCCAACAGATTGTGGTTCATGGTTATTATTATAATCGAAATCGCACGGAGAATGTAAAGCGCGAAAGTCAAAGGGCAACGTTGCCTCCACCTCACGCCTGGAACGCTTAATATGCTTTGGTATGCTCATCGTTTCATGTGTCACTTGTGAAAGGCTTTTTGTGGGTTGCGATGCTGTTGAGACAACGTCAACAGCTACACTATCCAGCCCCTGTATTTGAAAGGTATATATCTCATTATTTATAACTTGGAGACCGATTAGCTCTGCTTACCGTTGAAGCTCCCTTGCCAGGAATTGGATTGGCTTCAATATCCCGCAGCTGTATCTGAAAGATATTAGTTTATATCCCATTATGTGCACATAAGCTTGAATGGCAATTAGCTCTGCTTACCGTTGAGGCTCCATTACCGGGAATTGACTTGGCTTCAATGGGACATTGTAAGTGTAACTGAAAAATATTATTTTGTAATATGAATATTCATAGTTCTGCCTCTAACCATAGATTATGTTCTATGCTTACCTGTACAATAATAGCGCTTACGATCGATAAGAGAGATTTGAGCCGAACTATCCAATACATGTTGAAAATTTGTAAAAATTTTAAATAGAAGGTGTTAGCAAGTGTTGTGTGTTAATACGACTAAAATGTTATGAACATTGTATTCCAAGTAAGTCAGGGCCTACTAATACTTCCTAATATGATGTAAAAGGCAATACATTGGGGCTTCATGAATGGGTCACATGATTGTCTGCGTCATAGCCAGAGTTTTTTATCACTATATATATAACATAAAGAACTTTTGTAAAATTATATTTTATTTTTTATCTATATATATAAAAATAACATAGACAGTTGGTAACCAACTCAGGCGTTTATTCACGTTTAACAAAACACCCGAAATTAGCTAGGAGAAATTTAAACAACAACAAATTTAAAAAAAAAAAAAAACAATTTCGAAAATTATCTACTATTATTATTAAGTATGTCTCTGGCGACCCAACTATAGCGACTAGAGTGCCCAAATTCAATAGGAAACCCTTTGAAGACATGCCCAACACAAAAGCATCGCTAAATCGCTGTTAAATTGGATCTTTTTAAGCACTATTTGGCGTGCTATTATACTTAGATTCCTTTCACAGTAAATTTTTAAAAGTTTTATATGGAATACATTATAATATGGCGGTTGTCAACTGTGTTTGCAACTGTAAAAGCCAACTCTATTCTTGAACTTACATTTTCTTATAAAGTAGCATTTCGCCATAAGACAATGTTGGGTTTTTGCTTTCTGGAGCTTTATAGAAGTCATTACCGGTAGGCATTACTTATTTACGCTTTAGAACGAAACAATGCGGAAGTTTTAAAAACAGGAATGATGGCCTGAAATGACTCCTTTAAAGCTCCAGAACGCAATAAGTCAACATTATCTTATGTCGACTTATGCTAATTAAGAGATTAAATTCCATATAACACTTAAGTAATTCGTATAGTCTTAGCTACTTTATAAAACAATGAAGCTTACTCTTCCATATGAACGCAGAAATTACAATATGATAGTTGTCAAAAAAGATCTCAAGAGCTAAAAACCGCTACCTCCAGTAGGTGTGTTTTGTGTTTTAAGCCCGCAGCACTGCTTCTTTGGTCGGCAACTTTGTTATATTGATTATATTGTGGCAGTGTTATATTCAAATTTTAACAGTGAAACTCGACTGCTTTGTATTACGAGGAGTAAATTTGTTATTATTATATTTGACTGTACCTAAATGCAGATAAGTACATATATGTACATCTATTGTTGAGTTGTTACAATGCACTTGAAATGTATGTTTCGTGAAACGAAAGCAAAACTTGATGCGCTATAGGACTCTTATTTCCAATTTCCCAAAAACCCGACAACCCACCACAGACACGTTCAACTTTCAGTTCTATGATCCCGTCTAATAATTGTTTTCAAAATGGAGGTGATGGGTTGTCGGGATTTTGGGAAATTGGAGCGACTCGTTTTATATCATTTCTTTCTGTTGTAGCAAAAGTTGGGATCCGACAACGTTTGTTACGTTTTTAACGTGTTTTTTTGTGTCATATCACTACTTTATGTTTGACATTTTTTGTAAAAAATAGTTGTGCCAAATGGCATGCTTTTGTAGAGCATCATACTCACTTCTTATCAAAAAACATTATGTAAGAGCCATTGGTAATAACACCCATACGAATTCTGCCCAACATGTCGCGATAAGGTGTACATCCTTTTTGTCGCATCATTATCAGAGAGGCTCTAAAAAAAAGTTGGCACTCGCGTCGGCAGAATGTGCGTTCCTTGTGTTATTATTCCATGGATGTGAGTAACTCCAAATCAAATCGCAGACTAAAATGTTTACCTAAACATTTGTGAGTTGTAAGCAAAAAATGTATCGGTGTGAGATGCGTCCAGTAAATAAGCCTCAGGCGAGGCACTTGGGGGAGACGACCCGACAAGCGCATTCGACCGAACGCTTAGAAAAGTATGTAACAATTTGAAACCATTACTTTTTAGAAACGAAAGTAAAATAACAAAGTTGGTAAAGTTGGTGACAAATTAATTTGTATTGTAAATTAACAAATGTTTTTCAGCTATCGATATACTTTATAAGTAGCAAAATTCATAACGCTGTTGCTCAAAAATTACATTCAAAAAAAGACAAACATTTTTCGAATTCGACAAAGTTTTTGCAAATTCTATAACTGTGTGCCTGTTGTTATGCCTAGATTTCATAACTGCCTTTACTTTAAAACCAATAGTAAAAAGATGACTATGAAAATCTGAATCTACGCTTTAATACCTTTAAAACGATATACGACTCGAAAGAATCGGTCGGTAGCTTTAGTCAAAAGTACAAAACGAACTGTATAACACTTATAGCTAGCGAACTGATTAATATAACACAAAAAACATACAACTGTTATACGCAAATACTTATCCGTCTTATACAGCCAGCCAGCAAGCAACAGAACCCATGGCATAGTGCGTACAACAACCCAGCGAAAACACTTAATAGAGCGCGCCACTATCGCTTTTATACCAATAAATGCTTGCTCACAGCATCCTGCACAGAGAGAGAGTGAGAGTGAGAGAGAGAGAGAGCGAGAGCGAGCGCGAGAGAGTAGAGATTTGCTCAGCTCACAGCAAAGACCAAGAGCTAATGGTAGCGTTATGTTGACTTAGGTTGCTTCTTATCAGACGTGCGTGGATGCTGCTCGTGAGATGTCCTTGTAAAGGATAAGCGCGCATTCAAGCTGTGTTCGTTTGTGTGTTTTGTCGTTGTTGTGGACGTGTGTGTGAAAAATAACGCTTGAACGGCACAAAGCAAAAAATCTAATTTATGTGCACAATACATGAAGAAATACAAATACACTAAAAAAAACGAACGACAAGAGCAACGATAGAAATTGCAAGCAGAAAGCCAAAGTATACACACAAATGTACATGTACATATACATATGTATATATAGATACATAACTATGTGTGAAAACAGTTTTTGTGCTCTACATGTGTTAGTTATATAGACCAAAAATCAGCTGCTGCAAAAATTAGTCAAAGTTAATAACAACGCATTGTTTGAGGTAAAAATCAAAATGTGCAGCCAATTAATTAAGTAATGTTAAATGTTCAAATGTGCAATTAACGCTTAAGAGCTAAAAGCAGTTGAAGAACGACAAACTACGCCCGAGAGTAATAATCCAGCGATTGAGCAGCGCAGAAAAGTAGGCAACACAAAATTTAAACTAATGCTCGGAAAGGTTTCGAGTTGAGAGTTAAAGAACTTAATAACCAAGGTTGGCGTCTATTTGTATAATTGTTTGAATTATGCAGAATCTTAAATGTGTGTGTCTCATGGGAATACATGTATAAACATGAATGTAACATGGCATATATGAGATATATATAGCAACAAAATCAGCACCACAATCATCAAATCTGTGCAAAAAATTTAACACAAACAGCAGACTAAAGCGCAAGTTATGTAAATGAGCTACAAAAAAAATAACTACGTTTTTTGTGTGTATGTGTGTACACCTGTTTGACAATGTATACATATATGTAATACACTGAGCAAAAAAAATTGTCGCGCTTCAATTTATACATTTGCATGTGTACTTTTATAAGCCCCTGCCCCTATTCTCATTTCAAGAGCTATAAGACAAAGTAACCCGATACTTCTCTTTCACTTCCCTATCTTCATTCCAAAAACTATAAGATGAAACAACCCCATTTACATTTCATTCCGCTCCTTTTCACTTCACTCACAATCTCCTTACACCTCTCTAGGTAGATCATATTCCTCTTCCTATTCTTCCGCATCTTCCTCTTGCCTTTCCCCTTCCGGTTCTCCATTCCGTTCCTTTTAGTGGGTGCTGTCAGACAATAGAAAGCAACAACATGCCCCATTCCAAGAGTTATGAAGTGGATCAGCACGATTTATGTTTCACTAAAGATTTCTTGAAAAAGTAGCTGAAATCCAGTTACGTTTCATGTGAAATCTTATAATACTTGTTTGATCTAGTCGGGATCTTCATCAAAGAAATCTAGTTGAGTAAGAAAGCTGGAAAATTTTATTTTTTCTATTTCAGGAGAAAGCTAGATTAGCTGAAAAGTGTGTGACTTGCGTTACCGCTAATACAAACTAAAACTACCATAGTATTTTTTTCTTTTTAAGAAAACTAGGAACTGACCCGAAATGGCAGCTGTAACATATTCGACCGATACTGAGATTAGATAAGCTTTGTGTTGCAGGCAGCCTTTCCTTATAAAGCAACTCAAGAGAGTGAAAGACATTTGAAATGACAACAAGAGTATTCCCGTAGGTATTTGTGAAGACTGCATAAGGTGAGAATGTACATCCCACTCATGTGGAGTATCACACCCTAAATTATGACTTCGTGTCCATGCAAAGGCCGCACAGTGACATGTGGCCCATATTGGCTAGGTGTTTGGCCAAATGAATTGTAACCACTGATGAATTCAAAATTCCTCTTCTGACGTAGAAGCTAGTTGTAGGCCTCTGTACTAGGTTCTTTCACATAGTGTTTTGCTAAGCGGCATCCAGTGGTGAATTTTTGTTGATTAGCTTATTTTTAGTTATACGAAAGTTTAAGATGGGGATCACGCATTCTTTAGAGCAGAACTTAAGAATCATCACTATAGCATGCTAATTTTGAACAGCTCAGTAATATCGACGTCTCAAAATCAATAAACTGGTTGATCATAAAGAGTGGTTCTAGCTGATTCTCAGGGACCACGTTGTCCATCTCATAAAACTTTCTTTTAGGCGTTTATTCAGTTTGGTAGCATCTAAGGATGGCATTTTTTACCTAACTATATATTTCTCTCTGCCAATGAGTGAATGAATCCCGTACCGTCTCCCGGAAGTGGCGGTGAGCACTAAATAGTAGTAGTAACAGTCTGGGAACGAGTAGCTGGCTATATTTACTGCGTTTATGGAAGAGCATTTGCTTCGAACGATTTCTGGGTTAGTATACCAATTCCAGACCAACTTAGAGCAAATTGTTATAAAAATCGCATGCCAGACCGAGGAGCCGCCATTGTAACGCAACTCCAAAAGCACCAGAAATTTCTAAATCAAGCTGCTAAAGTGACTTTCTGACTATTTTCCAGCATTGAAAAGAGAGATACGTGACGTGACAAAAAATAGAAGTGCATTTTTTTCCCCTTTTTTGTGAAAAGCTTTTGAGTTTTCTAAGATGATCTGGTATAACATAACTTTATAGTCATTATTTGTTTTTAAAAAAAAAGAGATGCTTTTAGTTTTATAACTTTGATTTAGAACATTATCATCGCTAGGTATGGAAATTTAAATAGGCATTAATATTGGAAAAATGCATTTATTTATAAATATTTATAAATTTTACTGTGCGAATAGTTACACAGCGGCACAAAATGGGCTAAGTAATGTTGTGCTCTGAAAACGTTTCACAAACGTTGAACTTAATTTGCTTCCATTTCGTTTAACAGATGATATATTTTTGAGATTTAATTTGAATTGATGGTCTCGTCTTTCTAAATGAATTTTCAGGGCATTATTACTGGCCTAGTGTAAACAGCGTTTACACAAAACAAGACTTCATTAGAGTCTAAGAAGAACTTAGAACAAGCAATATATTAGCTTTACAACAAGCCCGAAAATATCACAAAAATTATGAACATATCAACATTCCATAACATAACAATCAAGACATTCCCTAAAGTACATGAAGCTTCGAATTTGTTTAAATCAATCTCTAAGCTCTAAAGAGTGTGAGCCTGGGTTTTCTGGAAGGACAGGGTTTAGCTTCCTGATACCTGTCTTTAGCTTTACCCCCGCTGGCTAGCTGCTCTAATTACCATTAGGGATTGTGCGTAGGGTTTGGGACTCAACGCGTAATTAGGCCGTAAACCTGTAACGTGCTGTTATGCCCGGTGAGGAAGAAGAAGCAGAAACTCTCTAGGTCAAGCCTTATCAAGTACAGTTGTGCATGAAAATACAACGAAAATTGGTTCTTGGCTAGATGCGTTCTTTGTTTACCAGACATTTGTGATTAAATGCCGCATACGAAAGCTTTGCGAATAGACAAAAGTTGTATATAAACTATTTTGTTTCAAATTCTTGAGTGTTTCATAGACGACTTACTTGTTTGTTTTCCCAGTGCAGCAGCTATGTGTGCCTGTATATAAGTATCGTATAAGTGTGCATGGCCTGGCACTTCCAACTGTCAGTCAACCTGCCATTGTTGGACGTGCTTGTTATCAAATCCGAAAAAACGAACGCTGCCAAGGAGCCATGGTTTTTATTATGTGTTAATTGTTATATGGTCGTATTGTGGTCGCTCTTCCTCTTCCATACACACAAGTGGCTGTAACCCTGGCACACACACACACACACGCACACACACACACACACACGCTGATTACTTGAGTTTTGTCATTTTGTTGTCGTCTGCTGCGTCGCCATGTTGCTATTCTTGTCAACGCCATTGTTGTCAAGTTTTTCGTGTTTAATTATTCATGTTGTTGTTGACGTTGTTTTTTGAACACTTTGAGTTCTTTTTCTTTAACCAAATCGCCGCAAGCAACACCTATATAACACACACTCACGCACACTATTACACGTAGATGACCTTTGCACAACAACAGGTGGATATGCGCGCCATTGCGGGATGAAAATCTTCAAAAGATACTGATGATCCGTACCATGTTGGTGGTTTCATGTCGTAATCCAACGACAATGCCTACGTACTAACTACACCCCTTTACACCACCACTCCCCGCGGGAGGACCGCTAAGTATTACTTCGCAGGGGAGGGTTGCCTATTATAGGCACACACATATCAGCTCTCTTTTGCATCTCTCAGATCCTTCTGGATGCCTAGATGAGCTGTCACTTCCGTCCATTTCCCTTCTCAATTATGACTCCATTATACGTTCCTCTTCACGACGTTCTCTCTCGCAACGTCGCAAATCGCCTTGTATGTGAATAATCACCTGGCTGATCCTTAGCCAGTTATCCTCACTTTTTAACATGTACCCGGTTAGCTCCTCCGGGGGAGGAAGTATGCCCGCTAGATTCCTGTATCTTGGGCAGTGATACATGACATGCTCCGCATTCTCATTACAGTTGTGGCAGCTCGGGCATAGGGGGGTTCGCTCATGCTTGAACCTGAACAAATATTCCCTATACCCGCCGTGATTTGACATGAACTGGGTCAGGTGGTAGTTCATACGTCCTGCCCCTCTCTTTATCCACTCCGTTAGATTCGGGATAAGCCTGTGCGTCCATCTCCCTTTAGTTGTGTGTGTGTGTGTGTGTGTGTGTGTGTGTGTGTCTTGCTTTCTATGTATAGTTAGCAACGATTTGAATGCGCATTGCTCTAGTGTACTCGCTACAGCTACTTCCGTTTTAAGTTTGACGGCAGCTTGTTAGCATATCTTTCACTTGGCTCTTTTCAATTTTGACTTGAAAATGATTTTCCTGCACGAAGCGCGGAAATGTCGGATGCTTTTATCAGTATACTGTATGTCCTAAAGCTTCAAGGGCTGCAAATCACAAACAAGAGTTAAAGCATTACGATTGCCAGAGTTGCTACTTTGCAGCCAAACTGAAAATTAACGAAATTAGCTTACAAGGACAGTACAATGTTGAAGGAAAACACATAAAAATACTAGACAAGATGGTATTTGTTCAATATTACAAATTGACAACGATAGTTATGTTAGGAACTGATTACAGAAAACTGTTTTTATTACTTTACTTTGCTTTAATTGGCATTTTAACATTTCAAATTGAATCCGAATCTGTCTGTATGACTACAACGTTGATCCAATTGAAAGGTGAATTTTTAATTTAAACTTCGCTGGATTTTCGAAATTGTTTTCTGTAGGTTGTTGTGCGTATGGACGAAGAAGCTCCTCCTCCAGAGGAGGTCCAAGGTCTTCAATGCGCGTGTCGAAGGGCGGCGACGAAAGGGCAGACCATGCCTCCGCTGGAAGAACCAGGTAGCGAGCACATTAGCTACCTTTGATATCAGCAATTGGAAAAGGCCCGCATAAGACAGAGACGCCTGGAGAAGAGTTTTAAAGCAGGCCGTAACACGGTAACGGGTTGTTATGGCCAATTAAGAAGAAGAATATTGCAGTAGCAATTTTCTCTTTCCTTTTCGGAACTCTCTCTCTTTCTAATGCCGAAGACTCAGGTCAATAACTTGTCATGCTGTCAATACATTCCCTAAACCCACTCAAGCAGAGCCAATCAAAGTAGCCAACAATACGCTCCATTGTTTGACTCCAAGTCAAAGCGTGGCAAGTGTCTGTGGCTATTTGATTGATCGACTTACTCAGTGATCTCGGGCTTTTCCACACTTTATATAGTATATAGAGATGGTGTGTAGAACGCCAACATTAATTTATTGCAAAGTAAGTTTCGCCTATCGTTTTTTTGTATTGAAAGCATCATGGAGTGTATGCATTTCAGGGTTTTATTGCTTTTTCGCAGTGTCAAAGTTAATGAGTTTTCAACATTTTTTTTCTCCAAATCCTTTGAGTTTACAGCTTAAAGCCTTTATTGTGCCCTGCAGGTATTCAGTTACGGAATTTTATGTTTATATTAAGATATCAATGCCTGTATAAATTTAAATGTATTTGAAATATGTTGATATACATATAAATATATGCAGGTATATGTATGTACCTGATATTACGTATACGCATCAACGAACTTCTGTGCATCTTTTGCTATGAATTTTTAATAGCATTATTTGAGTTGCTGTTACTGTTGTTATTTTTCATTGTGTTTTGTTACTTTAAAGCAAAGTGTATGTAGGTTTTCAGAGAAAAAAAACGTAAGTACATTGATGTCAAAGTGCATGAAAATAGTGCAAGTACATTAAATCTCATTTTAAATTGAAAATTCTCACTTTGAGTAAAAGTTTTGGATTTTGCAATATCTGAAGTTGCTTTTCTACGTTTTTGAGAATTACTTTCATACTATTGGCTGGACTAGCGGTCAAGCAGCTTGTCCAAGAAACAGAAGGATCTTGGTTCGATTCCCAGACGAAATGGCGAGGTATCTCGCTCAGCCTCTCATTTCATATTTAAGCTCAAGTGCAACTAATTTTGATTTTTATACCCTGTACATAAAGTGTAAAAAGTAATTATAGGTTTGGGCAATGTATGTAATAGGCGGAAGGAGACGTGGCAGCCCATGGGCAAAAATGATCAGGAGCAATAGCCGAGTCGATATAGCCATGTCCGTCCGCCCGTCTGGCCGTCCGTCCATGTTTTAACGTGTTTCTTAGAGACCATAAGAGTTAGAGCCAAAAAAATTGTACTACAAGATGCGCATTTTCCCGAAATAGAACAAGTTTATCGAATCGATATCGACTTGTATCGTAACCCCTTCCCCCGTGACAGTTTTTTGTGGTTTACAGCCGACAGAGGTTTGCGTCGTGTTTATGTGTACCTTTGTTTTAAAAATAATCGAAATCGGATAAACACATCAAAAGTTATAGTCAAAAACATTCTGACATCACCCACCTTTGCCCATACACAGCACCATAGTTCCACAGCATGTAGATATGGATATATGTGAGCTAGAGTTACAAAATTTGGGTTGGAAATCATTCAAACTGTATTCACCTTTATTCAATAGATGCCCCCCTTCTCCCGCAATCGATTTACCTTAATTACTGCCACACCCCGCAACATATTGATGTGCAAATGGCCACATTTATTTATAAAAGTGTTTTTGATCTATGTTTCAAAATTCAACAACATTGACCTAAGAATAGGTATAAAAGCATATATAATAAGCAACTTCCCAATAGGAAAACTTGTCAATTGGAACTTCCCAATAGGAAAATGCTTGCAGGCATATCGACCTTATGAAAAGAGACATAAAAGTGGATACTTCCGTTCCGATTTTGCCGTATTTAGTGTTTATAAAGAAAAAGAGTACAGGGTATTCGACTGTCGGGCACCGTCCCGACTGTCTGCAACAAATATTTTTCCATTGTGTTGGGCATGTCTTCGAAGGGCTTCCTATTGAAGTTGAGCACTCTAGTCGCTATAATTGGGTCGCCAGAGGAAATAAAGTATAGTGGATTAATCGTTTATGGGGACAAAAGGGTACAGGGTATTCAGACTGTACTATATGTTCTATAAACATAAAAATATAAGCCTAAGAAAGTGATGTGCTCGCTAAACTCGAAAACGCGTGGACCGATTTCAACTCTCACAAAATGTAGAGAGTATTAGGGAGAAGGTTTTTGTGAAGTTTGCTTGAAATCGGTCTACGTGTTTTCGAGTTGCGCCACTTCGATTAATTTAGATTTGTGGTTGGAAATTTTTCGCTTCGTTCTTAATCAAGAAATAAGTGACAATGTTTGCTGGCAAAAATATTGTGTCACGCGAAGCTGTCAGATACGATGGAAAGTTTGGTGTCGTGCGAGATAAACAGATAAGCACGGGACCGTCAATTTGACAAAAAGTGAAAATAAAAGTGAATTTTGTGTGGTAAAAATAAAATTCAGTGTGATAAAAATGCAAAATTTTAGTTTTTATATTTTTGCGTATGAGCAAAATATTGAATTTATGTTGTTAATTTCGTCAAAATATAATCGGATGCATAAAGAAGTGAGTTTTGCGTCACTTTGATGAATTCAGATTTGTGATTGTAAATTTTTTGCTTCATTCTTATTTTTAATAATATTAGAAAATGCCGAGAAGAGCCAGAAGTAATCAGGGACGCAGTACAGGTAACGCATTAAGAGTTCAAAATCAAAGAGCAAATGAAACAGAATAAGAACATGACGATAGAATAGTAGAGAGGTCAACGGGAGAGATCACGTTCAGAAAGACGAGAATATTGTCGGGCATTGAAATTTAAAACAGAAACGCCCGGAATATCTTGTGCAGTAGGAAAAGTTAAATCGGCAGAATTAGAATATCCGCTTGAACCATTAACATCATTGATTTCTGGAACATCGCCTGAAGCGAAACATTTTTTGTAGAAAATATCCGTCTATAATTCAAGTTTTCAAATGAGATCTGTTGGTGCGACAAGAATAATATCTGATATTTATATGCCAACGTTTAAGGTAATTAATTCATCTGGAATATCATCATGTCATCACTTCAGATACGAATTCAGACCATTCTGCTTATTCCAGATTCAAGGGCAAGCATATCACTAAATTGGATCACTGTTACCATTACCAAATGATGATTATAAATTTCTGCAATTTTATTTCATCAATAATAGCGATGAAGAATGTGATAGACGTTGTGCATTCGTACAAAACATTAAACCAATTACCATGAGAGAACTATAAGACTTATTTCATCAGCATAATGTTTTGATTCGAAGTTTGAAGACGGCCGTTGATAGACTGCCATCTAATAATCATAAAATCAAAATCAAAGCAAATAAAAGACCAGTTGGAGAACATGCTGGAAGATTTAATCAGCCAACTTCACCAGATGAAGTTGCTATTTCCATATCTGGACCACGTGATCGGATATGCGAAACTCATTGCAATACAAATTCAATTGATATAAAACAAAGGAATCCAACGAATGGTCAAGAATTAAACAAAACTGTAAGCGCAATGAATTACTATTCATTTCGAATTATGATTAGACAAAACAAAGAAAATCATATTCTTAAGTGTCGCAAACTATTTCATCAATATATTGTCGATATGTAATCCAAAATGGGAAGACATTAAGAAAAATTTGTATCATGGACAGTCAGCGGCTGATAAACATGATATAACAGTCAGAGTATTAACGCAAAAATGGATTTCATTGTCAAAAATAAAGTTTTTGTGGTGATGTCCAATGTTATATGTACTCTGTGGAATGGCAAAAAAGAGGATTGCCCCATGCACACAATTTGATTTGGTTAAAAGAAAAAAGTACCACAAAGTCAAATTGATGATATCATTTGTGCAGAGATCCCAGATGAAAATGTTGATCGAGGACTATATGACACTGTTACAAAAAATATGGTTCATGGTCCATGTGGTGAAGTATAATATGGAATCACCATGCATGGTAGATAATAAATGTGTTTCGCTAGATAAGAATTCATTTGAATTGAGGTAGAGGAGAGGTAGAGGTAGAAGTAGAAGATATAAAGATATTGGTACCAAAATCCGCAGCTTGACTTAGTATGAAGAAGAGATAGAGAAAGAGAAGGAAGAGGAACGGGAACTTGAATGGGAACGGGAAGAATTAATAAATATAATAAATTTATTGACGACTTTTTCAAGGTGCAGAGGACATTATAAATAATGTTTATTTTTTTTTTAACATAAAATATATACATATATATTAAGGTTGACCCTGGACTCCATACGGTTCAGTTGTGGTGGGAAGTTTCATAAAATAGTCGGCCCACTTGTCATAATTATAATCAGTAATTATGATACTGTCTTTTATGGGATCGGTCTCCACTCGCAACTGCCGCATATAATATTGCATAAAGGTAAACTGCTCCAACTGGTATGTCTTATAAACGCGATAGAATCCCTCGTGGGCATACCTACTGTTAAATGCATAAATACAATGGTGCGGTATTTGCCTTGTGATAAGTCCAATAAGTCGTGCACGCTGTTCATTATTATAATCGTAATCGCACGGAGAATGCGTAGCGTGAAAGTCGAAGGGCAACGTTGCCTCCACCTCACGCCTGGAACGCTTAATATGCTTTGGTATGCTCTTCGTTTCATGCGTCACTTGTGTAAGACTTTTTGTGGGCTGCGATGCTGTTGAGACAACGTCAACAGCTACACTATCCAGCCCCTGTATTTAAAAGGTATATATCTCATTATGAATAACTTGGATGGCGATTAGCTCTGCTTACCGTTGAAGCTCCCTTGCCAGGAATTGGATTGGCTTCAATATCCCGCAGCTGTATCTGAAATATATTAGTTTATATCCCATTATGTGCATATAAGCTTGAATGGCAATTAGCTCTTCTTACCGTTGACGCTACCTTGCCAGGAATTGGATTGGCTTCAATATCCCGTAGCTTTATCTGAAAGATATTAGTTTATATCCCATTATGTGCATATAAGCTTGAATGGCAATTAGCTCTGCTTACCGTTGACGCTACCTTGCCAGGAATTGGATTGGCTTCAATATCCCGTAGCTTTATCTGAAAGATATTAGTTTATATCCTATTATGTGCATATAAGCTTGAATGGCAATTAGCTCTGCTTACCGTTGAAGCTCCCTTGCCAGGAATTGGATTGGCTTCAATATCCCGCAGCTGTATCTGAAAGATATTAGTTTATATCCCATTATGTGCATATAAGCTTGAATGGCAATTAGCTCTTCTTACCGTTGACGCTACCTTGCCAGGAATTGGATTGGCTACAATATCCCGTAGCTTTATCTGAAAGATATTAGTTTATATCCCATTATGTGCATATAAGCTTGAATGGCAATTAGCGCTTCTTACCGTTGACGCTACCTTGCCAGGAATTGGATTGGCTTCAATATCCCGCAGCTGTATCTGAAATATATTAGTTTATATCCCATTATGTGCATATAAGCTTGAATGGCAATTAGCGCTTCTTACCGTTGACGCTACCTTGCCAGGAATTGGATTGGCTTCAATATCCCGTAGCTTTATCTGAAAGATATTAGTTTATATCCCATTATGTGCATATAAGCTTGAATGGCAATTAGCGCTTCTTACCGTTGACGCTACCTTGCCAGGAATTGGATTGGCTTCAATATCCCGTAGCTTTATCTGAAAGATATTAGTTTATATCCCATTATGTGCATATAAGCTTGAATGGCAATTAGCTCTTCTTACCGTTGACGCTACCTTGCCAGGAATTGGATTGGCTTTAATATCCCGTAGCTTTATCTGAAAGATATTAGTTTATATCCCATTATGTGCTTATAAGCTTGAATGGCAATTAGCGCTTCTTACCGTTGACGCTACCTTGCCAGGAATTGGATTGGCTTCAATATCCCGCAGCTGTATCTGAAAGATATTAGTTTATATCCCATTATGTGCATATAAGCTTGAATGGCAATTAGCGCTTCTTACCGTTGACGCTACCTTGCCAGGAATTGGATTGGCTTCAATATCCCGCAGCTGTATCTGAAAGATATTAGTTTATATCCCATTATGTGCATATAAGCTTGAATGGCAATTAGCTCTTCTTACCGTTGACGCTACCTTGCCAGGAATTGGATTGGCTTCAATATCCCGTAGCTTTATCTGAAAGATATTAGTTTATATCCCATTATGTGCATATAAGCTTGAATGGCAATTAGCGCTTCTTACCGTTGACGCTACCTTGCCAGGAATTGGATTGGCTTCAATATCCCGTAGCTTTATCTGAAAGATATTAGTTTATATCCCATTATGTGCATATAAGCTTGAATGGCAATTAGCGCTTCTTACCGTTGACGCTACCTTGCCAGGAATTGGATTGGCTTCAATATCCCGTTGCTTTATCTGAAAGATATTAGTTTATATACCGTTATGTATTAGCTTGAATGTGAGATTAGCTCTGCTTACCGTTGAAGCTCCATTACCGGGAATTGACTTGGCTTCAATGGGACATTGCAGGTGTAACTGAAAAATATTATTTTTTAATATGATTATTATAGATAGTACTAAGCTCTGCCTCTAACCATAGATTATATTCTATGCTTACCAATACAATAATAGCGCTTACGATCAATAAGAGTGATTTGAGCGGAACTATCGAATACATGTTGAAACAGTGTAAAAATTGTAAATAGGTGCTAGCAAGTGTTGCGAATAAACTGTTATTGTTACACGACTAAAATGTTATTAAAATTGTATTCCAAGTAAGTCTGGGCCTACTAATACTTGTAGTGTAAGTGTTTCTGTAAGTAACAGAAATCGCGCCCAGTTAAGATACTTAATCCCTTAACCCTTGCACTTGGCAAAATACATTTTCGACAAACGTCTATATTTAGGTTGATAAGAGGAATACTTCAAATTGCCTTAATTTAAATGGAACAAACCAAATTGGGTCGCAAACCAAACAAAGGTTTTTGCCACGATGGTTGTGTTGAATATGCTGTTGATAGAGGGGCTCTTGCTGAGGTCTCTTTTGGCAACGCGCATCAGTGACCCAACGTATTTTAAGGTTTTACATCTTACATTAAATTAAACACTACATTCTTTCTAACCCCTTACAGCTAACTTGTTGGGGTAGTATTAGTTGCAACTGACCTACTAATTCTTGCTCAAGCCAACACCGAAACACACATACATACTTGGAAACGCCGATGTAATGCCTTCACGTCGCAGCGGTGGTGTTGGCACCACACGACGCAAACATTCGCTAGGCAATTTGAGACGCGCCCATCCCGCCTCCGGTGCAACATGGAATGTACAAGTGGTGCGTGGGAAAATGTCCTCCAAGTGTCTGTGGCACGCGTGTCGCGCACTTATACTGGGACTAACATTGATGCTACTGGGCGCAGGCATGGCCACACTGGGCTATTATGCGGATCACTTGTCCATGGGTTCGGAACTGCGTGGCAATGTGACTGTGCGTGTCAAGAATGATCTGAAAGGTTTCCATTTAAACAACTTCTCATATGTGGGACCCATTGTCATGGGCTTTGGTGGCTTCATAGTGGTTGCCTCTTGTGTCATGACCTTTGAGGCCCGCGACTCGGCTGCCAAGGTGGTGCCAGCGCGTTTGCGTGCTGGCTGCGGCGGCAGCAACAAGAATCCTCTACGCAGCAACCAAGGCAGTTCGGCTTCTCAGCGGCGTGGCATGGGTAAGCATTAGATTGAAGTCGAGTATTTGTCCTCAGTAACCACTATATGTATGTTGGCAGGCGCACAGTATCAATCTTCTCGTTGGGATCAACACTTTGGCGTGTTTCGCTCATCACCCTGTGATACGCATCAACAGCAGCAGCAGGCCGGAGCCGGAGCGCCACATCAACAGCCATTCGATAGAGAGGCGCTTACTGCAGAGCTGGTCAAATTTAGTAAATCTCTCAGGTATTTATATAATTGGAGTTTAGGTTTGGGTAGGTTCTGTAGTTAGGTGCATGATAAAAACCACTGCCAAATCTTTTGGAACGCATTAAAATTGGAACTATTTTAGTGTTGACTATAATTCAGTGGTTAAAGTTCATTACATTAAAACACACTTCAATAGTAAATGACATTTGATTTGCTCATTATTAAATAGATGTTTTAAGTTACCCCATACGTCATATGCTTGTATAAATAACTTAAATACACTACACTAAAATAATAAATAACTTTAATAAACTACAATGGTTTCACATAATATTTCTAAGTAACATGTTGGGTGAAAAACTTTCGTCAATCGTTGAACATTGAGTTATTTCTTATTCTTCTTGGCTTTAACAAGCTACTCCTCGCGCACGCCTACACTAATCTGTGATGTCAGTGCATTCTCTACTTTCTTCAATGGGAAACACGGTCTACATAACACAACATGACCAAACCAGTGGAACCGCTGTATGTAAATTGCCAACATGTGAATGGTCAAAGAATCCAAAGTCTGCTTTAGACAACTTCTCCACATGTGCTTCAGCGCCATAAAGCAATACGGGACGAATGAGTGTCTTGAAGAGTTTGTTAGTTTGCTTGGGCTAGAGTGGTCTCTAACTACTGAGAAAAAACTAGCATCGATTGGCAAAGTAATCCTCCGATTGATTTTCATGCGGACATAATTTTTTAGATGAAATCCCTAATAGCAACAAAAGCATAGTTTTCAAGAGTAATCTGAGAGTCTAACCGCGTCTCTCCCTTTAGAGAAAATGTAAACTTTGCCTTGCCCTCATTTACCACTCTGACGTGTTCTCTTTCAACAGCCGCAAAAACTCCTGTAACTTGTCGCTTGATAGAAGAAGGCAAGTAGAAGCTTTTTGGACGCACTCCGCCCTTTCGCAATACACTCTACACAACAAAGTTGAAAAGGTTGCTGGAAAGGGCGTCGCCTTGTCTGAAGCCAAAAATCTAGCACAGTGGCTGTTCATAAAAGATGTCACTATGACTTTAAAAACCTTTGAGGGCTCCCTTCTTCAGCACTCCAATCTCTTCCTACGAGTGGGTTATCTGTGATCTCTTTCAACGTATCTTTAGTTTCAGGCATAGGTCAATTACCTAAATCAAACGTAGTTTTTGGGTTTATGATAAAGAGTTTAAAACGCTTAGTGTTGGGAACTGAAGTTAACTGATTAAGACTAATATAAAAATGAAAACTTAATCATCAACTGGCTGTATCTGCTTTTTTCTGTTGCTTTTTTATTTTTGTCATTTTTTTCCATAATTTATTATCGTTGTCAGCGCATCCGCACGCTTTTCGCCACAACTGCGTCGCCTCACCTACATCGGTTCCGTGCCCAATCTGTCTGCCATACACGCACATGCCCATCATCATCATCCACTTGCCTACAACTCTAATCTCTCCCATTTGCTCTCGCCGAATCACAAAATGACGCTGCCGCTGTTTCTGCTGGAAAACCAACAACCATGTTGCAACAAACGCCATCATCGGCATCATCATCACCATCATCATCATCACAATCACTTATATCGTCGTCTGCACAACTATAACAAACTGCAACAATCGAACTACTCGAGCAGTAGCGTGCGACGTGTACGGCATAACCGTATCTCTGGCGGTTCCGGAGCGGCCAATGCACGCATCATTAGCAATTCATCGAGCTTAATACAAAGAGCTACGCGAGAGCATGCAACCTGTGCGCTTTTGCAACCACCTTCAGCTAATCGCGTCTACTGGCAGGCTTCATCCTTTGATGGTGGCGGCGGCAGCGTCATGGTAGTCAGTGGTGGCAGTTCTGGCAGCGAGAAACGCGAGGAACGCAACAAGCGTTCAGATACGGCTAAGCGGCATGTTCTATCACGTCAACGACCCATTGAGCATGAGGAGCAACGCGAGCGTTGTAGTCCTCTGGGACACAGACGGTAAGCCAATGTCCCTTTATTGCAAGCTCTTTTTTAATCATAGTTTTTCCTAGCAACTCAACCATGTCGGACTCTTCATATAGCGGCCGCTGGACGGCACGCTGTGCCTCTGTAGCCAGTCGCACATCTAGCATTGACTCAAGACGCGTGCAGGTCGATCTACACAGTCCCGAAGTTATGCCCAAGTCTATACTACGTTCGCCAAAACGCTATAGTTCGGGTCCTTCAGCCACGCCTTCGGTCGAAAAAGATTTTCGGTAAGTAGAATAAGCTTAGTTGAAGAGTTTTTATTTAGAGCATATAACGCTGCGAACTAGAGATGTGGTCTTTAGATTTATACAATCGAGTGCAGCAGGATTTTCTCACGATGATTCTTCTAACTAGAGTTAGCACCATCTCAAGATGTGATCTTTAGATTTATACAATCAGGTGCAGCAGGATTTTCTCACGATGACTCTGCGAACTAGAGTTAGCATCATCTCAAGATGTGATCGCTACATTTATATGATCGCGTTGAGCTGAATATCTCCTTTCTCGCTTTAGTTGGATCACGTCTGGCAGAACTTCCTTACGATGACGTTTCGCTTTAGTAACTACGAATTTGTCATATGACACGATCACGTCTATTGAATCTTGTACGTTTTTCTCACATGATTATCTCTCTTAGTATAAAAGGTATACTTAACTCTAGAATTTCTTGGTATATACATAACTTCGGAGAATTTCTGTACCCTAGTCAAACGAGTAAATCAAAAACTCAGCATATTCGGATTAACTCTTCTAAATCTCTCCTGTTAACTACAAGAACAACAAAAACTGCGTGTAGACTACAGATTTTAAAAGACGTTGAAATTTGAGTATCATTAGGGAAAACATTCTACAAGATCTGCTGAAACTCAACTTAACTGTATAGTTAATCTGTAGAATTCAATTTATCTCTAGAAAAAAAAACTCTTCTTCTTATACCTAACCTATTTACTAATTTAAAACGAATCCCAAAAACAGCAGTCAACTTTCGGTGTGTTCTGAGCCACCGCCTCCAATGCGTCAACTATCGGGTCAGTCCAGTCTGGAACCCTGCGTGGCTGAGGAAAGTATTGAGCTGTTGGAGGAACGCATCAATGTGCAGTGTACTAGCAAGACGGCGATAAGTGTGTCCATGGAAGCATCATACAGCGAGGTAACTGAGGTGGTGCATCATTCCCCTAGTCTTCCACCGAAAAAGGTGCGCCCAGATTTCTTGCCGTTGAGCAAGACCAATGCAGAGCAAAAACAACCACAGAAAGCCGGAATAGCACAGCTATATCGCAGCAATAGTTCCAAACAGTTTTATAGACCCAAGCCGGCTATTGCCAAGGATCGTGACGATTCCGTATTCTATATACGATCTATAGAACGCAATGAGAGTACAGCAAGTGGTGATGATCAGATGTATGATTCCTTAAAAGTCATCAACGAACGACGCTCCACTTTATTAAAAGCGGATTCACAGAGTTCCTTGGGTTCGGCAGAGCGTAAGCTAAGCAGCTTTTCGTTAAAGATGCCAGAGATAACAGAACGAGAGAACTCCATAGATGTGGAGGAACCTCCTCCACAGCCTACAGCTATAACAACAGCAACAGATGCGGAACATGCCGTACTGCAAATTGAAGGCAATACAGAGCTTGAGCTGGAACAGAAACAGGAGCAAACGCCCTTTACAGCATAGATAGAAGTAAGTACAGTTGAGCATAGAGTACTATAGTGTGTAGTAATTAAGCTTATCTAAGGGAAATGTTAAGCCAATTGATTGTTTAAGTGAAATAGAAGTTCCAATTATTAGAAGCTATTTAAGTCATACAATGCGCCCTAATTGAACTTAACTGTAATTGAAACTGTAGTCTTACACAACAACTTGAAATGCTTTTAAAAACCAAAACACAAAGTCATCCTGTTTAAAACATTTCTACAACAAATCAAAGCTGCAAACCTTGAAAATAATGAACTTGAAGTCACCTAAATAAAGTATTTTTATATAGTCAAACCCAAAAAATGTTATCAGGTTCTCCTTCAGTTCAGTTGATGACACTTCGAATTAAGACAATGATGGAGTTCTTCTCGAAAGATTAGTTCAGTTTCCCTACTGCTTTAGCTCAATCAGTTCATTAAACTTCGTAGCCTTATTGCTAATAATGACATATTATTGGGTAGTCGACCTTTGGGATCGATTCTGTCCCCTATTGATCTTACAGCTGGCCTGCCACTCCTGTTCCCGTAATAAACCTAATTATCTAAAATGATTCTAATAGAGTAACATCTGGCAACGCTTACGAGGGTCATCAAGCTACCTTAAGAGTCCTTCAAATCTACCAAGTCCAATAAGATAACCAATCACTATTCTATTCTAGAAAACTCTTTAAGTTCGCCTAGGTCTCTTTTCCTCTCTTCGTAGTTACTTAATAGCTGTTCTTTGAATGCCACAAAATGTATCTGGCTTTTTGAGGTTATGGGCAAATTTATGCCCCGAATGTTATTGTAACATGAGAAAGAATGTGCTCCGTCGTATTTTCTGAAACAGCTTTGAGTTTTTTCTGGTTTCTGCGACCGGATTGATCATGAATGCTATGAATATCGGACAATACAGCTGATTCCATCTAATGGACTTTACCAACTAGTTTCATACTAGAATGCCTTTCGAAAATGCATTTTAAAGGACGAATAAGCGCTCAAAAAACAAGATCTACACTTTCCTACTTGAGCTTGGGAAATACTGGCATGTCTGAACCTTGTTATTGTTTGATGTAGGGCGCATGCCTTCTCATACCTGATGCTTCAAACGGAAACAATGCCTACCCCTTCGTAGCGTTTCTTTAACAGACGCATTAAGAACCTTTCTCCCAGGAGCGAACAACATGACCGAGCCAGCGGGCTGGCAGGTAAGCTCATATATTCTAAGGAACGCATTTCCGGTTTCGCAACTCTAAGATCTGTGCCTATATTTGTGAGAGCAGTCTGTATATCTAGCGATGTTGTGACGTTTGAATGCATCTTCTTGCTTTGAATAGCGTTGAAGTTGTAAGTTGTATAGAATTTCATATCTCAGTTTGTCGGAGCCTTTAGCACTTATTAGGTATTCGTTAGCAGCTCATTCTATTGACATTGTTAGCAGTATTGCAATGCTCCTTTTTATATGTTTCCACGACATGGACAGGCTAGCCTTTGCGCTTTCTTGAGCTCGTTTAAAGCATCTTTCTTGCTTTTCCTTCTTAACTGGCCATAACAACCCGTTGGCGGATTAAGACCTACAGGAGTCTTTTCTCCACTCTCTGATACTAAAGGTTGTTAAGGAGCCCTCTGAATGGTTATACACCTTCGTCACTTCCCTTCAAATTTCTCCCAGGAGTTTCATCGTTCATACGATGTATGTTTAATACAGCTCTCATTTAACACCAGAACCACTCTGGCAGATTCTCTTACAATAGCCAAAAAAGCTCCTATAACATCACGGTTGTTACGACCATTGATTTTAATATCATATAATTTTTTACTAATACGAATTTCCAATTTTTATGAATGCCAAATGTAGAAGACGAGTTGGGCAATCTCAATTCAACCTTGGTATGGCCCGAGTTCTATCCAATACCTCTGCCAGTCATTGGGTTCCTGCACCCGTGTAAAGACATTTCTCGCTTTTCGAGTCTTCAACCATTAACGTCAGCACTCCTGGTAGAGTTTCATACCCGCAGGTACTACAAATTTCAAACTCCCAATAGTTTACGGCCTCGCTATACCTAAATGTCAAAGGTTTGTCAATGCAGGGCGCTGAGCGCACTAGCCGCACATGCGAACTTCTGTTTGATAAGGTCCTCTTGGCCACACAAGATTTTATGTTCCAATAAAATTTTCAAATCTTCCCATATTCTGTTTTGCCACCACTCTTGAACAACTCTGCGGTCAGTTCGTCTGTACCAGCAGCTTTGTTGCTCCTGACCGCTTATCCATGTCGTCATCTGTGTTTGGAACGTCGGGTAGTTAACTCATTATCATCGTCATCGCTGGCAGTAAACCAATGACACGCCAGTACAAAATTCTCAAGTCAGACGCTTGACTTTGGAAAACGTTCTAGCGTCATTCCTGCTCCGGCACACTTCGATCTCCTCTCTCCAAACGATTAACCGCCTATTCTGTTGCTCATGTGCAATGCTCTGATGCATTTGTGGATCACGTTTGCGACATGGAAGCCGTATTGCTCAGCTTATGAGCTGCGGTTCAAGAGCCAAATCAGTCTTAAACTCAAGATCGCACTTCATATCGATAGCTTCTAAGCCAAGATGGCCAATTATAACAAGTTTCGATATATCTATATATAAATACGACAACAAAAAAAGTGTTTGGTACCGATTGTGTTTGAATGCGTGTACGTATTAAGGTTAAACCTATACCATTGGATAGAGAATGTTCATACGGTGTGGCAAATATAAATTTTACCTCGATACGTTGGCATTATACAGGTGAAATCCCACATTAAACGTGAAAATGTATTGAATTACAACAACAAAATACATTGTAAGCATGAACGGTGTCTGCTATAGTTTTGTCGGTTCTCTTTCCATTCTCATCCGTATATAGAATGAAGGGATAAAGAACGGCAACAACAGCGTCAACGACTATGCTTGGTGTGTATTTTATATAGGCTGCAGTTGTGTGTGAAATTTGTTGCTGTTCTCTTTCCATATTGTTCTATACATTTAGCATTGCCGTTGATGACGTGTACGTTGTTGTTTGTATGGAACATTTTTTTTCATGAAAATTCATGTATGTACATGTTGGTGGTGTATTTATTGTGAAATTTTTTTTTTTCGATTTTTATGTGAAACAATATATTGGCAATTGCAAAATAACAAAAAAAAACCAAAGAAAAAAAAAAAAGTTCTCAATATTGTGTGCCGACCAATGGCTTTCCGAGACTTTCATATAAAGTTCCCATGTAACTATGATGTGGTAGTCAAAACCATACATTTGATTGACTTGGTTTATTTACATGGGAACTTTCTATGAAAGTCTCGGAAAGCCATTGGTCGGCACACAAAATTGGGAATTTTTTTTTTTTTCGGTTGTCAATTGCAAAATAACAAAAAAAATCGAAAGAAAAAAAAAAATTCTGAATATTGTGTGCCGACCGAAAAAACAACAACAAAATATGCTTTGCTTTCCCTTATAAGAGCGTGTATTGAGTCGTCGAATGTCGACGACAAGGCGAAGACTAGTCTGAATAAATCTCTTTGCAGTCTTCATACTTTATTAAGTGTAACTATTATCATAACATTAACATGTCATAATATCCTTAAAGGATAATAAACTAACTACGCATTTGCTAAAATTTCAATGTAAGCGCGCGACATTTGCTGGTCAAATGGAATGCTTATACTTAACTATGCTTCAAAAGCAATACTCCTTGCTTGTTAACTGTATTTCTAAAGGATTTGTTAAAATCAATGGCAATATACTATATTTAGATTGTATTTATGTATCTATGTGTTAGCGAATTTAGTCTTCCCATTTACGTAAAGCATTATATGATGGCTGACTTTGCCGTTTTGTAGAGTTAAGATCTCTGAAACCGGGCGATAACTCAAACCTGATTCTGATCTACATATGAGTGCATATGTATGTATGTATCCACCGCCTTCCAAAAATGTGAATTGCATAATCGACAAAACTAAATTGAAATTTATAAAAAAAAGAAAAAACAAGGTATTTATTTTGTATATTTAAACTAAATGCAATCAGCGTGCAGCGAAGACTGATGTTCATAAATTTATGTATTAAAAAAAGAAATTAATTGTTTACTTATTTATGAATTGTGCGCTAAGAACAGCTGTTAAATTTGGCCAGTATTTGTACTCATGTGAGTCTAACGTAGACAATGAAAAGCAATCAAATTCTCTTAATGATAGAAATTGCAGATAGTGCAGTTGGAAATGATAACGATTTATAGCTAATTACAAAAAGACAAATAATTAAACCGAATTAATATGAAATACTAAAAAAAATAAAGAAAATAAAACAGGTATAAAATGTTATTGACATGCAAAGAGTTTAAGAAAAGAGTTTCAGTCGTCTAAAAAATCAAAAACTAAATAATGACAATTAAAATCAAACTTTTATGCAAGTTTATCAAGAGTAAACTTACTTAAAGAACAATTTATTGTTATTTTTAAATACTTATTTACACTGCCTGAAAAGATGAACCAAAAAGAACTAAAGATGATGAGATGGTGGTTAGATTTTGAGAAGATTATCAAAGGAAGAACTAAAGATAATGAGAGGATGATTAGTTTTAGAGATGATAAAATAAAGAACTAAAGATTACGAGATGATGATAAGATTAAGAGATGATCAAAGGAAGAACCAAAGATAATGAGATTATGATTAGATTTACAAATGATCAAAAAAAGAACTATAGATGAAGAGATGATCATGCTAAATTTGGCTTTGTTTTGAATGAATTGAAAATAGAAACTGGAACAAAATGTTAAATAATAATAATAATAATCTAACTTTGTGGGCAGTGTAAACAGATTTTTTAAAGCGAAACTAAACTGAACGACTTACCAAATTACTTTATCTTATGGTAATGTATTACAACCCAAAAAACCGAGTATATTTGAAATTAAATAACTTAAATTTAAACCATGTTTGTAGAACGCAAAAAGCCCTTGTGTACTTATATGTACGTATGTTATCATATTTTACATGATATATTTTATATCTGAATGTTAATTTATAAAGCAAAAACTGTTTCTTGTTCAATAGGTGTGTTTAAAACAAAGCAAAAAAACAAAATTTTATGAAAATTGTACTTATGAAAACTTAAAACACTTAACAAAGTAACATTAAAAAGAAAAAAAAGCATAAAAATAGTTATACTCATTATTATTGATGTGCGAAGAGTTTTATATAAATGTTTATTGCGTCGAAAATCATAAAAGCAACAAAAAAAATAATATTTATAATAATAAAACTGAATAATATGTGTGTTAAAAAGAAACACAACACGTTTTTTTTTATCAGACTATAAAAAAGAACCGATTCTATGATACTCTATACCAGCTGCAACAACTATTCTTCCCCAAATAACAGACTTGATCTAGTCTTTTTAAAACTTAAGAAGAATTCATCCAAATTTGATGCTTTTTTAAGCATGAATAACACAAGAGATGTGAGATTCTTCTATGAAAATTTTCATAGATGATAAATAATCGCAAGTATCGCAAGATGATAAATAATCTCACATAATGAAAAGTGTGGGCCGGGATTCTTGTAAGACAGGTCCCTGGTCCCTGTCTTTACCTTTATACGGCACAACCTTCTAGTTAGCTGATCTAATTAACACCAGAGGTTAGAGCAGTGAGCTAATGCACTCAACAAAGTCCGTCCAGAACTTTAACAGGGTTGTGCTTAGATTTTCTGACCCACGTCGTAAAGCTCCCGTCCCAAATGGAAGATGGTATGAGCTGCCTGGAGAAGTGCTCTACATTAGGCCGTTGTTATGGCCAGTCAAGTAGAAGATAAATGAAGGAGGAGGATTAGTAATACACCTTTTGAGTTCGATATAATAATAAACAATGCCCTTCCCCCTATGCCCTATCGAGCATATTGCGTGAAACATTGAAGCCAATTACGAAAAAACTGATTGGATAAGGTCCGATAAGTCTTCAGGCATGGTAAGTCCATTGACAAGATATTCACACTACTGTGTGGAAACCACTCTCGCTAGACGAATCTAAAACTAACTCTGGCTAGACGAAACTATAGGCTTAGCCTTCACGTTTTGCTTTATGGCACTGAGTGTTTGAGCCAAAAGTACTACGTAAGAGCTTTGGCCGTTTATTCGATGGAACGACGAACTCTATGTGCTCTAAGGCGACATCAATTGAATTAACATCCATCTGGGTAATGTTGAGCGAATGGATAAAGAAGCTACTGCCAGAAAGGTCTTTAATGCGGCTGTTGAAGGAAGGCGACGAAGGGGCAGGCCGTGCTTCCGTTAGAAGGACCAGGTAGAGAGGACAGTAGATGCCTTTGGTATCACCGACTGGAGAAGGCGGTAGCCCGGTAACGGGTTGTTAGGGACTGTTAAGAAGAAGAAGAAACCACTGAATACAATCCAATAAGTTCTTGCTTAACGCGAAGAACTTAACAAAGGCAAAAGCTCTATTAAAATCAGTGTAATAAGTAACCTACCGATTTCCATATACTCTGCTTTATTTTACAAATTACTCTTGCTTCTATAAGCACCAAAGTTTTTAGGGTATAAACACTGCACGACTAAGCCAAAAAGCCAACCAAATTTAATACATACAAAAGCAAAGCTAGAGAAAATTAAACAGTTGGTAACCAACTCAGGCTTTTCCGCACGTTTATCAAGACAACCGAAATTAGCCAGGACAAATTTAAACAACAACAAAACTAAAAAAATTTTTTTTTTAAATTATTTAAAAAAACAAAAGGCAAAAAATTTTAAATTATTTACTCTTTTTATTCTTCTGGCGAACCAACTATAGCGACTAGAGTGCTCAAATTCAATAGAAAACCCTTTGAAGACATACCCAACACAGAAACATCGCTAAATCGCCGGAAAAGTTGTCAGAGTGCTTAAATCGTTGAAAAACATAAAATAAGAGATTTTAGTTTTTTGGCCAATCGCAATACTTTCTGAGGAAAAGTAACATACCCATAAAAACAATTACAGTTAGGCCAATTATAGCCTAATACGTAAAGCGTGAATAGTAAAAGCCAACGCATACAAGCACATACACAGCCGGACCTTCAATCTATTCCTTACTATGACAGGTTTTGCCCCTATTTCTTTGGTCTGCAAAATACTCATATAAATATGATTACAGTCTTACCTTGCAATAATAATTTCATTTTAGAATTCTGCAAGCTGGTAAACTGTGGAGCACCGAAGATTGCATACCCCTGCAGGTCTCTTTCCGTGGTTTGGTGAGTCACAATTTTTGAGTAGCACAAATGTGCCAGCTACAGTAGAGAAATCCACCATATAGAGCTTGTATTTGAATTCAATAGCAACTATTTTAATTCAATATTTTGTCGTATACAGTTAAAACCGTATGCGAGGGGTTGGGTTTTGGTAACCCCAAGAAGTACAAACAGCAATATTCACCGCCCCCCATTTTTCCTGCATGGGTTATACTCGGTTGTGTCGAGTTGCAACTCAAAACAATGTACATATTACCACCGGACCAAAGATTTGACTAATTGTATATCGAAATCATTGCCAATTCGGTGGGTATGATTTTGGAGATAACAGTGATAAAGAAAATGGAAAAAACTTAAGAATTTTATTGTAGAAACCATGCAAGAGGTTGTAGGTTAAAGGCGAAACTATTAAGGATGAAAAAAGAAGCTAAAAAGAAGTTATTGCAAAGAAATGAACTCTTCAACTTCAAAATCCAAAAGAATAAATTTGCATGATTACAGAATCAATTAAAAGGGGATAAGACATGACAATATAGGGCACTGGATTAAATGGGGCACAGAAGAAAGAAGCAGACTGTCTCAGACAGGATGTCCTCGGTCTCAATGCTGCGAAGTAAAGGGGAAAAGTAAACATAAGGGGTTCTTAATGAATGACATCAACACTGAGTGGTGAGGGGGAAGGTTCGTCCATTAAATTGTCGACTTGTGACTATGATGGAGGGGGGTGCACCGAAGAAGTGACGTCACAATTAAAAAGTCGAATAGTTGTGAATTTGGAAGTTACATTAGGGCCAGGATACGTAGGACTTTGAAAGGCATGTCTGTAAATATAATATAAATATAATAATATTAATAAAAATATGGCCTCAAATATTTTTTGGTCCTCCCATTTTAATTCGGTCCTGAAAGGGTTTAGGGTACTAGCAACATTTTAGATCTCCGAGAAACACGACACGGAAAGACAGCCAGAAGGAAGGATTACAGTAGTTAACACTACTTCTCATTCAAGAAATGCGGTTGGTGATCATGTCTTGCTTACCTTTCCGATATATAAAATTTCACTCATTTCTTTCCGGCGTAGTTAAGTTCCAATTTGGTCATTATTATTTTCCTCGTTGATAACATAATTTTGTTATTTTAATTTTATGATTGATTTCAAGAGCTACTTTTATGTCGCTAGATAAACCAACTGAATCGTATTCGTTGGTATTTTTGCTTAAACCTTCATAACTTTTCATTTTTCATCCGATTATCTTGAGATATGATGGAGATGAAGGACATTTGAAGGCATAGCCATTGGAGTTGTGACACTTTGCTGGGTGTGAGTTCCATACTGCGAGAATGTAGTCAAAACATGATAACCCACTGAAGGTCCTCACGTATAGCAAAGTTTAACTCTGCACACCTGTGTTATTTATTTTAGCTTCGACGTAGCTTTGCTACACGAGGTTCTACTGTACAATACAAAACACACACGCAACACAGCTAAAAATTACACAAGGGGCTCAATAGTCCAAGCTCGAACTATACACAACAGAGGAGCACAGAATCTAGAAGGGGACGCGACTTAGCGTGCTATGTAAGTAAGCTAATTTTATGCAATAACTTGTCAGCCATTATGTGTGTGTGTGGGTGTGATTGTGTGCTGAAAGAATTACTTATCCCCTTTCGGGAGTGGCCAATTCTGATTAGGGTTGTTAGGCTCGTAACCTACGTAGCTATTATATACGCATACTCTATTGTTCGTGTGACAGACCACAAAAACGCCCTCTGTGTTACGCCTAAACACACCCAAACATTCACGCACATTCACAAACAAATGTCCACCTTTATTGTGGTAAACCATGTCCACACGTTAGCCAAATAGAATGTACTACTAACTTGGCTTACATTTTGGTCAACTTTGATTTACTTAAGCTCTGTTTTTTTTCTGGTCATAAAATTCTTTAACATTCGTTCTGCTCTACATAGTGCGTTGTGTGTGAATATGTTTGTGTATATTTTAGTGGCCTTCAATGTGCATTCAGGGCCATAACTCATTTCAATTGACATAGTTTTTGCAAGTGCTTGGAATGTACGGAAATTTCTATGAGTATACTATGTCTCATTTGAAAACGAAGGTGTAGTACTCTATAGCGGTTCAGAAACAATAAAATAAATCTAGTTGTGTTGAGCACAAGACTCCTTCTGTTATTCTTACATCACCCGTAGGCAGATTAAGATCCCTTTGCAGTGTGGTATTACACTCGCAACAAGTGATGATCCTCAAGGATGTGTATACGTACACGTACACGTGAAGCGTTTGTTGCTTAGTGAATGTTTATTATCACCTCTAAGCAACCAGAACAAATTCTTTCATGTGCTGCTCGTATATGCTTTTTAAAAGAGAGTCTACTGACCAACTAAATGCCAAGATATTTGGTCCCACACGGATTGTGTCCAGGACTCACATCCAAGGTCAATAGCCAATGGAATGCACACATTAAACGAAGAGCAGACATTAACACATTTTGAAATGTAATGCTTTCCAGCTCATTGTTCCAATACATTATCATGCTCCTGAAGGACATCAGCAGCCTCATATTCACATATTTCCGATATCATCAGCACACCAAGCTAACAGCATGTGTTACTCATCGGCGTTGATACCAGAAGTACTGGGGAACGGTAAATCTGCAGTGAAAAGTTTGTAAAGCAGGCATCCACATCGCCAGGGACGGCGGTAGAATCGTGGGATCAGTCTTCTTTCTATTGCATATCGATACTAAGCGAGCAGCTACCGGAGGCTTTACAAATATTGAAATATGTTTAAGTATATGTTTTCTTCGAGTAGAGAGTCGCCGCAAAGTTAATAAATATACTATTGATGTTGTCAAGGATTTCGTCTATTTTGACACCACCGGCACAACGAAGACCGATGTCGGCATGGAGATCAAGCGGAGAATCACTCTACCTAATAGATGTAACTTTGGTTTCAGTAAGCAAATTAGTAATAGAGACCACTCCCGCCAGAGTAACTTTAACTAACACTTTATAAGACGCTTAACCTTCTTGTTTTGCTTTATGCCGCTGAAACATGGGTGATGACGCTGTCTGATGAAAAGGCCCTTGGCGTGTTTGAGCCAAAAGTACTCCGTAAGATCTTTGGCCCTTTGCGCGTTAGAACGAATACCGCAATCGAAGGGACGACGAACTCTATGAGCTCTACGACAGCATTGATATAGTCAAGCGAATTATCATCCAGCGGCTCTGCTGGCTAGAACTTACAGCGAAAAAGGTCTTCAATGCGGCTATTGCAGGAAGGCGACGATGGGTCGGACTATACCTCCGTTGGAAAAACCAGGTCGAAAGTACGATAACTGGCTTTGGTATCACCGATTGGAGACGGCAAGTGTTAAGCAGTGAAGCCTGGTCCCATAAGGCTTCAGGCCAACTGTAGCTCTACATCGGCCGTAACCCGTTAACGGATTGTTATGGCCAGTTAAGAAGAAGAAGAATAGTATTTGTGATTCAGGAGAGAAAAGTTATGAACGTATTGACGACATTCATATGTAAGCAAAAGTGAGAAGTAGGTCATGATGCAGACTCGATTGTCATCAGTACATGATGAAGTTGTTCATAAGTTCCATGTCCCGCACAGAAGCTAAATTGGTGCTCAGGAAGCGCATTATTCTGCATCGTCCTCTATGATTCCGGTGCTAACTCATTATAAATACCTTCCATTTTATATGAATGATAACCCAATGCACTAACACTATGATGAAATACACACAAACAAGGAGAACAACCGTTTTGTTTGGAGATGAAGAATACGAATTTCTTGTGAGACACACTGTTAGAATTAAGAACGTCGCGCTGCCAGCACGTAAAGAAGGTGAGAATGAGCTAAGGTTAATAAATGTGACACACTTATGGTCAAGATCAATGTTACTTGCCAAACCTAGAGAGTGCACTTTAGCTAGTGAGGCATTCCAGCTGGTTATACAGGGTGGGCCATCTGCATTTGACCAATTTGTTTGTAAAATAAAATAAGAGAGGAAAATCGAATCATCTATAACTGCACCTTCGTAATCTGTCACGCTCTTCTGGTGTGATTCGAATGGTGTGACTAGAGCCATGTGACTCAGGTGCTGTGTTAGCAGCGTCTGGAGCTTCCGAAAGGTTGCATCGAGTGATTCGTGAGATGAGGCTCCCCTTTTGCTAGTATGCTTTTTTTTAACCATTTTTCATTACTTTCTCAAGCTATACCCTTGATACCCTCTTCGATGTTAGTCTTCAGTTGAGGCGGAGTCCATGTTTTGTTGATGTTGACGCTTTGAAATTCAAAACAAGTAAATGCCAAAATCGATCGAGCAAGGTTAGTCAAAATCACAATTTTTGAAAATTAATCGTGACGTCCGAAATATAGCACAACGCGCCATCTTGTTGGATAGATATTAGATACGTTCAACCTTTGACGGTAACTAACTTCGACCACTCGTTCTCTAAGAAGTGTACCAGACGGTCACTTTTTGATCAGAGAGTGGTCTTTTGTAGATTAATTGTGGGATTCGCAATCGTAGCTTGACATTTGTCGATTTATTTAAAGTTATAACAAACTTCTATAGGTTAAATTTATGTGACCCAACTAGTAGTATTATTTGAGAATGAGAAAGCTTGTTCTAGTAAACATTCATTGGACTTAAAGAAGGTAAGTCAATAGAAATTCAACCTGCTAAAACCATAAATTGAAGGTCTGCAAGAACTTTCTAGAGCAAGTCATGAAAGACCCACCACTCTGCATCTCAAAAACTATATAAAAACCGTATTTAAAGACTTTGCCAAGAAAGTCCTTGATAACTGTGGGAACAAATAATGTCTAAAAAGGTCTATAAAAGACTGGACAAAACCTTTATCGAAAAACTTGGAAATTATGCCAACAGTCAATTGAAAAAAGAACCGTTAAACATATTCAAAAAAAAAAAATAATGTATATATTTTAATGAGCGGAGCAAAGAAAAAAAACGCCCAACCGGAGCTTCATTTTACAACATTGACCTTATTCTTTGGCGAATTTAATAGCCCATGAACCATGGGAAACGCAATAATTGTAAAAAATTTAATGCACGCCGTCAAAAAATATATTAAGCATTTATTTTTAGTTCACTTAGCACTTTATAGATTATTTTCGGACTAGACCTAACGAAATACTGCTTATTTTACGAATTTCAAATAGATATTGCGCATACGCCCTGTGTACTGCAGCATGGCAACGGAAGATATTAGCAGTTGTAAATTTTTATTAAGTGTTTTATGGCCGCAAAAAACTCACTGAAATACTTCCGTGAAAACTTTTCGTGAGAAAAGTAGACGTATTGTTGGGGGGAGGGGAACAGGGAACTTGCCTGCCATTGGGACATTCAACTTGAAAAATGTTGTGACGTTTGCCATTTGGGCAAATGAAGGCAATGTTTTTTGTTGTCTGTTGTAAGTCCCTTACCAAGGCATGACTACAATAACAAATCACGATGACGTCATAAATACTAAATGACCAAACGGTGGGTGCAAGAGTGTTTGGGTTAGTAAATGGCCAAACAAAAAGCTACACAAGTGTTTGCCTTTTATGATTTTGTTAACAAAGTTGCAAAGGTGGCGCCACAACAGCAACAAGACCAAAAAACGAAATTTGATTTCACATAGATAAGATCCGACTGACTAAATGACTGGCTGACTGTTGCCTTGTTTGTCCTTGTTTGCCCTTAAAGGGGGCAACAAATAGGTATAACAATGGTGGCTACCTGTAACTTTTAAAAGCCAATAAAGCAACATGTTGAACACTTTACTGCTGGCACTCAAGTGCATAACATTGGCTTTCATTTTGTTGTTTGTGTTTACGGTATATGTTATAGTTGCAGTTGCTTGTTTGGAAATGCTAAAAGGCGTAATTTCAATTTGGCCCAAAGTGAAAAAACCAGTCTGACCCCGCCTAGGGAGTCGACCACGACTGACTGACTATATATGCCAGTTGCCAAGTGCTCAACGCGCACGAACTAAACTGCAATAATTTCAATAGTAGCTGTAGTAAAAGTGTTAGAAAAAAGAACACATACACACAAACACACCCATGCATACAAAGCACACTATAGAATCTTGAAGTTAAAAAGTGTTGCATACCCAAAGGCGCGCGAGCTGCAACGATTAGCCTATTTTCGTTTCGATTTACACTTACAGAGAGTGCATTAACGAATTGGTGAGGAGTTTGTCCAAATCTTATAGATAGAGGCAGCTGCGAACCTATGGACTGTGTTTCTTACAATGTGAGTAAACTTTTTTTGAAAGTATCTCATGAAAACCAGGACTGCAGACATAAAATATTTTTTGAAAGTTTCGTTTCGCGGGCTTAAATTTATGTAGTGCTTGGGTTCAAGAACTGGGTTAAGTAGACCTCTGAACCATTTCTGACGATTTGTGACTATGAGGAAGGTCTTCCGAAAATTGACGCCTGCTGGTTTTGCAGGTATTTTCTTAAATTGAAAATAAACTTTTTCAGGCCAGATAGCATTGATATCGCCATTTTGGAATATCTCCATTAATTTATATGTCACCTACCAATATGTTGTCACCATATGCCAATATTTTTAATTAATAGATATGTATGTACATTTAAAAAAATTGTTCTTTTATAATTATATGAAAAGCAATGGAAAATTTAGACTTTTTAATGAAAACAAATTCGTAAAAAATTAAGGTGCTATTGCTTATTCCATTACCATAGACACAAAGAAAGCTGAGTAGTTTTTTGGGTTAAGCAGTACGATAGCGGCGGCTTCTGGGCGCTATGAGAGAAGAAGAAGAAGCCTAAAGAAAGGAAAAAGTGTTGATGGTATCGATGCATCCGGACTTTAAGAAGATTCGCTACACATTACGTGGGATGGGTTGGAAGAAAATCTAATTGAACTTTATTCGGCTAAGCTTCGTGGTCTGTGTCTGATGGCTTCTACAAACGGAAACTGTCAGATTTTCTTTAAGTAGCCGCAAAGGCTCCGGTAACACTCGCGTAGTATTATCAATGATTTCAATGTCATGACACTCTTATAGTTCAATATTATCTCGTTCCGATGTACTTTGGCCTTTCGCAACAAATTCTCCATTACAAAGCTGAAGAGTTCACAGGAAACGACTTCGACATTGAGCATCTCAAGGCGAAGGGTAGCGTGATCGCTAAGAAGCTATCCCTGTCGCTAGAAGTAGAGGAAATCGGGAAATTTAGAATAGGAGAAAATGCGTAAAAGAAAACTAGGAGAGATAACCAGATTGCATACATGTTTCTAAAATGGATTAATAGGTGTCAAAATCACGACGCGCACTTCTTTATAAAATATTGAATATCTTCCTATCTAGAGCAATATTGAATCGATTAGCTTAGTTAGCCCGTAGCAGAGTTCATTTGTGGTTTACGCAATTCAAGAAGAGTAACCACACTGTACTACCGTGGTACTAGTCTTCTTTATATCACATACTGCCGTAATGAGTGTTTTGTGTGAAAAATTGAAACCAATTACGAAAGAAAAGATCGGATAAGGCGCGATTAGCTTCAGGCCTGGTAAGTCTAACATTGACCAAATATTCACACTACACTAAATCCTGGAAAAGATCCACGAATACTAAATCGACAACCACCATCTCTTTGTCGATTATAAAGCAGCATTTGATAGCCCGTTGAAGGATCGCTTATTTGCCGCGCTTTATGAGTTCGGAATCCCTAAAGTAGAAGAGAGCTTTTCCGAGGAAAAGCCGTTGCGGCTATTGAAAGACAATCTGCCGGAATGGGTCAGTTTATAAATGAGAGCAAGACGAAGTATATGTTTCTCCGAGTAGAGAGACACAGCGGTTGGACTCTCAGATTGATGTTGAAAAGTATACTTTCTCAAGAATGTCGTCTACCTAAAAATCAGCGGCTGCGCTGGCTACTGCAAGAAAAGTCTTAAATGCGACTGTTGAAGGGAAGCGACGAAGAGGCACACCATGTCTCCGTTGGAAGGACCAGGTAGAGAGCTACCTATGGCATCTCCGATTTAAGAAGGCGCAAAGCAGAGGCGACTATAGGAGTGTTAAAAAGTTAAGAAGAAGAAGGGAGTCGGGAATTCGAATGCCAAAAAGTTTTTTTTTAAAACAGTACCCATAAATATGGTCGAAATTGACCCTTAGGTTATACAGCTTCCATAGATATGATCTGTTGAATTACAAGGTTACATTCTCTGTTCATAAGTTTTCCTTTTAAAGTGTTTTTAATCAAAATCGAAAAATTATACCAGTTTCAAGTGTATTTAAGATTAGCTTGTGAAAGATAGCTTTTCTTCTTATTTTTTTGCTCATACGCGGAAATCTTTATCCTACAAAAGCTGCACACAACATGCATGACCTCATCAATTTCACTTAGTTGAAGTTCTTTGTGCTATGAAGGTTCGGGCCAGCAGTGTTGACGTCGTATTAGCCGCTGGCTTCAAGACTCTGGCTATAAGTAAAGGCGTAAAGAAAACAAAAAGCCAACCAGCTAAATGCCAAGCGAATAACACACCTATACAAACACATACACAGAGAGAAAAATGACATTCTCAAAATGAGTTGCCGCGTACTCAATATGCGAACAAGCATTTTTGAGTACACATTTTTAGAAAATACTTCAATCGAGTAAATTTTGTACTCAAATAAAAACTAAGAACATAATGAACTTAAATTAAGAACAAAAAACTCAAAATGAGTAACATTGTGAAATTTTAAAAAAGAACTGCTGTGGTTAAGTGTTTAAACCCAAACACTCGAGGTCGTGAGTTCCGATTCCCACTATGACCGCATGTATGTTTGGTTTAATGCTGGTATAGAAATGTTTCTTTTACTAATTTTCTCAATTGACCCTGATCATATTTGTAGAAAAATATAATAAATAACAAAATAAAATAACAAAGGTAAAAAAAAAAGAAGTAAAATAATTTCAACAAGCAACACAAAATACAAATAAAATTAAAATTTTTTAAAAAAATTTCAACTGTTACGACTAGGAATCGAACCAAGGACCTCCTATGTCTTGGGCAAGCTGCTTAACCATTGATCCACGCAAACGTAAAAAAACAACTTATTTTGAGTAATAGCAAACTCTTAAATTTGAACGCAAAATTTGAATTTTTTACTTAAAATGAGATTTAATGTACTTGCACGGCTTTCGTGCTCACTTTGAGTACAATGTACTTGATTATTTCTCTCTGTGCACACACTTATGCAGTGACGTGCACACTCACACATGTTCGCTAGCATACAGGTGCTGTTGCGTGTACAGGTGTACTTGTTGTTGTTGTTGCTGTGGTATTGCTATTGGCCGCCAATTTGCCTAGACTGGCTTAGCCACCGAGAACTGGCTGACCATTCGCAGGGTCGTCAGGATTTTCAATTCAGTTGAGTTGAACTCGTGACCAAAGGCGGGCGCGTTTTAACCATTTTTTTTTTGTACATATATAATTTCACTTTTGCTCTGCAGCTAATTTAAGTTCTATTTTCAAATCAAATAGCCATTGTCCGTAGTTCAAAGACAAATAAGTGATTGAGTTATTATCTGAAACTATGGGCTGTGCCAGCAGCACTCCCATGGTGGCAACTGCGGGCAGTGAAATGTTAAAGGCCGCCACACATGTTGCTGGCGATGCAAAGGAAAAGGCGGAAAGTGCTGTCCAAGGTGTGTGTGTGTGTGTGTGTGTGTGTGTGTGTGTGTGTGTGTGTGTGTGTGATCGCTGGGTGTGACTTGGCGTAACCACAGTACAAAAAATGTTTATCTATAATTTCATAAAGCCCAAGAATTCATTAAGTGCGTGGTACACTTGACGTATACTTAATATTTTACTCTAAAGTGAACCACACGATATCACAATAAAAATGTTAATTATGTATAATGTATTCGTTGTTGACCTACTGAAATATTCGCACTTTGCACGAAAGTCTAAACACAACAAAATATTTGCTCTATAATTAATGGAGCCTCAAGTTAGGAGCTACTTCACGCTATCTCTATGCCCATCTCTGTTTAGTGACCTAATGTTCGAAGGACAACAGGTTTATTAATGTGGATATTAGTGTCATTGAACCCAAATGTCAACCAATAATGAATTATGCACTTATTTTTATAACTAACTAATAGCAAGCACAACAATGAGCACTATAACTTATGTGGCAAATTATGGGCATTAACCTGCGCAGTGCCAACGTAATGAAGGACAATTGGCTGGCACTGTGAAAAATCACTAGGCACGAGTATGTAGCATGTTCGTGTACTTACAATCTTTAATATTTCTGTGTATATTTCTATTTATTATGGTTAAGTGTGCAAAAGAAACGAGTTTTGGCGTGACGAAGGCCGTGGAAATGACAGAATTACTTTATGAAGTCACTGGTTTTCTAATCTTTAGAGAAAATATTTATCTTTCGTTCTTACCAATATTTCTCCATCTACACAAAAATTCTTTTTAGCAGATGATTAAATTATAACTAAACAAAGACCTAGTTCCGCAAACACAAACAGAAATAATTGTTAATAGGTTTAAGCTCTTAGCTCTTCTAGCTCAACGTTATATATATTAATAAAGACAACCGCCACAAAAAACGAGAGATGAAAAACCAAATCTTTTGATCGCAAAATCAAAGTCTAGCAAAATACCAAGACGTTGCAGTTTGTTTTTTTGGAACTTCTTCGAAGATTCTGTTACTTAGAAACAACGTTTAACTTTTTTGTGATTTCTCTTCATCGGCTATATCAAATTTTGTAGTTTTCCAATTGTTTTTAGTAAAAATTAGGCCGGTTTTAGTTTTTAACATCTACTTCATAAAAATATTACTATATTTTAAAAATCGCATTTCAAACATTTCGACTAACTTTTGATATAGCTTAAAAACAGTGAAATTCACACCATAAGTTTGATTGTTTTTTTTCTTTATGTGCGGGAACAAAAAGCAAATAATAATAATAATAATCAGACCTATTAATGCAAAGTCTTAGGTACAGCCAACGAAGCTTGCCAGTACATTCTTTAGCACTCTTATTCGATGTAATGAAGAATGGTCCTTTGGTCCTACTGATGTCTACTCAGAAAAGCTCAACATAAAACGGATCTTTATACTTCCGGACTACGTCAATATTTTCCAGAAGGAGATCTTTGCCATAAACTTGACACTAAAAGTCTGGCAAAACATCGCTTCCAACATAAATATTTGTAGTAATAACCAATCGGCGTTGTCAGCAACAAACTGCTGAAGTTCTCTAAAAGGCTTGGTTCAACAGTTCGTTACGAACTTGATATGCGTTCCGGGTCACCGGGGCAACGAACATAACAACTTCCCATCGCCTTGAAAAAGAAGGCACATGTATAACTATGGCTACTTAAAGGCTCCATGTCATGAAATTTATAATTTCAAACTGTCGTATAACCAAATAATCTGCAAGAACAAAAAACGTACAGAGGAGCTCTGTTCACTGAACCGAGTGAGATCCCTACATTTGCGCACGCTATTACCGGACACTGGTTCGTTCCTTTCAATGAATTTTGCAGGAGCTGCGGGGACGAATGGAAGGAGCACCTATTGTGCTCATATAGACGGGGGTTAAACATTTTGGATGTCACATTTTGGATGTGACTGCCTCCAGAGATGTCTGTAATTAGACACAAACGGATTGCAGATTTCAATCTGTATATGGAATGTGAAAGGGGAAGGGACATACTTTATATTCTGGGCCGATTTACGGCCTATGTGAGTCTGGGTGATAGCCTGGAAGCCGCCCTGCTCTCAATAGCGTTAGTATTTGTATTGCAAATGTAAATATATTGTAAATGTACAGTTGCAAAACTCACATAACCCGCTCCAAATATAAATTAAAAGTATTTAACAATAAATTTCATTCATGCCTTTCCAGATGTAAGCCATACTATAACCGATACTATAGAAACGGCCAAGGAATCAGTGAGCTCAGCAGTGGCTGGCATAACAAATGAACTTGGCGCAGTCGTCAAAGATGGCACTCAGGGATTGGACGAAGCTAAGAACAAAGTTCTGGAAAGTTGGCACTTGGAGTCGTCCAAAACTGCTGTTGCCGATGTGGAAGCGGAACCAAGCACATCACGTGCACCCACGCCCAACATCGATGCAGGAGAAGCAGCGACAGCGGCAGACGCAGATAGTCTGAAAACTTGCACACCGGAACCGGAAATAGAGCGTGCGCTGGCCAATAGCATAGCTAATGAGGAGGAGAGTCCACCGACGCCCAAACCAACGTTAGCAGAAATGGCACAGCTCAGTGCCGAAGCGATGGCAACTGGTGGTGCTGCTGAGCTAACAAATGGTGCCATTGATGCTGTTGCTAATACAGCTGATGCCAGTGATACAAAAACCACAACTGAAACTACAACGGGAGTGGAGTAAGTAAGCCAAGTGAGAGCACTCAACGTACACCAACTCGTAGATCCCAGCTGCACCTTGGAATTGACGCGTAGTTTGTAGCTTTTGTAGTTTTCATAGCATTTTTAACTGGTAGTTTGAAGTACAAATACATATATATTATTATTGCTCTCTTTTTCTCTGTCTCCTTCTATTGAACTCTATTTCGAACAATATTGTAAATAAATAATTTGTTTTTAAATGTACATAACCAATATTTAAAATGTTCTGCCTCTAATTCATTGCAAGCCAACAAAGCAACAAACAATAGCAATAACTAACAAGAAAAGCAACAACAACTCTTGTACAAAGTACGTAGTATTGGTAATTTGTTTGAATTATACCAAAGTTAAACTTTCACACACACACACACATATGTATGCATACAGCTGTGGTCAAAATAATAGTTTCGTTTACGTGTAATTTTTTCACATTTTTACTGTAACCAACTATGTATTGGGCGGTATATAACGAGTTTTTAGGTGAATCCCCCTATCGATCGATTAAGGATGCTCTTATTTTGACTATAATTGTACATATATACCTCTAACACTAACAATGTTACCCACACATGCTCACATAGACAAGCCCATCCAAATCAGTTCCTAACTAAATCCTACACGCACACACAGACATTGGCGCAGCAACAGCGATGAGGATGACAGACGTCCAAACACCACAGAATGGGAGAAATTTGCTGATCAATTGGCTCACAGTCGCAAATTTAAGCCCTATGAAAGTTTTGCGCACAGTAAAAACCAATTTTCAGTGTATCAGGATTACACCACGCTACGCGATAAACCCGGTCACTTTGACGGCAGCTTTAGTGATGGCAATACGCTCACCAGTCTTTCACTGTCCAGCTTGTCCAGTGCACATCTGACGCCTGCCAATCTAACGCCTGCGCCAACGCGTCGCAATCAAAGGGAATTTGCCAAGTTGGTTGCCTGTGAGCAGCCGTCGAGTGTGTCGCGTGCCAGTTCAAGGCTATCGAGTGTGGGCGGTCGTGTATTTGACTATAATCCACAGCGTGAGCGTGTCAGCCTGCCCATTACGACAAGTGTAGGTAACGTAAGCAATCGCATTATGGGAACAACTACAACGAAGAGAAGTAGTAGTTGGATCAAGCATGAACCGGTTATGGAGGAGCGGGAACAGCATACGCCGGTAAGGCCAAGGCGTGGCTCAGCAGGGCAATCCATAGTATATGCGCCAGTTGAAATTAACAGAACGCCTTTGATAAGTCATCGTGGGATAAGACCAGAATCTGTGTTAGGGACACCGCCCCGACCCAGAAGTCGCTCTTCAGTGCGCTCCAATGAATCTATAAACAAGAAAAGAGATATTATAGCTGATGGTACACCCTTAAGAAGTGAAAAAATATATGCTAGAACGCCTGTGATCAGTCATCGTGAGATAAGAACAGAATCTGTGTTGAGTACACCAACCAGAACCAGAAGTCGCTCTTCTGTGCGCTCCATTGAATCAATAAACAAGAAAAGGGATATTATTATAGCTGATGGCACACCCTTAAGGTCTGAAAAAATATGCGCTAAGTCTGCTTTGAACACTGATGAATTGGTGGCTCAAGCAACGCCCTTAGCTGCAGCCACTTCATTGGCTTCTCTAGCGTACACAGATGTCCTCTATTCTAAGGCCTGTGATGATACCCCCTCCAAACTGATTATGGCTGAGGCGCGCCGTGCCAACAATGCATCCACGCCAAAGTTATCTCCCTCTCTACCCCGCACACCAGCTAAGCTTACGAAAAAAGTTCCCAGCTCTACTGCAGCATCGACACCCAAAAAGAACACCACAAGCCGCGCTCAATCCCGTTCTTCTCACTCGTCCACGGCCAGCAGTGGTGGTGTAGTTATACATTCCAGTTTTAATACACCCAGCACTTTGTCTCTATCCCCCGACCATGTAGCAGAATTAGAGGCAGCCTTGGCACGCATTGAAGGCTTAAGAGACTCTAACTCAGCAACAAATTTTACGCATACTTGCATTGCAGCACATTCGCCCAATATTGTACGACGTAACTCCAAAACTTCTGCTTTTTTGAATTCGGCGCACACATCTCCTTGGGTTATGCGTAAGGATTACAACAACAAGGAGAATAAACATTCATTCATAACAGACTTCAGTTCCACTACGCCGATGCGTCGCGATAAGTCGCCGGTGTCGCCATACAAATTGCGCGAACGTTGTGAAATTTGTTATAATAAATATGTGATTAATTAATGAGAAAACGCGCACGTGCAGTTAATTTATTTCATTTGTTTAATTTGGCAGCAATTAGTGGCATTAATGGATGAGGTCAGTAATTTGCAGCAGATTGTGAATTAACTTGATTACGATTAACAGGTTTCGCGCGCTAACAGCGCACAGCGTTGCCACTTGGCCACTTGGTGGCAAAACAGCTGTTTGTATATAGATGTGGCAGCGCTCACTTGTAAAGTGTTTGCTGGCACAACAGCAGCTGCGGAAAAATCAATTTTTTTAAGAACAATGCAGTCACAGCATAATCCCTTCAATTGGCTACAGTCGTAAATAAATAAGCACAATGCCCAGCAGCTTACTCTTTGCCACCAGCAGCGAGGGGCGTGTGTATACGCTCTCCACCAGCTCAGCGGCATGGCGAGAATTTCCCTATCTGGGTTTGGAGTTCAAGAAAATTTCGTCAGTGCCCAACCACATGTGGGCTATTGGAGGTGATCGACAGGTATATGTTCATGTTCACGGCCTCGATGTACCCGTACGCGTGAAGGAGGAGTCCTACGAGAATGAACGTTGGCTGCCCATTGAAGGATTTTCAAAAACTATGCTGCCCACTGACCGTTACAAATACTCTAATGCAGACGGCAGTATTGAGCGTAGCGTGGATAAAATACGTCTACCTTCCATGGCCTGGCAGTGGGATGGTGATTGGCATCTGGACTTGGAACTGGATGGTCAACAGTTGCCCGAAGATGGCTGGATGTATGCTTTGGACTTCCCAGCGTCGTATTCGATAAAGAAGTCTTGGAACTCTTATGTGCGTCGTCGCAAATGGGTACGCTATCGACGCTATGCTGCGCTTAACAGCTGGTGTGCAGTTGCTCCACTCCACAAGGATCCCACACAGGAGCCTTTTATTGATGTGGCCATTGGCGGCACAAATGTGCCCAATGCACCGGCCGGTACCCTTTGTGTTTGGGCCATTACTGCACATGGCAGGGCAATGTTTCGAACTGGGGTAACTGCTTCAGCACCAGAGGGATTACGTTGGACAGCCATAAGTACGCCTGCAGGCAGCGAGTTGGCACAAATAAGCATCGGACCCAGCGGACTTGTCTGGGCTGTGCTCTATAATGGTCGTGTTATAGTACGCACTGGCGTTACACGAGACAATCTCTCAGGTGAAGCATGGCTAGATGTTAAGTCGCCACCAGGTTCAACTAACTCAGATGCACCCAATGGGGGACTACGAATAATGCAAGTTTCTGTGGGAGCTGATGCAGTTTGGTGTGTTACCAATGATCACCATGCCTGGTTCCGACGTGGCATTAAGGGTGAAGCGGCGGGCATAAGTGAGGATGCTGCGATTGGCAAAGGTTGGGTAGAAATGGTGGGCAATATAGCCATGATATCCGTTGCGCCTAATGATCAGGTATAATATATACTATGCTATTGTCACACCATCTTAATAGTGTAGACAGAGCCAAATCAAGTACGCTATGCCTTTAAATAAAAACCATTATATTCATACAGGTTTTTGCTGTAGGCGCAGCCGACCGCGCTTTATACATACGCTCTGGTGTAACCTCAGCGGATCCCACGGGCAAGAAATGGCGTCAAATACAATGCTCAATGCAAATCAGTCGTACTTCTAGTTCCATGTCCATTGTATCACGCAAAAGTGGCAGCAGTTCAACGCCTGGTTCGAAGTATCAAAGTTTTTCCAACTTGTACTCTAAGGAGAAAGAAAAAGGCATGGTGGAAACCTGTGCCGTCATAGAAACGGTACTGCATAGTCCAGCTTCTTCGAGTAATGGCACCGGACGCCTTAAAAACGAACGTTGGAAACTAAGTGCTGACTCACCACCTAGCATTGGCAGTCTAAACCTCAACGAGCGCCATAAGCGGCGCACGGCAGCCCTCAAGGAGCCCATACATGCTTCCAGTGCGCCAGCTGCAGAGATTGCAGAAATAACTGGAAAATTTGAGACACAGCTTAAAAATCCGCGTGCCTGGTCACCCGTACGCAGCGTAGGTTCAGTTGTTGGCACCGAGGCGCATCCAGAAAGTGATTCTGCGGTGTTCGAATCGGATTCAACGCATCATGGCTCGGATGCTTTCCTAGGCGAAGACGATGATCATGCTGGTTCGCAATTTTGGACGGAATGTGAAATAATGTGGAGTTGCGTCACAGCTGGTGCGGTTACTGTTGATCCCAATAATATGCCCAACTGGTTTAACGAACAGTTGACCAATGAAGGCAAGGTGGATGTAAACGCTAATTGGCGTAAGGATATCTTAGCCAAATTAGATCAACGTCAAAAAATCTTGGTTAAGCTACAGCAGGCCCAAAAATACGAAAAAGCCGTTGAGCTGTCTTCTTGGATTAAGTCTGCAGATGCACGCTATCAGCGACCTGGTGGAGACTATGAAGATTGTCTTATAGAACTAGAATGGGTGAGCAACACAGCTGACAGCGCAGCGAGTGGTGACTCTGGCACATTTACTGTGCTCCATCCCGATGGCACAACGACCAAAATACAGTTTCCCCTATCGGATATAACCTGCGTGCAATGCTGCAGCGAACCCGGAGCACCACGTCTTGCCATACACGCGCCGCACTTGTCTGTAAACTGTACGCCAGTGAAACTGCAATTTCACAGTGATGCAGAAATGGAGGATTGGCTATCCCATTTATCTTCTGTGTGCAGTCAAATTAATGTTTTGGTGGGCAAGCCAGCTAGCAATGCCATATGGCTGACCACTGAGCTGGGCGATGTGTTTGTTTTTGATACGGCTAATATGAAAGCGCAACAAATGTGTAAGTCGAGCGAAGGAGGTGGATATTTGGAACGCATGGATGTATCCACCTGTGAGACGCCCTACTATAATACTCTTTACAATGGGTAAGCAAAATGAAGCTAATTAAAAAATTACAAATTCTCTTTAGTGTTCATGTGCTGAGTATCACGAGAGTGGATTCGAATGATTTATATGTATACGTACATGAAGATTATGCGGCCCAGCTACCGCTTCAATTTCATATTTGTTTCTTTTTATGTGTTATTCTAGCATGCCATGTGGCACAGAATTGGAGATCTCAGGCTGTGTCTATGATGATGCAGACCAAATTCGCTTTGACTTGCAGTGTCATTCCAATATTAAGGTTGTGCTACCTCATCGTGTGGAAAAGTTTCGAGTAATTGCCATGCATATAAATCCGCGGTTCAATGAGCGTACAACTGTGCTAAATACCATGAAAGACTCGGAATGGATGGAGGAAATACGTAATGATAAAATGGTATTTGCGCCTGGTGTTACATTTACCGTAAAAATTAAGTAAGTTCGCAATGAGTCACTAGCTTGATATAAAAACTATCATTACTTGTTGTTATTATTTGCAGAGCACTTGCACAGCACTATCAGATAACTGTAAATAATGTACACTACGCCGACTATAAGTATCGTACGGATCCCGAGGCTGTCACCTGCCTTTACGTAAGTGGACGCGTTAAGCTCTTTAATATATTATATCGCTGCCCCACACTCATTGTTTCCATGCAACAAATGCATTGGCGTCAAATGGGCGGTCATGTTAAGAGAATTTACAACAGCGGCGTTGATGTGGTCTGGGGTATAGCTTGTGATAACACTGCTTGGGCCTATAACGGCGGTTGGGGTGGTACGTTCCTAAAGGGCTTAGAAGGCTCTGGCAAAATTAATACCATGATTGATACGCACACATACTATGTTTATGAGAACCAACGTTGGAATCCTATTAGTGGATTTACGACCAAGAGTCTGCCCACAGATCGTCACATGTGGAGCGATGTAACTGGACGGCAGAAACGCAGCAAGGAACACACAAAATTGCTCTCCACACATTGTGAGTGGATATCTGATTGGGTCATAGACTATAATATACCCGGTGGGGCTGATAAGGAGGGCTGGCAGTATGCCATAGACTTTCCTGCTTCCTATCACGGACACAAAAAGCTCACCGATTGCGTACGGCGCCGCCGTTGGATGAAAAAATGTCGTCTGACCAGCAGCGGACCTTGGCAGGAGCTCAGTCACTCTAAAATACTCGATGCTTCGCTGCAAGTGCTGGACGATGATATAGATAGCGCCCAGGATGTGGAAGATGTGCCTGTAACAGCTTGGGCCATTGCTTCTAATGGTGATGTGCTGATCAGGCATGGTGTGACAAGCTCAAATCCACGAGGGGATACTTGGGAGCATATAGCCAGCGAACAGCCATTGATTGCTATAAGTGTGGGACCGACAGGTCAAGTTTGGACAGTTGCGCGCAATGGCATGGTATTCTTCCGTTACGGCATTAGCAAGCAGAACCCTTGCGGCGATGCTTGGCAACAAGTGGAGGCACCTGCGGGCACCACATTTAAGACAATAAGCGCAGGACGCGCTGGTATTTGGGCTTTGGATAATCAAAATCGTTTAGCCGTACGCAAAGAGATTACGAAAACCTTTCCAGAAGGTTCACATTGGCATTTTTTGCATAATGCAGCAAATGTGCCACCACACACGGACACTCACTGTGGTTTTAGATCTGTTTCTGTGAGCAACGAGGTTTGGGCGGTGTCCCTAAATGGTGTTATATGCAGACGCTGTGGCATAACTAAGCAAAATCCTGTAGGCGCCGGTTGGATCTTGGGCATTGCGGTATGTAAAAATGCCATTTTTGTATTTGTGATCTGTTTACTAAGCTCGTAAAAAACTAATTTAAAATTTTCGTTTTACAGGGTCAATGGCAGCATGTCTCTGTCGAAGGTTATATATAAACGTTAGTCATTCTGCTTAAGGCATTCCGAGCGTATCGAAAGCTGTAAATTTATACTTTTTATTTTTTGAAAAGTCTAGTATTCCCGCTTTTGATAAACTACAAACTTAAAATATTTTCTGAGTGTATAAGCCAAAAGTATATTCCTTATTTATTATATGCTTACTCACTTTTTATATTATTTGTGCAATATTTATGTATAAGCCCACATAGTACACAGATTTTCAGTTCTAATTCCACAAATTGTAAATTAAGCTTTTGCCTGTATTCATTTTAACGCCTTTGTTAGAAAGCAAAAAAGATTCTAATCAAGATATATATGTATAAGCCAAAATTGTATTCCATATTTACTGTATTTAATTTAAAACAAAGCCCTTTTGCTAATGTAACAATTTTATAATTTATTTAAATAAATGCGCCAAAGATTATGACGATACATCGATTATTTAGTTTTACCATCGAAATGCAAAATATAGGTTGGCAGCACGTTTACAGCGTTGCCACATGGCTTGGCAGTTTTTGATAATTGTTTAAAAAAAAAACAAATGAACAAATTTTTCCGGCATTTTAACTAGGTAATATACAAAATTTTATAGCTCATAGGTTGAACACTAAATTGCCGAAAATGGATAAACCCAATATAGCGGAAATGTAAGTGTGGCATAGAAATGCGCAATGTTTATTTACAAGCGCGCGCATGCCACTATTTTTTTATAGCACCGTGTGTGTAAGTTTCATTGATTACGTTGGCTACGAGCCGCCTGTGTTTTGCTTACGTCGCGTGCGTCATATTTTCATAGTTTCCATTCTATTTGAGTTGATCGCACCGTTCATCGCTCTCGCATTCGGTCGAGCAACATCAAAACTCGCGTTTATCGCATGTTTTTGCCACAGTTTTGTTTCAACGCTCACACTAAACACACTTGCCTTCTCCACGTCGTTGCAGCTTGATCGATTGGTTTTGTCGCTTTGTTACGTACATTTGGGCTTCATTGAGGTTGTATTACGGTTTTTACGCGATGGCTACATCCATTTACGGCAATGTTGAGAAAGGACCACCAATTGAGGTTTTCGCTTTGACTCAGCGGTTCAAGGACGATGACAGTCTGAAAAAGGTCAATTTATCTGTGGGCGGTAAGTAGAGCATAAATAAAAGAAAAAGCTATGTATGCAGTATCTGTAGGTGCACTTATCGGTTTTGTTTGTGTTTGTACGTGAATGCGTATTTGCATGTTTTTTAATTTGTTATCATCTTTTACCATTCTACGTTTTGCAGCGGCAAAAATTACTCAACAAGCGACTGGAGGTCGTTTTGGAGGTCAAATGTGCCAACGAGATTTGCTTACGCTTTTGTTGTGTTTTGATTTTGTCGTCACTGCCTTCAATTGCGTGTGTGTGTTTGTGTGTGTGTGTATGTGACAAAGTGTAAGAATGTTTGGACAGATGTTTGTTTTCAAGAAGAAACGCTAATTTCTCTTTATGTACTCATAGATACATATTTCTATCTTAAAGCTTTCTAGCTGCTATTTTTGTACTTTTTTCATGTTATTAAGACCCACAGTTATTTTAGTTTGTTTCTTCTTCTTCTTAACTCGATAACGGCTTACGGCCTGATGTAAATACATTCTTTCATTGGAATTTTGGTTTTACGTGGTGGGTTCCAAACCCTACGCATAAACCTTTTAAGGCCTACTGGTCTCGAAAGAACCCAGAGTCATTGTTAGTCGCCTCATACGACAAGCTTTGATTTGCTGAGGTGGTCTAAACCGCTCACCACACGATTTTAGTTTGTTTACTGAGTTTATGTATTGTTGTTAGTCGATGAAAGCATCACGTGTTGAACCGGTTTTTTGATAATCTTTGCCATTGAACTTGACCAAAAGACAGCAAAATAATTCTTTTGAAAATATGCATATTTTAAAGTTGTTTATTTGCACAAGCTTGAGATGAGCGCATTCTGTCAGAAATCATTGAACTTTTCTGATTGCAATATTTGTGCCTTATAGTGTCCGATTTTATATTTCTGAAGCGAAAGTTCTGGAACTTTCGTAAACTCATTCACTAAACTTACTAGCTAGTCCCCGTTTCCCTTTCAAGGTGTCAGCTTAAGTATCATTAGAAAAGCTGCAGCTAGATTTTTATTTACGATCGGAAATTTTCGTCTTGCTGTAACTATAGCCAGGATAAAGGCGCTTAAGTCTAATTTTACCAAACCACCTTCGTGAGCATCTATATCCATCAAAGCATCGATGAAAAACTTAACCAAGCAGATATTTTTTATTAAAAAGAATATAATATGTTAGGGTATTCCACTGTCGGAGTATTGAGTATTGTAATACAATGCCGTCTCTTATATTTTCATAAACAATTCTCCAATTTGTTTTGCGCAACTATTCACAATGTTGATCGTTTTCAATTAGCAACAATGCAAATATTACGTAAGTTATAGAAAATTAAATGTGCACAGAAAATTTGGGTTCGATACTTTGCTCTATGTTACTTAATTTATAAATCCACTAAAGATAAGCCACAAAAATGTGATTACGACGTCATGATGATAAAATCATGAGAGCACGGCGTGCTATAAGTAATACAAAATTTCTGGCGACAGTGGGATACTCTCTACCCTAATGTTCAAATAAACAGTAAATCCAACATATTGTAAAATGAGAACGAAAGTATCTACTTTTATGCCTCTTTTCACAAGTCCAATATGTTGGTAAGCATTTTCCAATATGACAGTTTCCCAATTGGGAAGTTGACAAAGAGTATGAAATTTAACTGGATTAACGTTAATATTTTCAAAATTTTTGCTGAAATGCGACCATCTTACTGTTGGTGTTCCTGTCTCTGTCAGGCGGACTCACTCGTAGGCAAAATTAAGAAGAGAAAAAGATATATGGCAGATGGAAAGGATGTTGTAGATGTTAATTTTAAAAAAATAACCATATTTACCGATGCAGGAATACTTCTGGTAAATTATCAATATTTGGAAAAGTTCGTGTCACAAATGTGGTTAACTGAAAATGAACACTGATGGTATTGCCAAATAGGGTATCTTTAGCCTATAAGGGCCAGGATAATTCGGCAGATTTGAAAATATATTAACAATCGGCTAGTTGAACTGCCACTAATTATACGTTCATCAAAAATCTTGATGTATGTATGCTGATTATGTTAAACTTTAGTTTATCAGACGAGGACGGTTGGAGTAGCGTGCGGCTAATCATCTCAACAAATTCTACATTAAATTATTCAGAGTTAGTTGTCACTGAGTTAGTAGTCAAGTCAATACAAATTTTTCATTGTGGCAAAATAATAACTCCAAGTCTCATTGTTTTGTCATTTTTAAATACATTTTTCGTATACACTTTACAATGATAGAGGTTAGGTCGCTGAGGAAAATGTGATGCAATGTGTCATCCACTGCTTCATTCAAAAGTGAACGTCCAAGTATTGGCGAGATCATGTGCCATTCTCATGTGTGGTAAGGATAAATAAAAAGCTATTAACAATGAGATTGAATCAACCGCTTCTACAAGGGCCAATTCGCTCCACAGATCACTGCAACCAAGAATAAAAAACCAATAAAGAAACCCGCTACTAGAAGTGGACTGATGCGCTTAACATTCTTCTTACTAATGACCAAATCGCTGCCGTATAAGTCCAACTGAAGTAGTTTATACACGTAGGAACACATTGTCCCGGGATTTCTCGGATATCCAGAACTTAAGACAGCATAACCCACTTGGTTGAGTCGGCTGCACCCAATCCGCCATGTGACTCTCCTCCTCTGTTTCAAGGCAAATCCAACAGCAGCGCTCGTCTTCAGCTTTTACAGCCATCGTGACTGGCAATTTCTGTACAAATTAAGTTTTATTCGTAAACATTTTTAAAATATTTTAAAAGTAAAATTATTGTTCAATATGTGGTGAGACTACCTACTTTTATCCAAGACAAACTAAATGACGACAATTTAAAAAACCTGAGTCTCTTTTTCAATACTGTTTCGTTTGTCTTCTTCTTCTTGACTGGCCATTAAACCCTTCACCGATACCCCTCTAGGCGTCTCTGCTTTGAACGCTCCTACTCTAATTGATGATATCAAAGGTGGTTAGTTCGCTCTCTACATAATCCTAGAGAGCCTCCACTCCACTTTTACACCTTAGGAAACTGCAACAAGTGGTGCAGTTGGGAAGTCCCAACTATAAGATACCCTTTATCCTTAACAACACAGTAAAATAGTTTTGATGAAGTTTGTGGCCGATAATCAATAAGATTGCAGATTATGATGCATTTGATTGTGGCTAAAGTTGGGCTGCAATTGAGTAGAAGATACTCTATCTGATCAAATTTTAAGGTTGTTGCTTGTTTTATCTTTTTATAAACATAATATACTCTTTATTGATGCGTTACAGGGTAGAGAAAAAAGATACGACTTCTTACTCAACTTCGTTTACGTAAAAAAGTGGTTCATTTTTAACACTATACATGCGCGCATCAATTTCATATATGTATACTTTGTGGTGGAATTGTGAGTACAGTGGGAAAAAATTATAAAATTCAATTTTGACTCCATTGATATCAATTTATGGGGTATGCACAGCAATATTTTTTGATTTTTTTTTGTATAGAACGATTAATTTACTTTTTTAAAATTAAGTTTGGAAATTAGTAACTATTTATTGAACCTACCTTAAAATATAAACCCGCAAAATTCTGCATACAGTATAATAAAACTTTTATTTAATTAAATAACTATTGGAGGTATCCTAGTAACTTGTAGGTAGTCCCTATCGCTGCAGCACCTTCTTAAGTCGCTTTGGCATCAAGTCAACTACCTTTTTTGTGTCTTCTGCCGTAATTTTGCACCAATCTTTTCCTTGAGCATATTTTTGGACGTAATGGTGTGTTGCCTGCCGGATGTTCAGAAAGAGAAAACACAAAAAAAATTTTGATTGCATTGGTGATCACTTCGTTGTGCCAAACCAGCATCCCCCACAGGAATCACAACATAAGCTTTAGAAATGCATTACCAACCTATTGACAAATTTGAATACTTTCTACTACGCTAAGAGCATTAACTACTATAATACAATAATCTAGTTGTATATCATTGTTAAAGATCCTATTCTGCATAATTTATGATATGTCTAACCATCTCTTTGCTTAATTACAGCCTATCGAACGGATGATGGTCAGCCATGGGTATTGCCGGTAGTACGCAAAACAGAAATTCAAATAGCATCAGATGAAAAAGTTAATCATGAGTATTTACCAGTCACGGGTGTGTAATTAAAACTTGCGTAATCGGAGACACCTAGAATTAACTTGAATTTCTACTTCATTTAGGTCTGGAACCATTTACAAAAGCTGCGACCGAATTGGTGCTTGGCGCGGACTCTCCTGCAATCAAGGAGAATCGTGTAAGTAATTTATTTAAAGTATGTACTACGTATGTACACATTGTGATCAATACGACTTTAGCTTTTGGATTTTAATGTGAAGCATCTATTGGCACACCTTATCATAATTCATTAAAAGACTAATTGTTTTCTGTTTGTAAAACGCAGGCTTTTGGTGTGCAAACAATATCCGGTACAGGTGCGCTACGTATTGCCGCTGAATTCCTGTTCCAACAGCTAGAACGTGACACGGTTTACTACTCTAGTCCTACCTGGGAGAATCATCACAAGATCTTTGCTGATACTGGTTTTACCAAGCTGCATTCGTATCGTTATTGGGACCAAGCAAATCGCCAGCTGGACTTTAAAGGCATGATGGATGACTTGGATCAAGCACCGCCAAATTCTGTTATTATTTTGCATTCATGCGCACACAATCCCACTGGCGTTGATCCAACTAAAGAGCAATGGTCGGAAATTGCCGAATTAATGGCACGCAAAAAGCTCTTCCCCCTATTTGATACAGCCTACCAGGGCTTTGCTAGCGGGGATCCCGATCGTGATGCTTGGGCCGTTCGCTTTTTTGTAGATCGTGGCTTTGAGCTGTTCGTAGCCCAATCTTTTGCAAAGAATTTCGGCTTGTATTGTGAACGTGCGGGTAATTTGACTGTGGTGCAACAGAGCGGTTCCACCAGGGACAGCATACACTCACAAATGACGCTTATTATTCGAGGACAGTACTCTAATCCCCCAGCATATGGAGCACGAATTGTGTCTAAGGTTTTGAACACACCGGCGCTGCGTGAGGAGTGGATGCAGTGCATTAAGAGCATGTCCAGTCGCATACGCGATATGCGTGAGGCTTTGCGTAGTAGACTTGTTAAACTGGGCACTCCTGGCAACTGGGATCATATTGTTAACCAAATCGGCATGTTTTCCTACACCGGTCTGAACGAAAGTCAAGTGCGTGTGCTGATCAATGATTACCACATTTATTTGCTCAAAACGGGTCGCATTAACATGTGTGGTTTGAATACTGGAAATATTGATTATGTAGCAGAGGCTATACATGCGGCAGTAACTCAAACAAAGCATGATAACAAACTATAAAGAGCTTCGTTTATATAATGGAACTTTTTTGAAAACAAGAAACTATATTGGCATATTTCTACAACATATTTACAATGCGCACAACAGTAACTAAAGCAATGAATTATTAGGTTCCTTATTAATAAAAGAAAACACATGCATGCAAATATAAAATGTTATAATATAGGAAAAATTTGATATTTTGCAATATTGATATTTGTTGCATTTTGTTGCAATCATACAAATACTATGTACGTAAAGACATTTGTTTTAGGAGCTACTAAAGCAAAAAGCAGTTATTGCGGTTAAAACATTTGTATCTTCATATTAAGAAGCATTTAAATTATGTACTAACAAAAGTTATCGCAATTATTATATACAAAATATGCATTATGAAAGAATACAGTATACCTTTACATATATACAAGTAAATTTATACAAATGCTGTGTAACTTTTGAAACCAGCAAATCGTTATTGTAGCATTTACCGACAATATATATGTATGTTGTAGTTGACTTAACATAATTAGAATAAAAAGGCTTCAACAAAATTCAAGCTACGGATTATAGTTTACTGATGATGGTGTGCTAGAAACGTCTCAAACGAATTTGAATTTATGGCAGGCAAAACCTGATAGAATTAAACTGGCACTTTAATGGCATAATAATATCGATAAATATATTTTTATTTGTCTGGCAACACTGGAACAGCATATGTTCAGCCGTTTCGCTGTGAATGTCACAACTAAACACACGTGCAGCGTAGTGTAGTTTAAAACAATTGTTTTATTTAATGCAAAAGTTGTTAAAATACATTTAAATAATGCCGGCAGCAGTTGCTAAAGCTGTGCAAATCAATGCGCCTTTAAAAAATAAGAAGATAGTTTTCAATGACGACGGTGAAGCTGTAACTAAGGAGTTCAAAAGAAAACATAAGGAAACGCATGCAAAGGCTGAACCAGCAAAGCAACCAGATAAAAACGCTTCAAACCAGCATGCTAAAAACAATAAGTTGATATTTAATGAAGACGGCACAGTAAAAAAAACACAAAAGAAAAAGTTCAACGATGATGGCATAGAAGAAAAATTACCAACTAGCAAAAATAAACCAGAAAAGCAAACCAAATTTGCGACACAGAAGCAGGCAGAGATTGCAGTAAACGGACAATTGGCCAAAAATAAATTAATTTTTGATGAAAAGGGTGACGTCAAGAAGCCGTTAAGAATAAAGTTTGATGAAGATGGTTCCGAGGAAAAGGTCCCTGATGCTGTGACCAGCGAAAATAGTGATGAGGAGGATGATAAAATAGACAATCGAGGCAAAAACTCTAAGCAGAAGTACTCCAAGTTTAATGATGATGATGCACAAAAGAAATGGTATAATGTGGTAGGTACGATGTTAGCTATGTTTTCTGAATATTTTATTCACACAAATCTCTTTCATAGTTCACGCAATATCCTTGCAGCGATGACGTTTTGGACATGAAGGAAAATGAGCAGATAGAGTTATTCAATCTTTGCAAGAGCGCTTTCGAGGCAGAGAAGACGGTTTTCAACAAACGTAAGAATATAAAATATGGAAAATTATGTACCTAATAATTACTAAAATGTTCATTGAAGGCAATCCATCGGATGCACGCTGGCTCCAAACGGCCTTGCACAAGGGTACAGCCAAGGATCGTGCCAATTCAGGCGCTTTGCTTGTTACCAGTAATCCCGTAGGCAACTTGGAAGCGCTTTCCACGCTTATTGGTTTTTGCAAAATGTCGAACAAAGCTAGCAATGATTGTATTAGCGTGTTGACTGATCTATGGCAGGAAGTTCTATTACCACCACAACGTAAATTGTTATCGGTGCATAATCGCGGTGCCGACTGGAAGCAGCTTAAGAAGGATGAAAGTATAAAAAAGGAGCAACAACGTCGCATATATGCCTACTGGTACTTTGAGAATGAAGTAAAGGAACATTACTTTGGTAGGCCTATAATATAAGTTAAACTCGTTCATATAATAATGATTTCCTATTCATAGAATTTCTCAAAAATCTTATGCAGTGCTTGCAGACTGGACAGGAGCATCACAAGAACTCTTCTATAGTTTCCGCTGCGCGTTTGTTGGCATATGCCCCAGAAAAGGAGCAATTGTTGCTTACCATGCTGATTAACAAGCTTGGCGATCCTGTAGCTAAAATAGCTTCCAAAGCTTTGCATCATCTCACCGACGTTGCTAGTCGTCATCCCAATATGTGCGGCGTTATTGTGGCTGAGGCGGAGAAGCTTTTATTCCGTAATAATATATCGGAACGTGCTCAGCACTTTGCCTTGTGTTTCCTAGCTAGCATAGCACCCTCTGGACGTGCCGAGGTCTGCACTAAACTGGTCAACATATGCTTTGCTTTGTTTAAAGTACTTGTACAGAAAGGAGCTGTGAATAATCGCACCATGCAAGCAATATTACGCTGTTTGCAAAAGGCCATAATAGAAGCACAGCCAGCCAAAGGCAGTACTGAGTTACTGACTAAGGAAATGCAAGATACCATATACCGTTTGGTGCATCTAGCAGATATACGCGTTTCCGTGCAGACACTTGGACTGTTGCTGCAATTGATATCCGTTAAAACAGAGAAGTCCGATCGCTTCTATAATGCTTTGTACATAAAATTGCTGGATATGAATTTGATTAACATAGGTGCCAAGACTGCGGCCCAACTGCTGCATATTGTACATCGCGCCATTCACATTGACCCACACATAGCTAGAGCGCAAGCATTTTTAAAGCGCTTGCTCCAGCTGGCGCTTTATGCTCCAGCTCATATTGCAGCTGGCTGTTTGATTGTACTACATAAGCTAATTCGTATGAGAAAGGAACTAATTGGTGGTCTGGGAGAAGCGCAGCCGACACCAGCAAAACTGACTGCAGCAGACGCCGAACTGGATAAGTTTGGCAGCGATGGCGAGGAGGAATATGCAGATGTCCCTCTCGATGAGGAGTCAAAGAAGGAAAAGAAGAAGCAAGTAGAGGTTGAAGGTGAGCAGGCCGCAACTCTAGCAACGACGGGCAGCTCCTGGCATCATGCTAATGTTGCACCTGCACCTATTGATGCAAAGGTGCTCGATATCGACACCTGCAAATATGATCCGTACCACCGTGTGCCAGCATTTGCCGGCGCTGCTTATGCTTTGCGCAATGAGCTACTTTTGCTTCGCCAGCATTATCATCCTACCCTGCAGGTCTTTGCGGAACATATTTTGATGGGTAAGTAACTACTTGCATTGGAATATCTAGTTTATCTTAATAAATTTCATTTATTTACAGACACACGCATTGATTACTATGGCGATCCATTGCGCGATTTTGGTCTTCCCTATTTTCTAGAACGTTTTGCCTTCAAAAATCCCAAAAAGTTGGACACGCAAAAGGCAGAAAGCGTCCAAGTTGCACACAAACGTTACATGGCGCATGGCACACGCGGTAGGCCTGTAAAGTCGTTAACAAAAGTCAACTGTACCGAGGATGAAATGTATATATTCAATTTTCTGGAACATAAACGCAAGCAGGCTGCGATTGTAGCACAAGCCAAGAAGTCTGAAGGAGTCACGGAAGATCCAGAAGGCGAGCCGGACTATGAATTAAAAGATGGCGAACTAGATGATGATGAGTTTGAGGCCTATTTAGATGGTTATTTTGGAAAGAAATCTAAGGAAGGTGGCGATGAAGTTGACGAAGAGGAGGAATTAAACTTTTTGGAAGAGTTGGGTGGTGAAATGCAAGCAGAGAAAGCTAAGAAGAAGGATAAAAAGAAGAAACCTCTTGCCGATGATGAAGACGATGAGGATATGGATGATGATTGGGACAAAGAAGATGAGGATGACGAGCTGGAATATTCAGCAGATGAGCAGTCTGATGATGAAACTGGTTCAATTGATTTAGAAAAAATAGACGGAGAAGATGACGACAACGATGATGATGATGAAGGCTCCATATCGCTGGATGATGAGCCAATGGATGGTGACAGTGATACAAGTGATGCACCGGAAAGTCCGGATGATGAAGATGATGATGAGGCGCCACCCAAATCTAAGAAGTCGCGCCAGGAAGCAGCTTCTGGAATGAATGAACGCAATTTTGCCAAGAAACTAAAGAGCAGCAGTGGTGTGTATACAATTTATTAAGCAATTGTGCTATAAACAGTATTCGCAGCAATTTTAATGCACCTTTGTGCGAAATTGATGCGAAATCTATTTAGAAAATAATTGTGCAAATAATGCAAAAAAACAAAATCGATTTAACATACTTTTTTTTTTCTTAGACATGTCCTCGCTTTTTGCTGCCGCTGATGACTTTTCCGCCTTGCTGGAGGAAACTGGCAAAACGAAAGGACAAGGCACTATTAATGCTGTTTTCAATAAGGACAAATCCTCAGATAAACAAATCAAATGGGAAGAGAAACGACGTTCGAATAGCAAAAATTATACAAGCAAAAGTTTTAAGGGCAAATCTGGATCTAAAAGCAAACCCAATTTGGGCAAAAAACGAAAGCACTGAGGCGAGCAAATCTGACTCTTCAGGATATCAATTTCTGTAAGACAATAATAATATGAAATATAAATAAAAAAATGTTCACCACTAATTGAAATTTTGTTTCTGGAAAAGGTATATTTTGTTCTAAGTTAAAAGCTTGCAACTTTGAGGTGCTTACAAATAGTATCTGCGCTTTAAAGCACGGTTTTTTTTTTTAATTGGAGTTATGTGTATGTTACTGGCGGATTGCGAAGCATTCCCCCAAGTGCATACTTTTACATAGAGTATGCTCCAAATATCTTTCATCGGAATAAGACACGGGTTCATACTAGCCACCTTAGCAAAAAGATTATTTCTTAGTTTATAACTTTGAGAACTTAGAGTTGTCTCTATGAAATAAGCTCCCTGTATCGTACCTATATACATATACGAGTACGAGTATGCATGCTTGAGTAGTTAGTCCAGCAGTCTAAAACCTTATTGGGACTTGGACATAGCGTTAAGTTCATCATTGTTTGGCTTTATCTTGTTACTTGCATTTCTCTGAATATTTAATGCGCATCCTGCTTTGTTAAGCCGTTACCACGCTTATTTTGTTGCAGGAGCTGTTGCAAAATGAAACCTGCTTCGAGTTTTGCCTGCTGACTTTGGTCGGGTTCAGATTAAGTACCTTCAGTTTGACAAGATGGCTACTTTTTGTAAAATTATATTTATTTTTTATTAAGATACTATAATTCACGATTATGTTGTCATTTTATGTGTGCCATTGCAATTTGGGATTTCTTCAAGTTTATAAGTTCTTTTTGATTGGATGCGATGACTCTTAAAAGGTGAGTTGTCTCAATCGTAGCGCTACTTAAAAGTTTTACGGATTGAGCAGTTTCCCTGGCTATACTATTCGATTGATCAATTCGACTTAGTAGCATGTTGCTCCAATCACCTGCTTGTTCTTTATTGATGCTTTCGCCAAACGATACACCCGATTTCATTAAGCTAGTAAGTCCTTCTTGATTGGAGGCAATATCTCTTAATATTTCATTATTTTCGATCGACGCATTCCTTAAAACATTAAGGGATTGAGCAGTTTCTGAAGCTGTGTGATTCGTCTCTTCAATGTGACTCAGCATGGAGTTACTGCAAGAAAATCTTCTATTTTTGGCCCATGCGGAATGTTGGCTATATGAAGCCTCCTGCTCTTCTTGGCAGGTGGTATTGGTGGGCGAAGCACCTCTTGATGTTTTTGAACTTTTGCTGCCGGATAAAACTGCATAAAAAATTAATTATGACATATACAAACAATTGTTAGTTCACTTACAGTTGCTTTCATCTATTAAGCATTTCTCAAAATTGGATGCTTTTGATGCAGACACAATCATTGCCAATTTGTCATAGAAAACCCATCCAGAGTGTGTTCTTCCCCATGCTTTCTGCTGGCTGAGAAGTTATAGTAACGATGTTTATATGGTTAAATGCTTTATAGAGATGATTCTTACTAATATTTGCGCTTTAAAGTGTCACATTTCATTTTTATTTGGTTGGATGTTTCCAAGCTCCAGGCACCAGCACTACCATTTGCCAAATCTTGCGCCATATCGGCGTAAATGTATTTGTGCTTACGCTTGCTAAATTCGTTTAATCTTTTTGCCCAAATATCGATCAATGCCATCTCCATACGCTGCGTCCATACCATTTTCTCTGTTTCTTTGTTTGCTTCTCTGTGGAAAAGCGATCTTTTTCTGCTAGGAATATTCTGCTTCTGGCTATAGCTGTCGCTAAATGTGGCTATTGAATCATCTGAGCTAGAAGATTCCTCGAGATCGTTGAAATTGGTTGGCGAAGCACTTCTTGATATGATCTCGCTTTTTTTTGAGGTCCTAGCTAAAATTTGTTTTATTATTTATATAAACTTTTTATTTGTGGGTTTAAAAACTTACGTGTATTTAACTCATCTACGAATTCTTCAGCCTTGATTAATTTTGAGTCACACAAAATCGAAGCAAGTTTTTCATAGTGCACCCAAGTAGATAGTGATCCCTTTGATGGATTAACTGCTGCAAGCTCTTCGCTACAAACAAAGCCTGTTTAAATTATTCAAGATTGTTGTATTTAAACAAACTTACATATATCTTTGCTCGAGTAAATTTAATTTGACTTCTATATCATCTCGCGTTATCGTGGGCTCTGTTGGTGAACAATTTTTTGCCAGCATTTGCGCAATTTTGTCGTAAATGCTATTGTTTTTGGTATGGCTTTGAATTTCGTCTATTTGAGTTGCCCAAATATCAATAAGTCTCAGCTCCATTTCTTCCGTCCAACATACTAGTTTCCTTTCGTTGTTCGATTTGGAAGTCTCATTAACAATAGAGTTAGACTTTTTAAGTGGCTTTAGAAGTGCATTGCTTCTCTCACTAAACAACTCCCAGGAGTCTTCTGATGAGTAGGAAATATCAGATTCAATGAAAGAGTTTTGTGAAGCCAATTTTGACGTGTTTACTGTAAGAAATTACATTTTGGTATACAAATATTCAATACGTTTGGTCATAGCCCAGTGGCTCAGAGCATACACAATACTTACTGTTGTTATGTGCATCCTCATACTGTTTCACTTGGCTTAAATTCAATGCGGACAAAATCTCTGCTACTCTTTCATAGTGTGTCCAGCATTCCCTTAATGAGGGCTTCCCTTGACTGTAACCAAAGAAAAAATAAATTTGAATTTGCTTATCTTGTGTCTTGCTCGTACGTACAAAAATTTACGCTTTAAGGTTTCCAATTTCTTCTTTATTTCTGTGGCGGTCACAGATACACCATGGCCCTCTTCTAACTCAAGCGCCATTTCTGCGTAAATATGCATATTTTTTCGTTCGCTTTTTATTTGTTCTATTCTTTCTGCCCAAAGGTCGATAAGCACGCCCTCTATATCCTCCGACCATCTCTTGCGTTTTCCTCTTTTTGTTTCCACTGCAAAAATCATAAAATTAATTTATGATGCACAAAATATGTTTACGTACTTTTGCGTCAAACGCTTTGAACAGCTGTGCAACAAACCAAATGCATTACTAGGGCTGCAACAACACAATCGAACGAGGCCGATATTAAAGTTTGTCGCCGCGAACGGCCTTTAGGCCGCCGATAACTTCGCGCAATCGCTGTTTCAAAGCTATATTCATGAAATTGTGACTGATTTCAAAGGATTGGACAACTATGCAACATATGTAGCTACATTTCCAACGATTGTAGTACTACATTTTTTAACACCCTTTTATTAGCTTCACCTGTATTGTATGTACGTATTCATTTTCTAGTTAATTACACACATATATTCTTATATCAAAAATTCTTTTTAACTTTTTGGTTCTGTTTACCGGAGAATAGTATCCATAGGATAATAATAACAAGTTGAGAGTTATCACCCTCTTTATGCGTGTCCATTGTTAAGGATTTCTGCATTTTGGCAAGTAGGCAGAGCAGTCTTACCTTGTTATTTATTAACAATGGTTACCGCAGTATGCTTCTGCGCTGAAATATGGTGCAACAAGTGGAATATAAAAGTCAATGTCACCAAGTGCAGCAAGTGCTTTTCCTTGATAATAGGGTCTCCACAGTCGTTCATTAACGAGCAAATAATGGCTCTTATTTTTAGTTGTCGATTGCATCTTTGGGGTATTGCGGAAAACTGTAATCGAATGAAGACTCAAATCTTGCATCACGGGCTGTGAATGGTGTCTACTAGACGTCTAGTCCTCCAAGGACTGAAGTGATGATAATCCGGGCTAATCTATATCAGCATTGTAATGTAGATTATTTAGCCTTTTTTATTCGCTGAGTAACTTGCCTATTTTGAGTTCCAATTATTTCTTAATTCAGCGATGTATGAATTTCATGTGACACAATATTATAGGGCAATTATTGTTTTAAGCCTACGTTTGTAAATAACGTCACGAGAAGGTTCAAACTTTTAGCAACGCGCTTTCATAGCTGGTTTTGACGGATACAACCAATTTTCCAACCACTAGCGGTCGGATCCACTTGCCCACCTGTGCATTTGTCCGTCATTTCCGTTTCAAAACCATTTGCTTAAACAAACTTTAAAAACAACCGTTTTGTTTGGGCAAAAAGCTTAACTTTATTATGCTATGTATTTTTCACAATTTACGATTGTGTTTTTTCTTAAATTTTGCCTTTTTAATTTGGGTTTTAATCAAATTAGTAAGTTCTTCCTGATTCGATACTATGGCTCTTAAAAGATGAGTTGCCTCAATCGTCGCATTACTTAAAAGTTTTACTGATTGAGCAGTTTCTTTGGCTATACGATTTGAATGATCAAGTCTTTTTATTAGTACGTCGCCCCAATCACCTCCTTGATCTTTACTGATACTTTCCATAAACGGTACGCCCTCTTTAATTAAGCAAGTAAGTCCTTCTTGATTGGATGCAATGACTTTCAACATTTCATTATTCTCAATCGTCGCATTCTTTAAAACATTAAGAGATTGAGCAGTTTCTGAAGCAGTTAGAGTAGAATCTTCAAGGTGACCTAGCATGGTGTTGCTGTGTGTAAATTTATTTTTTTGGATCGATGCGGCATTATCCTGGCTATATATAGCCTCCTGGTCTTGACTATTGGTGGGCGAAGAGGATCTTGATGAATTTACACTTTCGTTGCCAGATACAGCTGTAACAAATATTGTTTAGTTATGCAAATATTGATGTATCCACAATACTTACGATTGGTTTCCTCTACGAAGCATTTCTCAAAGTTAGAAAACTTTAATGAAGACAAAATGAAGGCCAATTTATCATAGAAAACCCATTTAGAGCGCGATTTACCCAATGCTTGCTCGTGACTGTTAATTTATATTTATTATAGTAGTATAGTTAAATGGTTTAAAAATAATTCTTACAAGAATTTGCGCCGTAACGTGTCGCATTTTGCTTTTATTTCAAGGAATGTTGCCAAGCGCCAGGCACCACCACCATAATTTGCCAAATCCTGCGCCATATCTGCGTAAATGTAATTGTGTCTGCGCTTGCCTTTAAACTCATCCAATCTCTCTATCCAAATATCGATAAGCGCCTTCTCCTTATCCTGCGACCAAAGTTTACGTTTCCTTGAGGTTCTTGAGGATACTAAACCAGATAAATCCTCGAGTTCGTTGATACTGGTTGTTGAAGCGCTTAGTGATTCATTTTCACTTTTGTTGGCAATTCCTGCGTCAAGAATAGAATTTTATTTTTAAAAACTCTCTTATAGACACAAGAAAAATGTTTGAAAGCTTACGTGCGGTTTCCTCATCTTCGTACTCCTCAATTTTAATTAATTTTGATACAGAAAACACCGATGCAATTCTTTCATAGTGCACCCAATTAGAAGGCGCTCCTTCTGATGCTTCAACAGCGGTTAACTCTTGGCTAATAACTAGTACTGTTATAATTATTCGATTATGCTTTTTTTCTTTAACCAACTTACATATATCTTTGCTCTAATGATTCCAATTTCATTTCTATATCATCTGGAGTTATTATGGGCTCTCTTCCAGAACGGTTTTCCTCCAGCTCCCGAGCAAATTTTTTATATATGTGTGCGTTTTTGGACTCATTTTGGAATTCTTCTAAATGAGTGGCCCAAATATCAATCAGCCTTTCTTCCATATTTTCCGTCCAACGTGGACGTTTTAATGCCTCTTTCACTTTTGAAGGCTGTCGAACAATAAAGTTAGAATATTCAAGATGATTTAGCGGCGTTGTGTTCCCTTCAACTTTCACTTTCTTGCTACAACTTTCACTAAAGGAGGCCCTGGAGTCCTCCGTTGAGTAGGAAATGTCAGATTCGTTGAATACTGTAAAAAATATCATTTATGTATTCAAATATTTAAACTGTCATAACAACAGTAGTACGTCGGTATGAGTGGTACTTACTTTCGTTATTTACATACTCCTTCTGTGGAGTAAAATTTAAAGCGGACAAAGCTGCGGATATCTTATCATAGTGTATCCAGCAGCTTCTTGATGCGGCCTTTTCATGACTGAAATCAAAATTTTATAAGTTTAACCCGGCTCAAATTTGTTTTGGTACTGCATACAAAAATTTACGCCTTAAGGTATCCAATTTGCTCTTTATTTCTGTTGGGGTTGCAATTACACCATGCTCCTCCAAGTCCATCGCCATTTCTGCGTAAATTTTTATGTTTTTGCGTTCGGTTTTAAGCTCCTCTAATCGTTCCGACCAAATGTCGAGAAGCACCTTCTCCATTTTCTCCGTCCAATGTTTGCGTTTTCTTCTTTCTACTTCTTGGTCCACTAAAGAGAAGCGAAATAGTGAATAAACAAATTTCGCTAAATCAAATTAATAATGATATTTACTTTTCTACAATCAATCAGCTGCTACTACACATAATTTGGGATTGCTGGGGCTTCGATAACATTTTTGGATTAGAGTATTACTCGCATATCGGCCACAAGTTCCTTCTGTCCGATGGAACAATCGGAACAATCGAACGAACTGCAACTCGCAAATGAACCAACTTTTTGAATAATAATATTGCCACCTTATAAAAATGTTGTTGCAAAAGAGCTCACGATTTTTCATTTGCAAATTTTTGGAATTTGAAACTATTGCTTTAGTAAGCAAAAAGAAGATGTATGTAACATTAATAACACTAGGACATGAAATCTCTAATACAGTATGCTAATTTTGCCAACGTTTGTACAATAAACGTATTATAAATAGGATATTTAAATTTTAAAAACAGGTTCATGGAACATCTTGGTTTCCGTCGCTTTCAATGCAGCTCAGAGTGTCCCTATATATAAGATGGATTTTGATATAACGTCAGACAGCAATTTGAAAGCCTCTACAGTTCTTAAAAAACCCCCGCTGTCCTGGCCGGATTAGGCATCGTGTCAATGGTGCACAGAAAGCACCAACGCAAAACACGCTTATAGTTCATATTTTATGCCCAAAGGATCCACCGAAATCCGGTCTAAGGAAAGAAAGTATAAAAATTGGATCTTCAATTCAAATTTGCTTTTCCAAAACTTTGATAAACATAACGCATCTTTAATGCTCTTTATTACAAATTATTTTGTTTATTGTACAAACAATTGTGACTTAATTAGAAATGTATTTCCTTATATGTATTACTAAACCATATATTTCCAACCAACACCAAGCTATTTATATACAATATTTACTGCATAATAAATCGGTTGATTTTATTAAAAACTTTACGTTTTGATTGTTGTTTTTCTTATATATTTGTTGTCCCTCTGTTGTTGTTGTTGTTAATGCTTATTTAGAAAACTATACATCTATGAATTTGAGTTGCATTAACAACTTTTTAAACATTTTCCTTAGAAACTATAAAAATAAAACAAATTGCTTTTGTTACACTGTAAAAATCTAATTGTATGCATGTTCGCTTCGTACAGTCCGCAGTACTCCCGGTATACATAGTTTCCAATTTTGCCGCCTGTTGTTGCTTAAATTTTAAATGATTTTTTTTATATACAATTATGGTTTTTCTTCTTCTTGTATTTTGGAGTTTTGGTTTTACTTGTGTTCTAAGGCAACTTGTTTAAAGGCAACTTTAATATAAATGTTATTTGTTTTATACTAAAATTTTACTACAGCGACTTAATTTTCATGCAATTTTCTTCCGGAAGAAACTACAAATTAAAGAAAATCAGCACTGTTTTTCGCTTTGACTTTAATGCTTGTTTGTAAATGTTTCCTAGTTACAGAAATTACAGATATGTATCAATAATAATGGGTTATTAAAAAAATAAAAATATTGAAATTTTTCAAATGAAAAGGCTTTTAAATTGTATTATAAAAATTTATTTGTGTTTCATTTAACAATTAATATGTAATTATAAGTGCTAGTATAAATATATAAACCAGTTTTAATTGCATTTATTTTGCCAAACAAAAAACTTTCAAAATGATGAAGTTAACAATTGGTATGTAAAAAAAATGTAAGATATGAGCTTTTTTTCGAACCATATTTTTGTTTTAGGACCGCAGAACGGCGTAAAATCATTGGAATACGATTGCGGGGTCTTAAGCGTCGCTTCTTAAAACTAGAACTGACAATATAAAAAAAAATTTTGATGCAGACAGTGCCGACAGTTGAATACCCTGTAAAGTACCCAAAAAGACAACTGTTTTTTCTTTGAATTTTAATCAATGAACCAACTAAACAATATTAACACATTTCATCATTTATACAGGGATTTTCAGAGTGTAGCTATAAAAAAAGGTGTAATTTTGTTGGAGTTTTTAGGAGCAGGGATCTTAAAATGGTCCATTATTGACCATAACTATTGAAGTTTTCATCCGATCTGAAGTTATGCATGTCTTTTATGATATAGGTGTAAGCGATGACATTCTCTTACGGAAAAAGATTTCAACTTGATTCGATAGGGTCTAGAAAGTTTGAACTCTTATAGTCTCCGAGATCAAGCTGTGCAAACGGAAAGACCAATATAGTCTGTCACAAATCTACAACATCCTCCTTTCGCACTATGTGTACAGGGTATACAAATATCAGGCATTCAATTTGACAATGTGTGTGTGTGTATTATGGGTATGTATATGATTGTATAATGGTGTTAAAGTATTCTTCTTAGATTTATAGCAGGTTTAGTATAGAGCACAAAACTTAATTTTATAGACCTGTCAATATGTTAAGTGAAACTTAAACGTAATTTTGCACTTCATTAGTCAAAAAATGTAATGCTAATTGTTAATTTACATAATTGTATATGTATGCATATGAATATAGCTTTAAAACTAGTCATTTTACAAACCTATGCAATTTAATGATTGCTAATGCAAAGTATTTAACATTCGCTTCCTTTCTTCATATCTCTCTAAAATAAAGGCTTAACAACAATGCTTTTTGTTTTGCTTAGATTTATACAGTAGGCGATCGTTACGATTAAACTAACTGAAAACGAAGATCGCTTATAAAAGTATTAACTTAAATATTACAACAACAAGCGCGCAAATAAACAAAACTACTATTGGTATTTATCGCTTAATATGTGTCTGTCTATGTGTGTAAGTTAGGAATTCTGCACAAGTAGAGTTAAAACCAATTTTTTTTTTTATCCTAATTGACTCGCAATTTTGGTTCTTATGCTTATGACGCTTGTTAATTACCAACTGATTGAACCAGTTGAATAAACTGTTTTAGTTTCTGTTTATGAACCAAAATAATTTGTTTTACAAACATACAATTTTCAAAATAAGACGTTTGTGTAAAAAATTATGATATAAGTGTGTTTTAAATTACGACGAATTGAAAGGAATTACAAAAATGAATTAGACAAGCGATAATTTTAGATAATTATAAGTTTGGCCAATAAAATTGCACTAATTTGAAAGCGGCATATTTGATTCGCTTAAAATGGTGAAAATTAAAACGAAATACCCCAATCTCGGATTTACTTTGGAGTCCGTGTGTTTTGAAAACATAAGAATTATAAACGACGTTTTAAATTCAATTGTGCAGAACTCTAAATATTACAAATAGTTATAACCAAAGACTCTTCAACTTAAGCATAACATTATAACAATTTATAGATTATTGTGTATTATTGACCGCGTCTTTGGTGTAACTTAAATAAGCCGCATAAAGCCAACATTTCAACGATTTGCTGGCGTTAAATATATATATCTATGTAAATTAGTGTACACTTCTTCTACTTAACGCCCTGCTACTGCTCCAACGGGATGAACTGTTTTCGGCTGCAACTGCAACCCTATTTCCCCGAGTTTTCAACATCCTGAGTCATTGTCAGCTGTGTTCGTCCACCCATTGCACAGCCGCCGTCCTGGCCACATGTTGAAACTGCCACAACTGCTGCAGCTCTTTCTGTCATTCGAATACATATTGCTGACGCAGCGCACGCGCTCGCTCTGGCTGAACACGCGTCGGCAGGCGCGGAACTTTAGTTGGTCGCCTGATTCTAGGCACTGCTGGCCGACGTGGCCGCGGATAAATTTGAGGTCGCTCGTAAGCTTGGTCAATAACCTCTTGTTTAATAGATGGCGGTTTATAGACGCGACGCGCATGTTTATGCCTCTTAAGCACCTGTTGAATGCAATTGAGAGCACCACAGAAAAGTCGCCAACTGGCTCTTGTCTTTCGCAAGGCAGTCTGTGATTTGCCAAAGCCCAAGCACTTATATGCATTGTCTATAGAATGTCTTGGTCTGCTAACAATGGGCGGAAGCTCTGGCGGTGGCAGCTGTCTTATTAGATTTTGCAAGGCTTCCTTGGAGTCGGTGAGCAAATCCGTAGAGTGTTGCGCAAAGTGGCTCGCGGTGCGCCGTTGCTGGCGCGTGTATGGACCGTTAATGACTGTAGCGGGCACAGGAGGCGGCTGCATGGCAGACTCTGGTTCAGGTGGCGTGATTGTATCTACGCTGCCTGCCATACAAATGGTGCTGTAATCGTCGAGCTGATCGGGTGATATTATAGCCTCTGTGAAGTACTCGGATGGTAACCTAAGCGGCGGTGCATTCTCGTTGAAACCATAGAAATCGATTACGCTTTCCAAGCTCTCTAAATCATCATCAATGTATTCGTGAACATTATACTCTCGCGCGTAATCCTCTACTAAAGTTGCTGCATTCTCTACCACTATTGCTTCTAAAGCTTCCCTGGCAGAAACTGTCATATTACCTTTAGCTGGCCCACCCACTATTTGCGGATGCAGCTCAAGGTTTTTATTAGTAATAGAAACTTTTTGTTCAGCTTTCGATGATATGGTTTCGACGAACATACCTTCCAGAGGTTTCTCCATTGTATCTTCACTCAAATCAACAACTTCTCGCTCGGGTGAAGCTATCATATTTACATCAAAATCACTGTCATTTACCAAAAACTCACTTGCTAAAATTTCTGAGATAGTGGGTCGATCAGCAGGATCTCTTTGCAAGCACCAAGTGACTATATCTTTAAATTGTGGACTAGCATTTTTCCAACGCTCGGAACGCTGATTGAATGGATCATTTTTTATGCGTTTTCGAAGTGAATGATGCGCGGCCGGATTATGTTGACAGTCCCCTTGATTCGTGCGGTACGGCGTATGACCCACTAACATTGTATATAATGTGGCGCCCAGGCTGTACACATCGACGGCTGGCGAATACACTACTGTATTATTATCCATGAGAAGTTCTGGTGCCGCATAATCCAGAGTGTATCTGGGTTTGTCCCGCCATGTGGTAAAGCGGCTGTTATAGCTGCAAATTAAATAATGTACAGTTAGTATGATCCAGAATTTAATGATAAATAAGAATGCATTTGAATGACTGATCAGAAATTGAGAAATAATAATAATGACTACGAGCTGTTCCTTATTCATGAACTCCAAGCTAATTTTGATGGTAATTGTGTCTAACCAATGTAATTTATAACTTACCAGGCATTGCCAAAGTCCACTAGTTTGACATTTTGCTCGTCGCGACTCACAAACATTATATTCTCTGGCTTAAGGTCACCGTGAATGAAATGCCTTGAGTGTATATGCCCGATAGCCAACACTAGTTGGCGAAAGATGTCGCGACAGCGTTTCTCATCAAAATTCTGGCGCTGCAAAATCGAGGCTAGCTCCTCACCACACAGGTATTCCGTAATTATCCACACTTCGCACTTGTCACGAAAAGTTTCAATATAGCTAACGACATGCTTATGGTTATTACGATCCATGGCGCACGAGGTAAGTGCATCGACTTCTGAGACACGAAATTTTGATAGTGGTATAACCTTGGCCATAAATACTGTGTTCGTACTATTGTCAACCACAAGTTGGCAGGTGCCAAAGGTTCCTACTGCCGTACGACTACCCAGCTCTAGGTCATCGGGTCGTGTGGGTATATTCTGTGGATATAAATAAATGTTTTTAAAATTGATTTCCCAACGTTGGTAGTTCTTTAGTGTTGCGTACCTGCAGTCCCTGATTGCAATACTCAATATCGCAATTACTGTCGCGACGCATTTGTTCTAAATGCTCCGGTGCTACATAAGTATAGCCACGAAACAGACGTATCTTTCTCGGCGGCGCCTCACAGTCTGGATCCTCAGGTTGTTGGTCTGTGAACTCGGCACTGAAATTTTGCACATCATCCTCGGAAGTCAGTACGGGTTTGTAAGGCGCATCACGACGCTTTGCACGTAGCTCCTGCCAGTTTATGCCATGAAAGAATGGATGATCTTTGATATCATTCGCATCACGATGATTGCCGCCTAAGCGTTTCTTCGGATTCTTATCCAGCATCTTAAGCACAAAGTCACGTGCACACGCACTAAAGCTGGCTGGTATGTTAGGCTGATCCTTTTGTATACGACGTGTTATTTCAGCCTGTTGACCTTGTCCCTCGGTGGTGGCAAAAGGCGAGGCACCTGTCAGCAGCTCAAAAGTTAAGACGCCCACAGACCACCAATCGACGGCGCTATCATGTCCAGGTGGACCGGTGCGTATGATTTCTATTAAGATACGTATGATTAGTAACTGGTTATACATTATAATTTGTTTGCACATACCTGGCGCCATGTACTCCAGTGTACCGCAAAAACTGTACGCCCTATATTGATTTTCGGAACTTAAAATCTTGGATAAACCAAAATCAGAAATGACAATGTGTCCATCGCCATCCAAAAGGATATTCTCTAACTTAATATCGCGATATATGATACCAAGCTGATGCAGTTGCTCCAGTGCCAGCACAACCTCGGCAATATAAACGCGCGTTCGTGGCTCGTCAAATTTCTCCGCAATGTAAAGATGCGTAAATAGCTCACCGCCTTTGGCAAAGTCTGCAAGAAAAGTACCCAAATGTAAGTCAAATTTAAAGAAAGAACTAGTGAAATTCACTTACCAAGCACTAGGTACAGTTTTTGATGCGTCTGAAATGCGTAATGCAAACTTACTAGAAATGGACTACGCTGCACTGCTTCCAAAACCTGAAAATAAGGATAAAAATTAAATATAAGCAGCGAAAAAAGTTTAATAACCAAACTTTGCTTACTCTAATAGAAGAAATGTGCAATAGAAATATGTATATACCTAGAGTATATGAAAATAAACAACCGCCAATCAAATGGATCATCACCGTTAACTATATTACAGGCAACGAGCACGTGGTGTTCCAACCACGAGAAAACTGGAGAGATCCAGGACTAATATGCAATCTGATGGAAATCAGAGATTGATGAGCGACTGATATTCATTGCCAACGCTTTTCGGGATCTGTATTGACAGGCTGCGCTTGCGGTCTTTGAGAATTCTGGCATAACGTCGATCATGGTAAGTGTAGGATCAGACTCGACATGACTTCACGTCATAAAAAAGGCAGTCTATACTGGACCCAGGAAAACTAGGTAAATGAAATGGCAGATGAGCTGGCAAACAAAGAGTCACAGCTCGTAGGGCCAGATTTCGATCCATACCGACAAAATCTGCAAGAGAGTAGGGCTTCTATATCTAAAGGAGACCGCCACATCAGTCTAATGTACTTTTTTATTATATTTCTTCTTTCAACTGCCCTCTCACTCACAATGAATGAGTGAGCATTCTCACCAACCACAAATCTAATCTAATCCCATGGGAGAGATGTTGAAATTGGAACATTTTTGACAATAAATTTTGATATATTTAGCCGATTTTGATCCATTTCGTATGATAAATGCGCATATTCACGACGTAAAGTTTCTGCTAGGGGAAAAGACATCAACTAAGTTCGACAAACTTCATTTCAGAGGAAACTATACGCTACCCGAGTCAATGCCGAACAGTATAACTTATAACCTGCCACGCCTCTCGCAGCATGTTACATACTTTGAAATTATATACCTGGTATAATTGGCTCGCCCCGAACGAAAAGTCGGAGGGGAAACCGATGCACATTTAAAGGTCTATCACTAACAGTCAGATTGCGTGCAAACACTAGATCAAAAGCATAAGAGTCATTTCACAAATGAATGATAGATGCACATTGACGGGTTTACCATACATGCATCGCTTAGGGCGACAAATTTTCATTTGTAGAAATTTGGTACTTGACAGTAATGTAATTGGAACACTCGGTCTGTTTTTGCCGAATATTTTTAAATCTTGATATAATAGACGCATAATTACTGTGAAGTCACCTTTTATGGTGTCTGATATCTTGACGTTCATACGGAAGGACAGACAGACGGGCATGTCTATATCAACTCGACTATTGCTCCTGACCATTTTTGCCCATGGAACATATGGTCTGCCACGTCTCCTTCTGCCTGTTACATACATTGCACAAACCTATAATACTCTTTTACACTTTGAGCACAGGGTATAAACAGGCAGTGAGCTTCACATAGTTTTCCGAGTGTTGACATATCGCGCTTAAGACTTGTTTGATGATTCGAGTTAAGAACTACCCAAGAACAAAACTGGCTGCAGAACAATTGTATGCATTCGCATTTTGACTACAAAGTCAGTTTTGCTCATGTCATCATAATAACTTTGCGATCAAAAATTAAGACGTAAACATTTCTGAAACTGTATACATACATAGTTTACCCTACAACGTTTAAGAGTTATAAAATTTGTGTCATATCAACAATAAATCCAGACAAAGTGCCACGTAAATACAATATGTATGTATATTCATATTGAAAATGTGGTTAAAAAGCTCTCGAATATTATATATTCTTTGTACATACATACACGGAAATAAAAAATTTGCACACATCATTTGACAAAAAGTAAACAAAAATTTCTAATTGATCTTAAAACAGAAGTGTGGCAGTATTATTGCGTAAAAGGCAATATTGCCAGATTGCGTAAAAAGTGAAAAGAAACACTACTTACTGTTTGACACAATTGTATTCATTTTATTTTTAAGCAATTTTGAATAAGGTCTTTCTCTTTGCAGATACATACATACATATGTCAAGATTTGTCAAGTACATTGAGTACACTGTATAGACAACACTTTAAGTATATAAATACATACGAATGTACAAATACAGTGCAGTCGCGATACATTGAACTTATTAAATCCAAGGGTGTTCACAACCACAAATTTGTTCACTCTATCGATTCGAACATTTTATGCACAAATCTAGTCGGGACATCCTTTTATTTATTCAAAAAAAAATTAACCATTAATTTCAAAGTTTAACATAAAACGGCCTTCATGGGTATTTCATCACATATCATCGCATAAGTTAACTAATTTAGTACATAAAATTCATGTTGATTGAAAAGCATAACATAAAATTCAATAAATGAAAAAGATAATGCATTACTTTTACATTTTTTTAAAGAATGCTAAGATTTTGGTCGGTTTTTGGTTAAAAACTAGGTTGTTAGACTCTTTAGAGTAGTCCATGTAAAACATAATTTGTTTACTCTTACGAGCGTTCACATATCCGCGTGTTCATTCTATCGCGACTTCACTGTATATATGTATGTATAGTGTTGCCACCACAACTTTCACATTTTATTTCATTTTGGAGAGCAGCCGTCTGGACCATTGTTACCATGGCGTCTTGCCTCCTTTCTATTTTGGCTAAAAGTGCAAGACCCGTTGATTACGGTAATAAATTCAGGGGCATAGGGCTTTTGGCTTTTTTTTTTGGCAACTGTATGAAGAGATTTTTTACATGGCAACAGCAAATGTGCCGGCAACAACAGTGTCGAGTCGCATTCATGGTGCACGGGATATTTGGGTTAGTGGGTAATTGGCACACTCTCTTACGCATACACAAGCAATCAAAATTGCGTGAGCAATGGCACAAAACAAACAAACAAACAGATAAACAGACAACAAGTCAAATTGTTTAATTTGTCAAGCAGTCACTCTCTCTCTCATTCTCTCTATCGCACATTCTCTATGCGCCGCACAGTGGATCCAATTGACTCCTTTTTCGGCAAAAAATCATAACTTTTGAGGGAGTAAAGATATTTTTAAAATTTGAAATGCATAGAACAGATAAGTGCTTAAGTGCGATAAATAAGCTGTGTATAGAGGGAGCTTCAAAAAAGTAGTAAAGTTCGATATTATATACAATCAAACCTGCTTAAGTTCACTCATGGTTCAAGAATTTTTGGCCAACTTATGAGGGTGTAAGTTTAATATTGATTTTATGTTGTTTCTTCAACTTTTTTTACTTTATATTATGGATTATGATTGTTTTAAACATAAAAATGTATTTAATCGTACTATGTACATAAACTTCACATATTAACAAAATAAGTAATAAAAATTTAAATATGTACATACATATTTTAAAGTTTAAGTTCATAGTTGCAAAGCAGTCAAAGTTTGTTTCAAAAGTATTGTATATTCTTTTAAATCCAAAATTGCACTTAAATTCTAATTCTAACTTAAGAGAATCTTTTAAATTTGCTTTTGACATTCTTTCTTTTGATTTTCAACAAATGAATTGTTCCATCTGGAAAGATTTCATTAAAATTTCTATAAGCAACGAGGAGTTTACTGCAACCAATTTCGTTCAGTTGTAAATTTTACCATTGATTTGGATTATTTTTATAATTCGAAAATGCAGCATTCGTATTTTCATACATAACATTGCTGTGGTTTTAAGGTGCATAGACGAAATTCAAAAATCGCTCAAAAAGTGGCTGTGATATGCAGGTGCAAGTTAAGCAGGTGAAAATTTGAGTTTTTGTACTAATATATTTTTGTTGCGCTGAAAAGTATCCAACTTTGCAGGTTTGACTGTAATGAAAATGTCTTATCCTTGCATGCCATGGAAAAATTCCATGTTCTAAATTGTGCTTATTTTTCAACAAATCGTCCTCGTCGAAAGGACGAAGGAAACATCAAAATAGACTGCAAACATGTTGCCAACAGATTTTCCAAATTTTAACGATTTATTAAGCATTAAGCACATGTTATAGGTGCAAGGATAAGACTTTTGGTGTATATAATATCGAACTTTACTGCCGTTCTTTGAAGCTCCCTCTCGTCACAGCATATTTATCGCAGCTTAAGGAATGCTCTGTTATATGCATATTAAATTTTGAAAATATCTTTACTTCCTCAAAAGTTATGATTTTCGCCGAAAAAAAAGTCAGTTGGAACCACTGTGCGCCGCTGCACCTGCTTTGCAGTTATTTAACCAACTTGATTCGTTTTGTGCTTTTCCATTTTCATTGATTTACTAGACACGTGTATTTGGCTCTGCGTTTTTGTTTCAATGCCGAAAACCGGTCGCAACAACAAAAACAAAATCACGTCGATCGTCTAGAACTCTTGTAATGATGCGCTCGCTCTTCTGCGCTTTTTGCTTCTCTCTTTCTCTTTAAGCTTTCGCCGGTTTCGTAACTAAGCATGAGTTCCCATGTAAGTAGGTCACAATTTTCAATTTATTCTTTATGGTCATTCTTTTTAACTGTTGTTGCTTTTGCTTTGCTTCTTCGTTTGTACTTTTTTTTCTACCGTTTCAATTTGCAGCGCTTCATGCTACAGTTTAATGATATCATGTTAAAGAGCACGGAACTGCAACGTGCTGCAGCTACAGATGGCTAAAGTTGAGGAAATGCAAGTATCGAAAGTTACCAAATTTGAAAAAAATACGATGATGAAATAAGCAAACTTTTATTGTCGTAAGTTACAAGTGTGCACCATTAAACAAGGGAAATATGGGATGATGGACAGAACAACATTCCCCGGAATGAACTTGAGAACATACTAGCAGAGTGCCGCCAACCAATGTATACTCTCATTGAAATTCGCAAGAGAATGAAAAATTAAGATACTGCGCTGCTGACGTCGCAAGGACGACTTTACCTTGTTAAGTATACATTGCCCCCAACTATTAAGAGAAGACGAAAATTTGCAAAGGAGCTGACTGGCTTACTTACTGAACATTGTAGTATAAAAGGACAAGTGAGCTAGGCATCAGTATACTAGTTCCCAACACCTGCCTAATGTGATATACTTCTTATGACAAGCGGGCGAGCTATAAGCTAGATCTTAGGAGTCGCAGTGCACTACTCCTCAACTATAATATTATTATTAATAAACCAAAAGAACTTTTGTCATATAATCACCATATAAAGGTTATTGCGTAGACACAGTTTTCGACAACTTTTACAGACAATGATGCTGCACCTCACCTCAAAGAGTGCCCTCAAATGCGTAGGTCACCGACTTTGAACATATAAAGTGGCGTCAAATTAAAGAATTCAGGTGGTCAGGGCACCATATTTTGCATTTCTTAGGTGTCATTGGTATTCCACGCAATACTATTGTTTATTTACGAAACTTTCAAGGCTGAAATTTAACCCATGGTAAAAAGCGCATATGCAAAAAATGACTTCCATCACTAAATGCCGAACATTTTTGTTTCGAATAACAAAGTTTTCTCTGTTTAAAGCAATAACTTGTGGCTACATATGCATATTTATTTTGTTGTAAAAATGTTGCACTCACCACACGCTCGGTTTTCGTATGCTCAGCAGTTTTGCGTTTTTGCACTACGGTAATCTTATTGAGTACCTTCATGGCATAGAGTTTTCCCGCATCGTGCCGTGTTAATTTACGCACAAGAAATACACGTCCATAGGCTGTAAATAAGGATTATTTCAATTTGCCATTTAAAAAACTTGTAGATTGAATTATCTATGAGTGCTTTTACTTACCACCTGTGCCAAGAACGCGTATAATTTTAAAATCATTTAAACCTACGCTCTCACTGCTATAAAGTTTGACTGAAAAAAGAAAACATAAGAGAAGTACAAATTAGTAATGCATACAGTGGGGGCGGACCTTAGATTAAAGTACACTGTATTCCTCTTCCCTGAAGGCGCCTGTTACACAAAGCGAGATTTTCAAGCGAGATCATTTAATTTGTGGAACGGTAATATCGCCCGTAAGTTGTGTCGCCTGCAAACCTATGCGACTTGCTTCATATTAGAATGCAATCCAATATCGAGCGACATATTGTGAAATTTTTTTACCTTCTCACATAAAAATCTCTCTTCTCTCTATCTGAATATATAGGTATTCATAGTGATATTGCTATATTTATAGCTGTTTGACTATTGGTGCTTATAATTTTACAAAACGACATTATAAATTTGACATATGTAAGCGGACTCGGACATCCTCGTCCCGTCCAAGATAGGCTCACTCATTTGCAATGCCACTTATTTTTTGTCTTCTATGCGTCTATATGTCTACGTACACTCAAATAAAAGTGTAAGTTTTCCAACAATAAACTCACTTACACCCGCATATACTTTCGTGTGTGCAAATGATGTTCACATTGAACTAAACTTTACTAACAAAAAAGAGGGCAAAATTGTTGTTTTTTTTTATATTGAAATAATGTCGGGCATTAACGATTACAACTAAATTTAATTTTTCGCGATCGACAACGTTTGAAGTGACTCGAATTTCATTTATTGAATGAAAAGTTTTTCGATTTCAATATCCTTTATTTACACGGAATACAGGGGATAATTGGTCATGCGAGAAGCATGAAGCAGAAGGAATTCGAGATTAATCCCATACACTTTTAACGTGAATTATTAATTGTCTTGGCAAATGAAGGCGAACCGGAAATGGAATTTGAACTCGTAATGTTTTTTTTTTTTTTTTTTGACCTCAGCAAAAGCTTGTCGTATGAGGCGACTAACAATGACACTGTGTTCTTTCGAGACCAGTAGAGCCACCCCCCGCCTTAAAAGGGTTGTGCGTGAGGTTTGAGACCCACCACGTAAAACCACAATTCCAATGAAAGAATGTATTTACATCAGGCCGTAACCCGATAACGGATTGTTATGGCCAGTTAAGAAGAATCGGAGTTATGCGTGATATCGTATATGTTTTTATATATAGATAAGATTATTTTTGTTGTGTTGCAATTACATTTTTTTATGAAATATAACATTGTAAACACAATCAAAAAAAAAATATATATCCTATTGAAGTGGCGAGTTGTGTAGTGGCTGTTGAAGAGCATACGCTCGCAAGTTAGCACGATAACGAACGAAAATTCCCATACACATACATACACGCAAACTAGAGCCAATGAAATACAGTAATTTTGCTTCTCTAAACCTATTTTTAAACATGTGACAACAACAACAATATCATTTATTTATTTGTATTATCAAAATTTTCAGAGCACGTGCGTCGTGCTCAACACATACAGATACATGCATGTATTTATGTCTGCATATAAAAGTTGCCAAAATTAAGAAATCAATTTTTTTTTTCATAATGACAGCTTACAACTGGAGCCAGCAGCTCCTTAGACTTTTTGTGAGCCAGGCGCGACTTTAGTCATAAAAGGCCCCCCAACTGAGTCAGTTCATTGGCCCTTAACTTTTGTAGCCTACAATAATGCACATGTATGTACAGTGGGGACGCACAAAATGAAAACAATTGTCCTAGACCTTGCGATACAGTGTTTGTGGAGGAGGGTTGTGCTAAACCCGAAACGGCACATGTAAAATAAACACAGTACCCGCTGGTGAATTTCGTGAAGTGCTCAACTTCGGCGCGCTGCAGAGCAAAAAGTATAATAGCTATCAAAAAACGGCTAAGACACAAATTATAGGAAATTTACTCAGCTACAATTTCTCTCTCATACAAGTTTTCCGATCTAAATTGAAAGAAAGGTGAAAAAATTAAAAAAAAATTTTTTGTTTTGACAGTTGTTATAAACAAAATAATACAGTTATGAAAAAAAGTTGTTGCAAATTCAATTTTCTACAAAGTTGTCCTTGTAAGTTTTTCTGTAGGATTGAAAATACGGGAGTTATAGGTCAATACGCAAAGTCCTCCGTAACGCACCTTCTGCAAGGGGGGGGGAGGTCAAAAACTTGGATTTATGCTAGTCTCTTATACTAGCACCTACATGCAAAAATTCAGCTTGCCCCTAATTTTTTCCATTTGCTCTATGAGAGCATGGCTAATTTTATTGTACTAATAAGCATAACGTACCACATTTGGTTAACACAAATGTTAACTTAAAGTGTTAGCTATATCGTCTAAAGTTTCTATCCGATCTTGATCATTTTTACACAACTTATGCACAATAACAGTGTGGGTTAAAACCGCGAAAATCTGTCACGGGGGAAGGGGTATATATCGACATAATTCGATAAACTTGATCTATACAGAGAAAATGAGCATCGTTTTTTAAAAAAAAATGTTGCTCTAACTCTTATAGTCTCCGAAAACGGTGCGACAACACGAACAGTTGGGCATGTCTATATCGACTCGACTATGGTCTGCCACGCCTACTTCTGCCTGTTACAGACATTGCACAAATCTATAATACGCTTTTACACTTTGTGTACAGGGTATAATTATAAAAAAAACTCATTTTGGCGGTTTTTAGAGTGGACCAAAAAATGTTTTTCGTGTTACGCTTTCAAATAGGGAAAGGTTTTTAACAACTTTTTTTACGACCCACCCTGGTGCACATACCTGTTTTAGAGAAATGTTACTCTCCTTTAAATGCACCTTTGTTTAAGTGCATATGTGTTTACTGTACTTTGTACAAGTGTGTTAACTATATAATGCGTGTAATCTGAACAGGCGCTATTTGCCAACAGTTTGGTGTGCATTATGTATTTTGATAAGAAAGCCTAATCTACCCACCAATTCATTGCACATTTCGTCAAATTTTCTCTCAAGTGACTAATTTGGGTTAAAAACAGTCTATATAGTCTTAGATACTAAGTAAGTTCGTGAGTTTGCTGTCAGAATGCTTGACAAATAGCCTTAGCAGCAGACGCCACAAACGTCTGTCCGAAAGGTCTGAGTTGAATGCCACATTTACGTCAGCACAATTTATCCTTGAACCTGCTCGCCCCCATACAATATCTTTGCATGTTAGTCATAGAAGGTAAACAGTATGCATGCAATTCGTTTTTTTTTTTATTTTAACTTATTCAAATTTAAGCTATATGCACCTGAATTTTATCAGTATGTATACACAGCTGGAAAATAAATTAGATTTAGCTTTAAGTATGATTGGAAATAAATATCAATATTGTCTTGTAACCTATATACATTAACATCAGACTTAGTAAATGAACATACTGTAACGTTTATAAAATCAACGAACTCTAGTGTATTCAACCCCTTTTATAATAACAACGTGGAATAAGTGTAGATACACATGCATTTAGTATATAGAACACCCAATATTAAAGCTTGTTGTGAAATAATGTTTTTGAAGATATATTTCTCGTCTAGCTAAAGGACATTGACATAATAAAAAGGTTAATGAAATTGCCTTGCGTGCAAATTGTTCATATTTTTTGTACTTGTTGTTGTTGTGATGAACCTGTCTTAATTGTTCATATTTGAAAATATAAGTTACTACAACCAATAAACTTAATTTGCATAAAGCAAAGTGACGCAGATATTGAATAAATGTGTGCGTATTTTGGTATATAGAAATATAGCTACATACATACATATATTTCAAGGTGCGTTGAACCCGGTTTGGTGATTATTTTAAACAAATTCTGGACAACACCAATAAGATTGTATTTATTACAAAGTTATTGGTATTTGTAAGGTATGACTACTATAATATTGATCTAACAAAAACAATAACTAGAAATAAAACAGGAATGCATTTTGTGATTAATAACAGTTTACGTCACACTGCAGGCAATAAACTTTCGACTTTACGGAGAAGTCTAGACTGGCTTGGACAGACTTTTGAAAGCAATAAATATTTCATATGAAATTTAGTCGTTCTTTGCTACAATGGTTTATATGACTAATATAGGACTTATGATTCGTTGCAACACTCGTGCAACTAAGAGTAGGGTTCAGGTCATTCCCCTTCTTTTCACCAACGTCTTAACCATTATCATAGCTTTATATCTTCTTATCTTCATATCAATCTTTTTATCTTCCTATCTTCAAATATCTATCTCCATTTTAGCCTTTGCCTTTTCACCTTTCACTTTGGGGTTTCCCACCAGTAGCGGATCAAACAAAACAAAATACGAATCATCGAATCGATTCGTTATCGATATTTGGTTTTATGAGGCCATATATATAATCACCTAAGATGAACATCCTTATTACTGCAATGGCATCACACTGCTAAAACACGCGTTTTGGAACTACTATTCGCTAGTATCTCTATTCTCTCTTATTATTTTCTTGGCCATATGTTTTCTATTTTACAAATAGGTTCTGGATCTAGCAGCAGCTTGTGCGAAAGTTTATTTCCTTCAATTTTTTGTTTTTTTGCGTTTTCCTAATCTCAGCTTGACTGAGGGAACAATGCTTTTAAGAACATATCAGTAGGAGAAAACGAACTTTACACTTTCTGAAATGAGTTTTGAGAATAAAAGTCTGGACAAGTACCTAGAGTTATACTTGAGACGAAACTAACATAAGCAAAATATCAAACAATTCATAACGTTATAACAAACTTGAAACATTCACCTTTCTAAGTACTTATTAAATAAAAGAGATAAAAAAGTGGAAAAGAAACGTGTTTACACTGCCAAACACAATATGTAAACATATCCAATGTCAAGTTCATTTTTCTTGATAGAAAAACAAAAAAAAAAAACAACAAATCATAAAAAATGCAATGCTAAAAGAAATAAACAAATAGAACAAAAAAGAAGAACACAATTTATGCATTCGCAATTACAAAGTGTCTGTAAGCTTAATTTGTTTATTATTCAATGTAATTACCATATTTATGAGCTTTTATTTTACAACAAGTAACAACAAGTAGTATTCGATACGAATATATCTGTAAGAAACCCCATTGGTAAAATTATCATATTTTGTGTATAGGGTGGAGTTGTGAAAGAGCCGACAATAGAGGCTTTTCTCTTTACTTTTAATCTATATAAAAAAAAATGTGATGCAGATAGTGACGGCGCCCGACACTGGGATACCCTGTATCAATTTTTCACATGAAAATCTAGGTTCTGTACAAATTTTTATATCGAAGCGTTGATGGTTATCGGCGGGGGGTAGGGGGTTAGTTCGGCAAAATGTCAACAATGTTTTGTTTATAAGCCTAACATGAGTCTTCGTACCAAAGTTGTTAGCTCTAACATCATTAACCTTAACATTGCTGTAAAAAGTAAAAAAAAACTAAAATTGCCACATTATTACCAATTTTTTTTAAAGTTTCTATCCGATTTTAATATTTTTTACACAGCACATGCACAGTTACAACTTTTATAAAACTGTTCCTTTTCCTTTATTACAATACCTTCGAAATGGTTTATCTTTCAATTTTTCAATTGATTTAAGTCATTTGATGTTCTGGCTACATAGCAAACTTATTAGAAAGCAAACAGATTATGCACCCAACGTGCACGAAGTAAAACTGGAAAAGGTGATGAAACAATTGCAACCCTTGCGAAATGCTATAACGATGATTCATCAGGAATTTGTTCTCACCCCTACAAAAAGATAACCCATTTTGCCAAAATCTTGGGCTATTAATATGTACTTATTGCTTATTTTTATTCAAGGCAATCTTTGATACAGCATGATAAGATAAAAGAAGAAGACCAATTGCTAGATTTATAGACTCATTAAGTAATAAAAGTCATCGGCTCTTTTTTTTGGTAACCCTTTTGTCTCTATCTTTAGAACTAGGTGTTCATACGATCAAACACGATCCCATTGCTACGCGAGCAGTTTTTGGTAGAAACAACTTATAATCTGCCACGCCTTCTTCAGCCTCTTACATACGTTGCACAAATCTTAATAATCTTTTACACTATAATTAACTGATATTATTGAATTACAGCAAAAAACCACTATGTACTATGTAAATATTTTTAAAGAATTTTCAGAAAATCTTATTTTGCTCAGCTATCTGTATTTGTTTATACAAAATTTGATGCAGACAGTCGGGACGGTGCCCGACAGTGCAATACCCTGTACCCATTTTTTCCATGAAAATCAAATTTCTATGTAAATTTTTGTATCGACTGTAACTGTAACTGTACTACGGGGGTAGGGGGGATGATTAGGAAAAAGATCAACATTGGTGCCTAACGTATCACATTTGGTTAAAAAACGTGAAATTCTGTTGCAGTTCATAAGAGAGGGTGCCTAAAATTGGCACATTATTAGCTATATCTTCTAAAGTACTTATTCAATATAAATGATTTTTAAACTACTTGCATAGTAATAGTGTGCATAACTGTGCCAAGTTTCAATTGGATAGCTTTAAAGGAGGTAAGAGAATCGACACATATTTTGGTAAAATTTTGTGTCTCTGGCTCTTATTGCTCTCGGAGATCTATGCCCTCATACGGACGGACATGGCTACCCGAGTCAATGATAAACTTTTTGCCCATGGAACTTATAGTGTGCCACGCCTCCTTCTGGCGGTTACATACATTGCATAAATGTATATAAAAATGGTAGCCAGCCGGCTCGGCTCTTCATGTGGAAGACGTGTGGTACAGTACAACAGCACAACAGCTGTGCAATGTGAGCGAGAGATGCATACAAGATACATATGCAGTCGTCACTCGCACACGCACAAACCTGTACCGACATGTACGCGCACGCACACAAGCAAACAAACAGCCATTGCCAGTTAAAGAGAGAGAGAGAGTGAAGAGAGCGAATGCTCTCAGAATACGATCAGTGAGGCGGCATTGCATATGCATGATAAGCTAAGCTACTCTGTTGCTTTTGTGTGTTGTTGCTACCGAGCTGTTTTTGTGATAATTAAATAAAGTGTATTTATGGTTTGTGTATACATGCAAAGCAAACAAATTATCAAATAGTTGTAGAAATTTGTAGTTTTCTGCTGGTTGTACCTGAAAACAAGGCAAACAAATATACTCAGTTGCAGTGTCAAGTCAAGTTCAAGTGCTTACATACATAAATTGACTACGTGCCACATTCGATTATGCAAACAATCTTGTTTGAATGCACGCTCACACACACACACACACACACACATGTCACGTCACGAATGTTTGTAAAGCAAAGCTTATCTATAAAGAGAGGTGTAATTGTTGTGGTATGGCAGCTGGTAGACTAGCCAGAGCCTGTGGTGAGTAGCATTGATGACGTTGAGTGCATAATAACAGACAGACACAAACAAAACAACCAAATAGCCGACTAACACACACACACACATGCACATGTAGGCCAAAAGAGCCGCCCGTTTGGGTGGCAGCCTCAAGGCGAAGCATTTTCTAGGTAAATGTGTCAAGGTTAAAGTTATGTGCTCCACTTATTGCTGTGTTGACGACATAGTCGGCTAGTCTAAGCTGGGCGTAGCCACACCCCCTAGCCAAATAACACAAATTGTTTATAATTTGATAAGGTTCTGCTAGATACATACATATGCATGTACATACATAATCTTCTATGACGAATTTCCCAGCAATTTGTTTTATAGCATATTTCTCATATAGTCTAGCTTTACTTCCATTATTTATTTATGGTATCGCTAGATTTCGGTACATTTATGTATATAAATAAGGGGGGAATCCCTAAAAACTATAAATCGTTATGCAAAAATTAAACACGATTTGATTAAAAAAAATATCAGAGTTTTCTGTGAAAGCTAAAATGATAAGCGGTTTCCGATTTGGAAAACCGAGTAAGGCTACTGGAACGACAGTTAGTTTAAATTTTTTTTATATAATTTATTAAATTTTTTCTGTTATATCTTTTCAATTGCTATGGCTACGAACACCACTTTGTTCGAGTTCTTTCTTTGCTGTTAGCTACAAGCAGATACCAAAGGTCAGTAACAACAGCAAAAATAGGATCTTCATGTGCTTTGTATTTCATATATTTTCTTCTTCTTAACTGGCCATAACAACCCGTTATCGGATTACGGCCTGATGTAAATACATTTTTTCATTGGTGGTTCCCAAACCCTACGCACAACTCTTTTAAGGCCTACTGGTCTCGAAAGAATCCAGTGTCATTGTTAGTCGCCTCATACGACAAGCTTTGATCTGGTGAGGTGGTATTCTCTAACCCGCTCACCACACGGGGGTCCCTCTATAATATAGATATTCAATACATCGGCTGTGTTGTATGAGCACGAAAGTTCCTCCCGCGCGGGCTATAGCTTCAGATCCTTTAAACTGCACTTTGCTTGTGCCGAAGAGCAGACCTAAGTTTTTGAGCGGCAAAAAAATCTGTTGCAATGTCCCTACTTCTCACTTCGCTTAAAATACTCAGTACATAAAATAAAACAAATCTTTAAGCGCTTTTTACATTGAAATTGTACGATGCGCCCCTCTCGTTGGACCTGTTATAGGCGTAATCAAAGCAAATTGATCTTGAGGTGGGGGCGTTATTCTGAAACTTTACACTCTGGCTGTATCGAGTCGACTATGCATGCGGATCATTTTTACGAAGGAAAAATAGCAACGTTGCAGGTGGCTAGTAATGGAACATTAGCTATTTGTTTATTTTTTTTGTCATTTTTTTCTGTTGTCGTCAAAACATAGGTTGTGTGTTTACAATTCGCGAAAAAAGAATTTGTTGCAGACAGTCGGGACGATGCCCGACAATGGTATACCTTGTACCCACCATTTTTCGCCATGAAAATAAAATTTCTTTTCTTTTTGTATCGATGAGTTGATTTTTATGGTATATCAAACTCACGGCAAAAGTTCAACATTGTTTTTTTTATAAGCCTAACATGAGTCTATATAGCAAATTTGGTAGCTTAAATACATATTAACATTTCTATAAGTGAAATTTTGTTGAAGTTTGCCTTTAATTTCGTATGGATTTGCAATCGATTGAAAACTTTGTTGGCTATTGTTATCAACGCTTGCAATTGTCGTGCAACTCCCAGTGGGAAAATTATAGGGACTGGCCATTACAGTCCATTACTGGATTCCTGCATGCCTCATTCCTAGATCCTCTTCCTGACATGACCGAGCGACTCGTAATATCTTCATCCTCATCGACTACCAATAACCCTGCAAATACGGGTGTACAAATCTAAATAACAATCTAGATAGTACATCTGGGTTATTTTCGGGGTCCTAAAGCGAACCACGCTCGTACCGCACCTTGTATTTCTACCTATTTGGTTTATATATGTATAACTCTCCACTCACCATATGAACGCAGATCCGTAGCGTTCTCTAGCTCCCGCTGATGTGCCTCGTTGTCCAGATCTAAAGGCATTGTATTAGTAGCAGGCATTACATACTGGGTTGACTGGGTTGAAGCATTTTGGTTTGAAGCTCCAGTTTTACTGCTTGGCAGCTTACTGCTCGTGGGCGATTCATCCATTTCGAGTTCGCTATTCTCCTCGCTCTCCCGATCTTCATCATAGTCAGCATCATTATCACTCTCAGCATCCGAGATGCATACAACATCGGCATTAGCTGGTGGCGAGGGTGGTGTGGGAGGTGATATGGTATCGCGGTAGGCTGAATTGGTTGCCGTTGCATTCTGTTGCTGTTTTTTCGTGTATTTGCCATTGGCCGTGGTAACATTGTTGTTATTATTATTGTAGTTGATATTCTTGTTGCTGCTGGACGTGGCCGTTTCGGCAGCAGACTGCTTAAGCTTGGCTTTTTTCGTTGGACCACCACCATTTGTTATTTTAGTAGGGGGCGGCGTGCTCGGCCTTCTACGTTTAGTGCCCGCATTGGCATGCGCTGTCTTGGCCCCGGAGCCATTGCTATGGCCATTCATGTGCTGATGACTCTCTACGTCCTCTTCCTGCAGAGGAGCTGCGGCTTTACGTCTGGAGCTCATAGCCTTAGTTACTGTGCTGCTACCACTTGTGCTGCTGACTATTTCGCACTGTTCGCGTTGTTGTTTCTGGTAGCGACTCATTTGTGTGGCAATTTCAAGCACTTTTTAACACTGAAAACAATTGTGTGTTTGTTTAGCGCGAAACATTTTAATCTGCAAAAACCATGTTGAAAGTCAACTTTTAGTTTAAAACTTTAGCAGTATGATGCAGCAAAAAATAGAAAATGTATATTAAAAAAAAAAGAAAAGGAAAACACGCAACTCACCTCACTATAAGTCTGGAAAATGCTATTTCCAATTTTCGCGCAAAAAAGGCGCGACACATACACAAAACAAACTTACAGCGTTCAGTTAATTAATGCTTGCATATATATGGTAAATGCAAAATATGTATTGCTGTATAATTTTAAGCGTTGCACGAATATCGTATTTACTAGCAACTTTAAATATTATTCAATCATTTGTTAATATGAGTTTTGAATTATCACAATCTTCATCAATTGCGTTTTGAGTTTGCTCTTCTCGTATGCACTACTCTTTGAATATTTTTTCTTATTACACGCACATACACACTAATACGAAAATTTCGTGTCACTTTCAGCTGCTTGCTACGATTGGTTTTTTTATGCATACACTTTGTTCGTTTTCTTTCCTTTTTTGTAATAATTTGTTTTATTTAAAACAAATGGCTTGCAGCTATTGCATTGCACTAGCAAATGTTTATATATTTATTAATAATTTTTTACACGCGAACAAGTTTTTACCGCCGCTTTCTACTTTATGCACACGCACACAAACACGCGTTGATATGTACGGATGGACGCTCTTTGCCATATGCTTTTGCGCTCTCATTCTTTACCACTTATTTGTTGGCTGCATCAACATTAATCGACTTTTTTATTATAAATAGCTATCGTTGTAGTTAGACTTTCAAAACACTCCATTTTAGCACACACTACTCGTGCGTTTATAATATTAATATATGGTTTTTTGGAGAATTAATTTCCCATGGCCACATTAGTAAATTTGACTGGTAAACGCGACCGAACGAATAGAAACACAAAACAAAGCACAGACCATGTTAGACAACACATAATGTTAAGCCATTTAACAGAGAAAACTTAGTTTGTATAGCGTACCTGCTTGCACGCACGCGAATTACTAGCCAAACGTTGTATGTTAACAAACAGAGCACGCCAAATAATAAATGTTATTATCGAATGCAACGCTGCTTCGATAGTGCAGCGATATCGATGAAAGAGTATATACTATTTTATTTAACTCTTTTTATACGCTCTTATAACCAGTTAAGCAGTTATACATTTTTAGGCCCTATTTGTTAAGTAAACTATAATTGATGCGTAAATAATCGTCGATACAGGCGAGTGTTGCACAGCGCAGCATCAGTGTTATTAAACATGCCTGCACAGTTGCTTAGCGATAACATTTTAATCGATATGTGATATGTTTATTTAACATTATTTATTTTTGTTTGATTTTTGTTTACCTAAACTATTAATATTTCACCATTATTTGCTGCAAGCCTTTGCGTTCCAAGTCTGGCACTTGACATTCATTTGCTGCATAGCCCACAGCCAGCAATATCAAAAGTTTCTCATTTCCGGGTCGCTCAAGAACGCTACGTAAAGCTGCTCCACAATTCAAGGGTGTTGTCACCAGCGAACACAGTCCAGCAGCCTGTAATGCACATAATAGTATACCCGTAGCTATGGACGTGGATATTTCATTATAATAATGCTGCTTTTTACGTCCATCTTCTGTTTTGCCATGTATTTGCTTAAATATCAGTACCAGATAAGGCGCCTCGCTGAGATATTCCTTTACTGGTTTTGTTTGCAGGGGTTGCAAGTCTGTAACCCACTGTGCATGCATGCGTGTACCATAATTTATGTGCTCTTCATGCTCTACAATGTTGCGTATGGTTTCCTTCAGCTCCGGCTTCTCAATCACACAGAATGTCCAAGGCTCGGTATGTGCTCCACTGGGAGCGGTTCCAGCAGCGCGTATGCAATTCTCTATTACGGTAATATCAGGTTTTGCAGTAGCATTGAAAGCACGTACGCTGCGTCGGCCACGCATGAGTTTGTAGAAGCGTTCTGCACCATTGGGATTCAAATCCAGACCGGGCTTAAAAGCCACATGTGGCTTATCAGCTAACGCCGGTTGTAATCCAGCAGTTGCCGTGGCATCTTGAAAGTCAACTTAAGTAATTTGTTTAGAAATGTATATTATTATGAGCTTTATAAATTGTGCAGTTTAGACCATAATTTAACGTGATTTTTACCTGCTATATCTTCCTCCCCATCAAACATGACGACGTTGGGCTTGTGTTCCTTTTTATCTTGTTTGTTTTTAAATAATTTTATTGCCAGAGCTATAAGCACAGCCGCTACAATACTTGGCCAGTGCTTCAGAAATTTGGAATTATCAAACAGTGCTTCCATCTTTTACCAAAGCGGCGTTAAAACTGAGCTATATGCCATTATACATAGCTGATAATCGGATTTCGCTTATCTTAGGCGAGAAATTCGGTCAGGGACAGTCACTATGCGCACAAAAAGTACTGGAACGGGCTGCGTTTATTTGGAAAACGATAATGTCTAGACTTTCGAATCATTACGCTGGCGTCTGTAGCAGTAAGGACAATGATATAATCTTGGGTTTCCCCCCCTAAGTGCCATATTTTGAAGGGTTGAGCGGCACGTTGCTGGTTTTGAATTTTGCGGTATAACTTTGTTCATTTCCGAGGCTGAATCTTCATCGTTCTGGGGTGTAGACTTCATATGCACCAGCTGACGTTTGTGTACCTCGCGTAGAATCTCTATAATACGCCATTTGGCATCATAGTATATGAAGTCTGGAGCTTCTAGAAGTTCCGTGCGTATCATATCACAAAGCATGTTGACTTGCTCCTCATTAGTTCCCACGGTCTTACTATCCTTTTGATGGTCAAGATATTGTTGTTCCGGTTCTGAACGTCTAAGATGATACGAGTCTTGAGAAACTGTTGTTTCAGCGCCTGCAACTTGATTATTAACTGGACATGATCGAGTTTGTTTAATAACACAGGATTTTTCCGGAATAGTTGTGCTTTTAATCGATTTTTCGCCTTTGCATTTGAAGATCTCCAAAGTTTGCTTTGATGCGCAAGTGCATATATCAGGCTTAAGGGTGGGGGACTCTACTCGTTCAGCCTTTGTCCATGGTTCTTCAAGCGGTTTCTCGAGTAACTTTTTTGCTTGCCCTTCAACCAGGTGTGGTGCCGAAAGCTCATAATTTTCGTTATGCGGTTCTGTGCAGCAATAGGGAAAACCACTGCTAGAAGGCATAGGAAGTTCGGTCAACGTAGTGCTAATAGAAGCACCAAGATTTTTAAGTTGCGGACATGTTGTTGCTATAGATTCCTGGTCTGAGTTTGCGTAATTTGAACTAGTGGAAGACATACGGCGAGAGGAAGATACGGATATTGAGTTGGATCCTGACATTAAGTTAGAAAGCTCAATAGAACGCTTCGCCAAAATTCTACGTTGTTGGCCTAACTCATAAGCAGATCGACAGCCAAAGATATTGCAGCTTTGATTTTTATCAAAATTATTGTGTAGATGAGGCACCAAGAATAGAAACTCATTGTAGTACTTTATGGAAGGTGTCATAGTTTTTCCGTAGTCACGCCTCGCGCTTTCAATGGCATTGTATTCGCGTTCAAAGAGATTGCGTAGTTCCTCCAGATTACTGCGCAAAACATTACATGTTACACTTGGAAAAGAGCGCGCCATATCTATGTAACAGTCCTCATCAAACTCCTTATTCCCGTAGTAGGTGTTTTGCGGATTATAGAGACTGTCATGTTTGCAATAAAGCCGTATAAGCTTGCGTATGTCTACATCATTAAGATCGACACTAGTGCCATCTACTACATTATATTTACCTCCGCGACATCTGTTCTTTTTTTTAATAACCTGATTTCGTCGCTCCCCTTGAAAGAAGTTTTTTACCGTGGAAACCATTTTAGACAGTCGGCTTTTGGGGAGGCTTTCTTCGGCATTGTCTTCAGATTTGCCTTCTTTAGATGTCGTTGAATTGGCTTCGTAACGACCAAGTTCTCTTTTTAAAATATTTCTTGTGGGATATCGCAGCGATTTATTTTTTTCTGATTCACTAATGTGCTGGCTGCTGACCGCTCTAGTTCCTAACTGTGTTTCCCTGACCTTGCATATTAAAGCAGAAGGCTTGAAACAGCATCTTCTGTGTATTCGTTCCATTTTTCGCTATTTGCCTTTTCAACAGGTACGTAGTGGGTTTTGGTTCAAAATTCATGGCAGGAAACAGCATTATAACAAATAATTTTGTAACAAATTTTCGAAACACAATAAACTTGGAGATTATTTAAATTTATTAAACTTTGTGTAGCTGTATGTGTTTAAGTAACCACAATTTATTTTGATATAAACAAAATTATGAAAGCCTACTACTATTGGAAACAGTGTTACCGACCAGTTTCACTGGTCGTCACGCAATCATGCACATTCAGAACGTCTACAATTATTGAGTGCTTTTCACCCGACAGTTTCTTCTAAGCTCTACCCAAATCGCAAAAAAAAAGACCACCTCCAACAATCTCACTCCTTAGGCAACAAAGATAAGAATGAAAACTGCGATGTTAGATGCCTGTCCTTCTTGTAGCCACCATATCACCACGCATCTTTACGCGGTGTCCTCTGAACCCCACGGTCCATACACCAAGGCCACTTTAGAGCAATCCAGTTTAGCTAGTGTTATTTTATTTACAACTCCAAAAAGCCGTTACAATAACGCTAAGTGCTTGAAGCACAGTTCACCTGAACATGAACCTATTTTCAAATTTCCCGCTAGGCTTGCACACTATTTGGTTTACTATTTAAATTGGCACTTTCCAACACTAGACTTGGGTCATGGACAATGTAGAGAGAGAGCGAGAGCGGAGAATGCGCAGTCAAATTACAACGTGAGCGAACGAGAGAGCCAAACAACTAAAATAAGTTACGTGAAGTATAAATAAAAAAGGAAGAACTACGTCCAGTTGTATACATCCAGAAGCATAAAGTAACCTCAACGAGTAGCACTCAAAACTAAAATAGAACAAATTTAGTTTTGTCAAGAAATTCATACATTTTGTGCTTTGTGTTGGCATGTGACGTTAATTTTATAACTACAACAACTACTGGGCGCTAATTAACGGAAAACATCAATTAATAAATTTATACAACAAAAATTCAAAAGTTTTAAGGCAAAATTAGCAATCGCAAGTATTAAAGCAGCTCAAATTAAAATGTCTCAATGAACAGTGCTACAAATCAATGTCAAGCACTGATTCCGCATAAAACGCGGAAGTAACAACAACGTCGGGAAGAAGGGGAGCATAGAACTGCTAACGGAAACGGGAGCCCCAGTCAAGGCAAAATAACAACAATTGTCGCTACATCTTTCGTCAATTTATTTGTTTCTAACGGCTAAGAAATGGATGAAGTTTTCTCATTGCACATGGAAAAACTGGATGTTTACGACGGTTAGTACATAGAACACTTAAAGGTATAATAATTAAAAATAGGTAAATATTATTAAATAAATTAAGAGCAATTCTTCGTTAGTCATTTTGTTCGGCTACTCGTTGTTGTTCCAGCGCCCGATTCATCATCGTCAGACGGTGCATCCAAAATTTCTTGTATAATACGATCGTGATTCTCAGGTTGCTCGCCTTGTAATATTAACCCCCTTAAATAACGAATATTATCCTTTTCGTTGTCAATCTTTTCTTTCAATTTTATGTTTTCCTCCTTCAATTCGTCAATGCGTTTCTTGCGTTCCTCAGCAGATTTCTTTGATTTTTCCCGTGTACGTTGCACAGCCTGTAATAAACACAAAATAGCATTAAATTGATTGAAAATAGCTTCGATTGCAACAGTTTCCGTGTGTTGCTATTTTCGGCGCGCGTCTAGGCTAGCAACATTGTTAGTAATTTAAGCTTAAAACAGCAAAACGACACTCACCTCATTGTTTTTCTTTCTCTTTATCTTGTATGTATCATCTGATTGTGGACTTCCTGGCGATGTTGCTCCGCTGCTTGATGCTTGCGCAGTTCTTCTTCTTGCTGGCATACTTTCGGTGATAATTTTAATATGTATTTAAATTGGACAAATGCAATACAAGTTGGCTTTTTGGAATTTTTGGCCAAGCTGACAATGTAACGAAGCACTAAAAATTACGCGTTGTGAAATTACAACGCGAATAATGTTACCAAAGCGAAATTGGAAAACATATGTTCTTTTTGGAACATGTGTTGGTTAACGTTTAAGTGAGAGAGTTGCCCATAGGACAATAAGTTGCGGTATTATAAATTAAAAATTATAGAAAAAATAGCAAATTTTTAGCATGATTTAAAAAAAAAGAAGAAGTAAAATAACAGTCAAATATTTTATAAGTAAACTAACGCATCTAATTTTTGCTCATAAGCCGGTATTATTTTTGCCCGTATATTTATTTATTTAGCAACTTTCAAAGTCCAATCAATTAAATGCAATTTTCTTTTGTAAAGACTGATTTGTTGTATGTAGCTGTTTAAGATCAACATCTATCGCAATAAATTTGAAAATTACAAAACAAAATTTTATACGTAACGCCTCCAAATGTTAATGTAATGTTATATCAATTTTATATTTAATAAATTATTCAAACCAACTACTAGTGTTCGCAACGTAACAACGTTTGTGCGTGCAATGTATTTTGTTCTTGCCTTTTATTTTACGTATACAGTACATTTATTACTTCAAATCAATTTTTAGCTGACTAAAACGCAAGTTATATGGGTGAAACTTATATTATGCAAATCGCAAGCATTATATCATTCGATTTTTATAGGCTTCAACTGAAAACATTGCGTTATCCCGAAGTAATCGGTACCGCACAGAATTTTTGCTTAAAGTGTTTATATAGAGATTTCTAAAAACTCCAGGATTAAAAATAATGATCGCTAAATGCTATAAAACTAACTTAAATGCATTTAACTTGGATTCTATCAGCCGCGAACAATGAAATCATGTTTTGTGTTTACAAATTGCAATTGTTTTAAAGAAGGGTAGAAATTAATCACCATATCAGACATCAAGCATTAAACTTAGATACATAAAACTTAAAAGGAAAAACATTTAAACTTTTTAAAAATGTCATCCTAGACCAACATTTTTTCAAAAGTGCGCCAACCTATCGATAGCACATTTTTTTTTTGTCATTTTGCAGCACTATATTTATGCGCTTGTAAGTTGCAATTCATTTTTTGCGACCGGCAAACACTATTTTTATTTTGCGTACGCAATGTCGTCTCCTGCACCAAAATCACCAGAATTATCAGACAAAAGCAAAAAATATGATAGGCAAATCAGGTAAATAAAAATAGAAACTAATCGATGGGATATCTTAAAGGAAATGCGCAATTGTTTCTTACGCAGACTTTGGGGCGAAAACGGCCAGGCGCTGCTGGAGGCAGCAACAATTTGTTTGGTGAACGTAACTGCAGTGGGCTGTGAAACTGCCAAAGGCTTAGTACTGCCCGGCATTGGAGGATTCACTGTAGCGGATGGCAGCACAGTTACCGAAGATGATCTGGGCAACAAGTGAGTGCGCATATCAAATAATTACAAATATTTAATGTCAAGCATTGCGTTGCAGTTTCTTCCTCGACTCGAGCTACATAGGCAAATCCAAAGCATTCGCTTGCATGCAACTGCTGCAGGAGCTGAATCCTGATGTAAATGGCGATTATGTTGAGGAAAGCGTAGATTATATTCTGGCCAATCGTCCAAATTTTTTCGAAAGTTTTGATTTGGTGGTTGCCTCCGGTCTTAATGAAAAAACATTATTGCTTTTGTCAAATCGTTTGTGGGACTCGAATGTGCCTCTTCTTTATTGTCGTTCGTTGGGCATGTTTGGCACCATACGATTGCAGCTAAAGGAACATTGTATTATTGAGGCGCATCCAGACAATCGTCAGTTTGATTTGCGCTTAGAGCAACCATTTGATGCATTGCATGAGCATTTGGAAACCACTCAAGTGACTAGCAAAGTGCCCTGGCTGTTGGTGTTACATAAATGCTTAAAAATTTGGCAGAAATGTGAAACTGGACGAATAGCGCCTTTAAACTACAAGGAGAAATCTCAATTGCGGGAAATAATATTGGCCGAAATGAGTACGGATGAGGAAAATTACGAAGAAGCTGCTAAGGCTGTGAATACTGCCTTTGGTGCTGGCCAAGTATCAAAAGCGTTAAAAGCCATATTCGATGATGATTCCTGCGAGCGGCTCACTAAAAAGGTGAGATTTTAAATTCTTTATTTATAAAATAATTTCGAAAAATACCCACAGAGCGAAATTTTCTGGATCATGGTCAAAGCCTTAAAACACTTTGTAGTCCAGGAAAACAAGGGCTATTTGCCCTTGCCAGGCGTCTTGCCGGACATGACTGCGAATACGGATTCCTATATAGCTTTGCAGCACATTTATCGCCAGCAAGCGCTACAAGACGCAGATCAGGTGTACCACAAGTGCCAAGATTACATCAAGGAGCTAGGTTTGCCAGCAGATAGCATAGACGAGCGTGCTGTGCGTTTGCTTTGCCGTGAAGCTGCAGGATTAGCTGTAGTGCGGGGTACGCCTATTGCGGAGGAGTATGAGAAGTCTTGTCGTCTACAAACATTGGGTAAGTCGTTGAGTATTATCGAGTGCCGCTAACTTATTTTGTGAAAATTTGTTTATTAGTGGAAGACAATGAGCAGGGCGAACTGACTGCCTATAATTTTGCTTTGCGTGCTTATGAACGTTTTTTAAGCGAATGTGGCTATATACCAGGAGAAAGTACGGTTGAACAGGATATCGGACGTTTAAAGAGCATTGCCAGTAAAATGCTGGGAGATTTGGGTTTACATGCGACCATAAGTGACGATGTGCTGCATGAGATTTGCCGGTATGGAGGCGCGGAGTTACATGCAGTTTCGGCGTTTATAGGTAAGCAATAAAAAACCTTTTCACTCAGACATAAATCATATGGTTTGCAATAAGTATGCATAGTAAACAAACAACATTTTCCCTTCATTTTTACTTTAAATTTATATAATAATATATTTTTTTATATATATTATTTTTGCAGGCGGCTGTGCTGCGCAGGAAATCATCAAGATTATTACCAAACAATACAAGCCAATCGATAATACTTTTATATATAATGCTATAAGCACAGAAAGTGTAACGCTAAAGTTGTAAGTTAAAGTGTACTTTTGAATATAAATTGTTACAAAATATTTGGCGGCTCGTGCAACTTTTACTCTTGCCCATTCACAATAAGAAGTAATTTCGATAATTTATCGGGCAGCAGCTGTTTGGTGTGCGCTTTTGGCAACGCTGTTGTTTACCACCTCATGGAAGAAGCAGAATTAATTTTATAGTAAGTTTTACTGCAGCAAAGGTATTTGCTACAAGAAAATAACGACCAAACTTAATACAAGTTTGGAGTATACCTTATTAATATTTTCCCGCGCTCCCAACTTAGCTGCTAAGCAAACGAAATATAATGGTATTCGGGTAAGTTCGTTATAAAATGACTGCCAAAATTACGTAACGTGCGTGCAAATAACAATTTTCTTATTAGATTATTGATACGAGGCGGTTTAGTGGCCGGTGCAGTTTATTACACACGTAAAGCTGGGATTTGGGGCAGCACAACTGAAACGGAGCAGCTTTATAATAATGTAAAAGCCCAAATAACGCCCTATGCCCAAAAGGCACAGCAACAGCTGCCATTTGAAGTGCCCAAAATGCCTAACACGGGCGAAATGCGTTTCCTGGCGAAGCACTACTACAACGAGGGTGTTAAGAGCTCATTCCGCTTTGTGCATATGTTACCATGTTATGCCGGACGGGGACTGAAAAAGGTGAAAGACACATTCGAAGGTTTTACCAAATCACCAGAACCAGCTACAGCAGCAATCAATGCACCTCCAGCCAAACAGCATTAACAGGTGTCTCCAATTCGAGGAATGGCTGTTTTCTTGTTAGTTTATAGTTAGCGGATTCAATATGAACTGTACTTCCCTTCACAATACAAAAGCTCGAGTCAAATAACTCTTTGTGTGACATACTACTTAAAAAAGCATTGTACTAGAAATAAACAAATTTAAGTTAAACCTTGTGAAGTGAACTCTTAAATGCACTTTTGATTTTGTGTTTCGAATATTGTAAATTTTGAAAATTAAAGCTGTCGGCACAGCGCGCCTTACTCAAACACATCAAAACATGTCTGCTTTTATAATAATCACGGATTTTATGTACTATCTGGCGACAAGTATGCAAATAGATTTTGTATTTTGTGTGTTTGATAAGCTAAACTAGTGATAAAAGCCTTGTAGCACGTGCACAAGTAAAGAAATCACTGCAACGTTGCCACTTTTCACACGCCACAATTATAACAGTAAATAATAATATGCATAACTAGTATATTGTGTCATAAAATGACAGTTTGTTGTTTAACAAGCTGAAGCAACTTGTAGTAATATACGCAGCTGATAAAAAGTGTTTTTTCTAGGCATATAGTTCTATTTCTCTCTATCTTTCTCGATTTGTAATTACTCATGCTGAAACAGACACTTAGTCAGCCGAAGAGGCTGTACAAATTTGATGCGTGTGCCGTTAGGCGCGCTGTTGACATTTGGTAATACATGTAGTAAACTTCCGTTGTCTTTTTTTATTGGTTCAATAAAATGCATTATCTAGAACAGGGACAATAACTGGGTTGGTGTAGACTCATCGGAAATGCTTAGCTTAGAGTGTAACAATACAAATCGCTTCAAGTGGCTTATAAAACTGGAGCAACAGCTTTCGAGCTAGTTTTAGCTTAGCTTGCATTCCTGCTGTACGTCATAAAAGTTAACATAAGCATTCAGATGAAAAAATATCCATAAATGATTCAGTATACTCAAAGGAAACCGCAAAAGAGACTTTGATATTGACTTTGAAATAAATCAAACACATATGTACCAGGATCCGGATTTTCTCCCTCCCCCTGTAGAAGGATTCTAACCAGATTGAATAGCTCATTAGAATCAAAACCGAAAAGAATTTTATATATTAAAACATCATGCCAAATTCTACGAGTATTATAAGAAGTGTAATATATAGTGTAAGCGCACACTTGGACCCAAGATATACAGTCAATTGCCGATTACTTTTACATGAACCTTTCATACTATCCAAATCGAACTGTAAGCGTGAATGGACAGGCATTATCAGTATATGTAGATAGTAAGTAGGCGAAAAGTCAAAATAACCTGAGGAAGGTCAGTAATAAACAGAACAAAAACACCCGAATTAACATTAATATGCAGAGATGAAATCTATTCTTAAATGATACCCGAGCCTCCGTATACAGAGAGCTGGAAAGGAATGGTATTCAACTGTCTCCACCTCCTAATCGTCTCCAAAGCTCTTGCATTGTCATTGAAAAGCACCTCCAAGCAGGTCCAAGTTCGAACTTTGAGCCCTCCTTTAGAGAACTAGTAACGTCGGTGAGTCCTTGAAGCACCTTAAACGCTTTAAATCTCAGGCTGAAAGAAATTGTTAAAACACGATTGAATTTCGATTTCTATTAAAAGTAATAACTTTTAAAAGTTTTGTTAATTTTTATGCAAAATTATAAATTTCAAATACATTCCTTGCAAAAGCAAATGCTGCACTTTGATCTAGGAAAACAATCATTCGCTTTCTTAATTTTGATTCCGAGTCATTTGGAGATCCCGAAAACATTTATGAATAGTGGATTTTTTGTTCGTTGTGAGATTTAGTTCTCAAAAACAGCCGGGTATTCGGATTGAAATAGGTGGATTTAAAAACCAGGTTGCTGCTGGCATTCATTTAAATGGAACAAGGAGTAAAACGTTTTCGTTTTTAGATATCTCAAAACGATTTTAAAATATGAAAACGATAGTTTTAATGTAGGTATCTGAACACTATGAGCAAATGTGCTGTGTGCAGCAAAAACTGTGTGCTATAACATAATGGGTTCAAAGATATGTATATCTGTGAATTCCAAAGAGAAACAAATGCAATCCGTCAATGCATCAGATGCATCTTTAAAAGCGTGGGAAATCTATACAGGGAATGTCTAACTCAGAGACTTATCAAAAGCGTCGAGGACCCCTGAATATCACTTATACATTGCAAACCGTTGCACACAGTCAATATGCTCTCTAGGTCTGCTTTAGGTGAATCAGATGAGTTGGACAGCGCGACCTTTAAACATAATCGCCATGTGATCGTATTGAAAAAGTTTATTCTAGTAAAAATCGTTAAGTTGTCTTACAGTTTGAGTCTCTCCAGCGTATCGCGAGTAGCAGTGTCTTTCCCTGCAAAAGTGAAGGACGTCGTAAGAAGGGCGCCTGTGATGCATAGTTCAAGAGGTCGCTGTATTTTGCTCACTTGTTTAAGGACTAGTATTCATCAAGCTGACCACCATACAGAAATGTAGTATAAGGCTATGGTATTATGTTAGGACACATGCTTTTGTGAAAGAAAAAAGGAACATCGCAGTCTTATATCCGCTTAGGGCGAAAAAGCATTAAACTTGGGAAAAGTAAGCTTCTTCCGGATTTACACTTAATACACTGCTTGCTGCACATTCGACCAATAATATAACCATATTATACAATCTACATAATCTTTAGCCCTGAAACGTAAGTACTAGAAGCAAACAAGGTTTTGCGGTCCTGAACTTTATAGTGCTATAACATTGATAAATCTGCCTAATTGAGTTAGCAGGAAGAGTTTATTGAAGGGGCTCTGACTAAACCCTGTACTTACCAGTAACAACAACAAATAAACTATGCAAAGACGTCATTGAATATACAACAAAAAGTATCTTATACGCTTATCTTTAATAAAGTAACTGCCAAAATAAAGAGCATATGAATATGTATACAACAGATAGAGATAAGTTGAACCATTACTCGTCTCCCTTGGGACATGTTAAGGTAACTGTCATCGTTTAATATTAGAGCCACTAGCCACTTGAAGAAACGCTCCGAAATTGTCTAGTCTTGATAATCTTCAAAAGGTGAAATCTAATTTCGAGTGGCGGGTAACTTTATTTACAATTCTATTTATGGTATTTACCTAAGTCAATGAGTGGCTTCTATCGACTTGTACTTAATATTATTTCCTATATTTATATTTATGTCAATGAATGCAACAATTTTTTAATTAATTTAAACGCAGTGCGATATATTTTTCATCTAGCCATAATAATTAACTGTTTTAACACAACGCCAAACACAAGCAACTGTCTGCGCTGCGAGTTGTCAACTTGTGTTACTCGATGAGATAAAGATACTAGATACTCGCTGCTATGAGGTCTGGATGATGAGTCAGTGAGTCATGGTCATGGCTGCGGCATAAAATAAAAGCTTGCCTTATTCAAATGCAATATCACGTGCTAATCGTATTAATACAAGTTTAAATATACAATAATAAAATATTTCATTAACTGCATACGCTTGGCGCACATAATTATTAATTAAATATTGTAGCCAGTAAAGTAGTCAATATTTACCGCTATAACAATGGAAAAACAAATATAAAATCACATTTTCAGCGACCCATAAAAATTGCTGGCAAATAATCTGTTAACCTCTAAATTACGCATACGCCATGTATGTAGTGCCCCTGGCTGACACAACAAGCAACACCTTAAAACAGACACCTACATGTGTATATACTCATACATATCTGCACCATAGTACCCATAATATCTACAGAGATAAGCTAGAAAAATAGACTTTCTTTTGGAAGTCGGCTTAATGTTGAGTATTTGCCAGCGAAATGACGCCAAAGACGCACGTAAATTGTTTATTTGACAAAAAAATTAAGCTTCAAAGTAAAAAAAAAAAACATGTTCGTTTTGTTTGGTTGTGGAAATTAGATATAGATATAGAGTTATATATAAAAGATAGTAACTGTAACAGTTTTACATATAATTACTTCCCATGCAATATATGTATGTGCATATTTGTATTTTAAGTAAAACAATTAGCTTTTTTTCCTATTATGCCATATTCAATTAATGTCACAAATCATATTTCTATGTCACGTCACGTCGCGCCTGCGCATTTAGTAATTATGAACAAAACCTGATAGACAGCAAAGCTTACTTTGGCGTACCGAAGTTTAGATACTCTTGCTTAATAACTTAACTGATAGATGTAATATAGAGTTTAGCTAATATTCAAACACGAATCACATCAGTATTTGGTATACCGAGTTTTGCGTGGGAAAATTTCTAAGCGCGCGATCCCTCTCATGTCTATCACTCTGTTAATGATAACCAAAGGCGTTGATATGATATGATTAACACAGAGACAAGGTAAAAACATTTGGTTTTTGATATCAAAAAGAAGATAGAGTTTGGCATGTCGGATTACTACATAAAGTCAAACAATTTCTACTTTCTGTTTACTTCCCTCTCTTAAAAGCGTAATTGCAAGGCAGAAGTTTTAGAGTTAAGACTGAAAATACTATTTCTGGGCTAGCTGCTGTCCCGCAGAGAATTGTTTTGGGTCCTATGCTCTATGATGACTGTACGACGTATGATGCTCCCGATCCTGAGATTGACGAAAGTTGATGACTTTATAAGTGATTCTAGCACTATTATTTGTAGGCTGAAGACATGGCTGTTTTCCGTTCTTCTCCGGACGAAACGAATACTTCTTCGGAACATCTATACTTAAAACTGCTTGAAGATTCGACTAAGCGTTGGAACCAAAGAGCATAAAAGTAATAGAGCGAAATCCTTCTGAGTCGACTTACTGCAAAGAGACCATTACCATGTTTGTTTTTGCTATTTCTCTTTCTCAATATTGCCTACGAGTGAGTCGGTCTAACAGAGACCGCAACACAAGCAACGCTGCAAATATTAATATCGTTTAAAATCGAATGTTAATTAAACCGACGTCAACTGGTTCGACGTACTTCTACTTTCCTTTATTTTCGCCTCTTCAGCAATAAAATATAGTCTATTCGCGGATTTTTGATCATTTGATTCTGCATTTAAACTGTTTTTATCATTTGGACTCTCGCAAAATTAGTTTTTTCATAGAGCGCCCTGGGCAACCGCCCTTATCTACATGACTGGTAAAATTTTGTTGTATTTTCTACGAATCGTATTTCCAGCCAATCTTTAATATAAAATACAAGGGTTTTCTCTGGTCTATTCTAACTTTTTACTCATATCCATTAAGTAATAAAAAGAAGTAGGCGTATTGCGTAGGTTCGTTATTGGGAAGCGATGTAGATAAGGCGCGTCACGTTATAAGATCATTGATTTCGCGACGTATATGCGTAGAGAAAGCACAAAATTGCACACGGGAAGGCGTCTCCTCTCTAGTTTCATTACTTCACGACTCATATCCATAACTCCATATCTCTAGTAACTTCCTCCTGTTCTATTCCCCTATTTCCAAATTGTTTTCCGAAATATCCCCAGTATGGGGACAAAAATGAGTTATATATATTATACATATATAGCAGATAACTAAAACGCTATTGTCTACATTTTTCTCTAGAAAGTATGAGAAAGTTTGTGGTTCCATGATGACAACATATTCATCTAGGTGACCTCTTTCCTTATCAGGATGATGTATCATATCGGCCAAAAGCTTTTATGGATTTTCAAAATTCTTAAAAACATGTTATCGAACAAGCAAGAAAAATTTCTGGCACACCGACGGTCTGCTGTTGGGTATAAATTCGGTTGAAAGCAGGAATTCAAACCGAAACACATTTCGGATACATTGAGTCGACTTGCTGAAGAGATACCATTTTTAAGACAGTGCTTACATGTGGGTTTTTTCTTTTTTGTTCTTTCTTTTTCTCAGTTTAGCCTACGAGTGAGTTGGTCTCACAGAGACAGCATCACAAGCAGCCTCACACATACACTTTCTTGGAAATGGTCGTTTTTCAGACAAATTTTTTTTTTATCTCGACAAAAGCAGTACCATTATAGTGCTATAAAACAATAAGTGGGAGAAACAGATTGTATTGTCTAATATTTAACTTTGCATGGCAGCAGCAGATCTCAGGATTAAAGAAATTGTTAATACACGATTGGACTTCGATTTCTTTTAAAAGTAATAACTTTTGAGAGTTCTGCTAATTTTTATTCAAAATTATAAATTTCAAATACATTTCTTTAAAAAGCAAATGCTGCGCTTTGATCTACGAAAACAATCATTCGCCTTCTTAATTTTGATTCCGAGTCATTTCGAGATCCCGAAAACATTTAGGAATTGTGGGTTTTTTGTTCGTTGTGAGATTTAGTTCTCAAAAATAGCCGAATATTCGGTTTAAATCGGTGCGATTAAATACCACTTTGCTGGTGCCATTCATTAAACTGGAACAAGGAGTAAAACGTTTCCGTTTAAGATATATCAAAATGATTTCAAGATATGAAAACGATAGTTTTAATGTACGTATCTGAACTCTATGAGTAAATGTGCTGCGTGCAGCAAAAACTGCGTGCTATAACATAATAACTGGCTTCAAAGATATGTATATCTGTGAATTCCAAAGAGAAAGAATTTATGTTCGGAATTCAAGTTATCCTATTCGTTCATTAATTGCAGCCCAAATGCAATCCGTCAATGCATCAGATGCATCTTTAAAAGCGTGGGAACTCAGAGACCTATTAAAAGCGCCGAGGACCCCTAAATATCACTTATACATTGCAAACCGTTGCACACAGTCAATATGCTCTCTAAGTCGGCTTTAGGTGAATCAGATGACTTAGAGAGCCCGACCTTTAAACATAATCCCCATGTGATCGTATTGAAAAAGTTTATTCAACTAAAAATCATTACAATTATAATTATAATTGTGCGCTGACAAGAATTGAATAGTTTTAGGGCAAATCAGTTTGTTGAACTTCAGCATTTGAATATTCACTTGAAGTGTGTGGCAAAGCGATTACTTTTATGTTTACTTTTTGTATTACTAAAACAATTATAATAATAATTATCAAGACGTTAAATTAATTATTAGCAATTATTGTAAAATAGAGTGCTCATTAAAATTTGTGGAGCGTGCAGCTTGGCTAACTCTATGCAAATGTTAGCGCATCAAAAGCTGTTTTAACGGTTAATTGCAAAGGTGTAAATAAACGTTTTAAAGCGTACATAATGATATACTGCTACAATCAAGTTCACTTAAATAGAAACACAACGCAATAAATTTGGCAAAACAGTACTGGCGTACTTTTGTTACTTATTCGCATCAAGTATTTCAGGGGAAAATACGTACCGCTCCAAATCTGTATAAATTTCGACTGATTTTTCTAGACTGCGTAGAGATTCTTTCAATTTAGTCTGAAACGAGTGTTCACATATTAATATCGATGAAGAATTACCCGAGTTATGAATTAAAATAAAAAATACTTATCTAAATAAGCAGCTTAAATTTAGATTTTGATCGCAGGGGCTCCGCCCCATGCTCGCTTCGTTCGCCAATACTCATGCTATAAAAGTAATAGACGTTTTTTCCAATGTGTTTTGTTTTTAACCAATTTTCTGTTCGACGCTGTGATTTGATTGTATTTGATTTTTTCTAAGTGGTTACTTTTCTACCTTTGTGAGATTGTTTTTTACTACTACTGTGCTTGGTTACCAGTCGAGGAGGATACTGCTATCCTGACAAAATAAATGATTGCGAACAAAAATTTGCTATAGAATAAAGAGATTATTATCGATATTAATATTAGAAATATGTCAGATTTTGCGTTTTGAAAGCAATTATAATTTCTTTTATTCAGAGAGCTAGCAACAAGTAAATTCAATTTTGAATTCATTTCTTTTATCATGGCAACTAAGTTATGCTGTAACTTCTTAAAAATATTGAAATTTGTTTAATTTTATATGAAAACGTTTGATTCTGCTTCTTTCCGTAGAAATGCTTACATGTACATACATATGTGATTCATGAATGATTCACTTTCGCAATCAGACTGCGAATAACTAAAAGTGGGTCATTTTGACGCTACCATTAGAATACAATTCTAGCTCAATGTCCATGAGAGTTATCACTAGCTTGAGCTTTGACTGCCACAAACGAAATACTTTTTATTTAAAAAATTAATCAAATTAATTAAAAGTATAAGCCGCTTTGAACACTGAGAATTATACAAAATACTGTCAAATTGCGAAATTGGAAAAAACCCATTTATAGCTCTCAAATTGAGGCTTTCGTGGCTGAATTGAATATTATAGAAGACCAAGGAAAAAGAGACGATCCTCGTCATAAAATTTGTAACACTGTATACGACTTTAGAAAGAAGTTAAGAGAGGAGTAATATTATCACGTCAATCGGAACTGAATGAAATGAAACTAAATAAGAGAGTGAGAGGCTCAATTCAAAACCCACACTCACATATAGTTGCAAACAACAAGCTCATATATGCGTTGGTTGACAAAGAAATAACATGAGTGAACACAACCTTCCTCATTGATATTCCATAGCGAGGGACGCCAAAACAATTATCTTACCTTGTTATACTTATACCATGGCACCGATATGTGTGTTATTGTGTGGCAATATAGAAGCTACTGTCGACAGCACGATCGCCTTCCCTTTTGGCCTGAGGCACAAACCTCTTTTAACTTTGTCTCTCGTTCTTAGCAAAAACAATTGGCTTCTTTGGTTTTTGCTCTAAAAAAGAAAAGCTCATCTTTGTATGTGTGTCTTTCATAGTATAGTAGTGTCATTGCACTTGGTTATCATTTGAAGGGTGACAGACGTGAATGTTGCTTGACGCTGGTTTAAATAATGAATGAACCATTAACCATACTAGGCTTGCTAGATCAAATCTGAAATTTGCACCGCTTCTTGTTTTCTTGGAAGTCATTTGAAAAGTTTAACCAGGCCCACAAGAAGACTCGTCTCGATTGGTGCAAAGAAATACTGAAAAGAATATAGCGGGGGAGCTTTAAAATACGTTTATAAGATCGTAACGAGTGTATAGGTCAGCAAAGTTAGGCCAAATTCAACAAAAGTCGTTGAAGAACGAAGCACTACAAAGCAAATGGTCACAGGTTTTTCCTCAAAAAACGGATATATATATCCACCGTATGAATGGTATACAACCATTTCCATGCCACAAGTTATCGAAAAAGTAAGAGAAACCCAGCACTAAAAACAGATCATCCTTCATAACGCCAAAGCGAACTCGCACAATCCGTTCGCACAAGTGGTTTTTTGAGCACCCAACACTTCGAATTAATGGGTCATTCGGTATATAGTACTGATTTGGCATCCTAGGGATTCTTCTTGTTTCCGCACATGAAGAGAAAACTGTGAGGTTAATGTTTTTCTACAACTTAAGAGGCGATGGATGCATTCAAGACACTTGTTTTGGATGTACCTCATTCGGAGAGGCAAAAGGTTTTCGTAAATTGGTTCCAAGAAGTGTCGATTTGTGGTGAATATGTGAAAAAAATAAAACAGTTTTTGATGAAATATCGTTATTATTGTCGTCTATTCGCAAGATACATATAAAAAGCAACCCTCGAAAGTCATATTTGCATAGGCTTAAGCTTGAGACGTAGCGCAAATGGCAAGACTGTCTGAGTGCTAGGAATGGTTCAACCTTCTCTGATGAGTCAACGCAGCCACCATAAATCTAATCTAATTTTTTCCACACACTTTGCACGGATCACAGAAGTAAAAGAATATGTATTTTTCGTCCGTCCAAGATACTCTGCTAAAGTGCTAAGCCTAGGCAGTGGGTATATGTTTCTTTTTGCTGCTTACTTACTTAACTGGCCAAAACAATACGTTACCGAGTTACGACCAAATATAAAGCTCTCTCCCAGGTGTCTCTGCTTTGCGCGCGCCTTCTCCAATTGGTGATACCAAAATTAGCTAGTGCGCCCTTCAACAGATACATGGTCTGCCCTTTCGTCGCCTCCCTATCTCGCAGTAGCTTCTTCGTCCATACGCACAACATGACCTAGCCAGCGGAGCCGCTGGATTTTAATTTGCTTAACTATGCCTATTTCGTCGTAAAGCTCATATAGTTCGTCGTTCCATCGGATGCGGCAGTTATTGCCAACGCGTAGAGGGCCAAAGATCTTACGGAGTACTTTCCGCTCAAACACTCCTGGGGCCATAAAGCAAAACGGGAAGGATGATAGTCCTATGGAGTGTTAGTTTCGTATGGAGAGTGTGGTCTCTTCTACTCATTTGCCTGCTGAGACCCAAGTAACATCTATTGGCAAGAGTGATTCTTCGCTTGATCTCCATGCTAACATCGTTTTTCATCGTGACGGTACACAGTGGATCCAAATAACTTATTTTTTGTTTATCAAACCTTTTCTTAATAGCAAGGAGAGTTTGGCATAGCTTGTTAAAAAAAATTGAGATTTCTCTTTCAACAGAAAAAGTTACTATGAGGAAAATTCAAAAAGTCACTTATCAAACAGCCCTCTTACCTGTGTTCTATTTATTGTCTTTAAGTGGGAAATTAGGGCTTGGCAAAATAATTTTCAGTTAAAGAAGTTAATAATTGGGAACCTAAATGCCCATATTGATCTCATCTGCTAGAATTATCTCTGTAATAAGCCCAATTATCTGGGATGTTTTCCACCAATTGCATCAGGCATAGAGATTCTAAGAGAGGGAGAGAAGAGTTCCTATATTTTGCCAGGGCATCCTCAACTAGTACGGCAATAGTATTTGTGATTTAGCAGAGAAAAGTTGTCAATGTGTTGCCTGCATGTATACGAAAATTTTCGCAGCTGCCAGTGGCAACGTCTCCAGTCGCACTTTTTAAAATAATGTTTCTAAAGGAAGGCTTCTTTCATACTTCTTTTAGCAGGACGCAAATATAATCTTAATTCTTCATTATGATAAAATGAGAAAAATCATTCTGAGAAAGCACCTACTTCTCTTTTCCTTACTCGGTCAGCTTGAAGGTTAGCTATACATACTACTGTCCCTTCTATAATCATACTAACTTTCATACTTCTTTTGGAAGTATAAATGCAGCTTCTTTTGTAAGGGGAAACGGAAGAAAGCCCAAAGATTTACGAAGTTGGTAAACACCTTGCAAAAACCTTCAAAAAGCTTTATGAAAATCGCGGCTATCCCATATGAAAAACGAAAGATAAACGTAAGATTTTGTAAGTTCTTCTACCTGACTAAGTCATGAGGAAAGAACTCCCTTTTTCTTTTTTTTACTACTCACTTAGCCGATACCTGATCTAAAGTGTCCAGTAAGCAGACTAGATAGATTTCTAACGAAGTTCTGGCTCATTTGTGAGTTTTTATAGGAGCCGTTGAACTGTGTAGCCTATCTGAGACCTGAAACACTGATTCAGTCTGTAACAATGTCTCAGGCTGGGTTAAATTTCAGTGTACCCAGGCAATCTGCTACAGAAATTTGTATGTTCTGGAGCCCCTGGTGCACTGCTGACGCTCATAAATAAAAGATAAATTTGCATTTTTACTTCATATTTTATTATTATAGGTGGTATCTTTAACACTACCCTTATACTAGAGCGAGTCTCACCGCGCACGTCTGCACTCTACGAGTGCCTGAGCTAAACTCCCTTTCTGTCGTCTTTGACGGCGCTATTTATACAATTTCTGATCGTTAGAATAAAGTCCGAAGTGCGTCGGTCGTTCTGAGGCAGAGTGGCTTGAGAGGATTTGGAGAAGCACATAGTTACTTGGATGCATCTCTAGGCGTGCCGACCACCAAGCCCATGTGGAGGATGGGTTGCGGAACATCCAATTTTTGACGCTCCTCTAGGCGAGCCGTTCCCAAGATTGGGTGGAGGTTAACATGTTTGGATGCTTCTCTAGGCGATCCGTCCACCAAGACCACGTGGAAGATGGTTTAAGGAGCACCCAATTCTTGATGCTTCTCTAGGCGAACCGCTCCCAAGATTGGCTGCATTCTAAGTCCCGTTATCCTGCTGTGGTTGGGTTTCTGTCTTTGCTCTTTGCAGAGCAAGCGTCGCACAATGGAGCCAACTGACTTCTTTTTCGGCAAAAATCATATTGGAAGGAGTAAAGATATTTTTAAAACTAAAAGTTCATGTAACAGAGAATTCCTTAAGCTTCGGCGCTACACTGCGATAAATGTTGTGTGAATAGAGGGAGCTTCTAAAAACGGTAGCAAAGTTCAATATTATAAAATGGTAAATGGCTTATTCTTGCATGTTACGGAGAAATTCCAAGTTCTAAATTGTGCTTATATTTGAATAAATCGTCCTTTTCGAAAGTTTGTCTATCTGGCGGAAGTGTGTACGCTATGATCAAAACTTCTTGCCAACAGATTTTGAAAATTTTAACGATTTGTGAAGCAATAAGCACATTTTATAGGTGAGAGGATAAGACTTTAGTAGTATATAATATTGAACTTTACAACCGTTTTTTGAAGCTCCCTCTATAAACAGAATATTTATCGCAGAAACTTAAAGAATTCTCTGTTAATATTTTTTCTTCCCCCAAAAGTAATGATTTTAGCCGAAAAAGAAGTCAGTTGGCACCACTGTGCGTCGTTACAAGTCTGTGCTTCGTCTCAAAGAAGTTAAGTTATTTGTTATGGTTTTGTATAAATTTTCTACGTGTTTCTATTTTGTTAAGCTCGACTGTATCTTCTTATGGCCAGCTATAGCAGATGCAACGCGTGGACTTCAAATATGCGAAAATGTCAAGCAACAACAATAACAAGAAACCGAACGAGAATCACATGCATTCCTTACAATTCATAATTAATTAATAGTAGTAAAAAGAGTTACTACTAATATTTTTATTTGCGCGTTTAATAGGTAGATCTCTCGTAAGCAATTCTTATGACTTTTAAGCTACCGGTTTTGTGTGTGTGAGTGTGTGTGCTCTGCATTCAGAAAAATATAAACATTTGTTACAAATAATGCGAATGCAATGTGCAATTCCACGTTTCCGATATGGCTACTTACATATTTATATTGATATTATATAATATAGATTATGTCGTTGTTGCGGCAGCTGCTTTGGGCCCCAGTTTAAAAGTGAAGCGATCTCCAGCAACCCTGCTCTGTCGCTTTTTTGCTGTTCAACGACTAACAACACCTTCACATAAACAAACGCACAAATTATTCAAAATTGTTGTAGTTGTTGAAGGCGTCGTTGACAACAGAAGTGTGTGGGCGGAGTATAAGAAACCGAAAAAAAATCACTTACCTTATCAGCAGCAAAAAAAAAAAAAAACACAAACGAGAGTACAATAGATACAACTCTATAATGTTTTGTTTCTGAAATTTCCGAGTAGTATTCAGTGCTCTTTGAGGCGTCCGGCGCGCAGTCAAGACCCCAGCGCTGCTCCCCGGGTATTTCTGTGAGGCGCAAACGCGACGCGATTTCAAAACGCCAACGACAATTACAATAAGCACATCGCGCGAACGCAGCTCTCTACATGCACATATCTGTAGCTATCTAGCAGGTTGTCCTCTAGAGAAATAAGCGTGTTAAACATAAGAACACTTACTGTTATTTATGTTGTTCAAGTTGTGTTAATGTTGTGGATTATACATGAAAATCGTGAAAAGTGTTAAAGTGAATGTCAATTCGCTAGAAGCTAAAACTCAAATTGCAACTGAAACTGAAATCGTTAACGAAATCGAAAGCTATGTTAGCATAGCGCGTGCGCCAAGTGTTGCAATTGAAAACGAAAGCAGCTTTGCAAAAAGATAAACAACTTAAAATTTCAAAAAAACAAAACCTTTTAACTTAATAAACAAATTATAAAAAATTGATAAAAAGCAACAAACTTAAACTAATAATAGCTATTAAAAAGCAACAAGCCATAAAGTATATTATTAGAAATGACAAAAAATATCAAAATGCAAAATCTATATTTTCAACATATTACCAAAGTATTATTAATTACCTTAATATGCAGCATTATACAAACTTCGGTCAAGTAAGTAACAGCAAATAATTGAAAAAAAAATCTATTTCAATAAAAAATTATAATTATTAAAAGAAAATAAAAACATTTTCTCCTAAGCAAATGACACTATGCAACAAATTTGACCTCACTGAAAGGCCTATGATAAGGCCTTAAACATAGGTTAGGCCATACCGTAGGATCTACACACCTAGTAGATCCCTGATGCTGAGCAGACAGAATCAAAGGGGAGACCATCCCGATGCAGATATAAAGTCTGCAATCCGCTTAGGTCTGATTTTTCTAGATATTTAAACCTGCGTCTGCACAGAGCTGGACAAGAGCAGAAGAGCTGCTCAACCGTTTCTTCCTCATCCTCGTCCTAGCAGCTCCTTAAAAGGGGCAGAAAGCATAGCAGCATGATTACAGACCAGCCCGGTAATAGAGCGCACGCCATGCCACAATGGCACAATGGCAATTGTGCGTTTATGGTGGATATCCGGCCAAGTTTGTTTGGCGATTCTGCTGTTAGTCACACTTTTCCATTTTTGATTGACCTTGTAATAATTTTATATGGATCTTACAAGTGGACAGGCGTATACTTGTACCTTCTTCATCAAGGACAAGAGGAGCTATAGAACCCTGTCTGGCAAGCTCATCGGCTACACACTGCTGATCCATCTCCTATAGAGATCTGAGGCAGTTTGTTACCACTATCGAGTTAGACGATATCGAGCTAAGTGATTTTATAGCCGCTTGGCTATCGCTATATATATTTACAATGTTGCTTGTTGTTTTCTTGAGGGGCAGGTCAATGTCCTGTTTATTGCGAGGACCTCAGCCTGGAATACACTACAGTGATTCGGTAGCATGAAACCCTGTCTAATGTTATACTTTTCTGAGTAAACCTTCCAACCTGGCTATTCAATTTAGATCCATCCGTGAAGAAGGAGGCAGCGTCGGCAGGTCCTGGGAAACCAACGGACCATTCTTGCCTGCAAGGGATTAGGCTTTTAAAAAGTGAACTATCGAAAGGATAGTGGAGTAACCACGACTAATCTTATTCCAGCAGCCAGAATCTCGTAAACGCATAACTCTGCAGCTCGCTTAATTTTGCCCAGCTGCTTTAGGATAGATTTCCTTTGCAGAGCAGCCCACCAAACCAGGATCCCATAGAGGAGGATGGGCCTTACTATAGCCGTGTAGAGTCATCAGACTATTTCAAGGCAAATGCTTAGACCAATGGCTCTTCTGCAAGAGTACAGGGCCATCGCTGCCTTTATGGTGCGTTCCTGTATATTAAGATTCCAATCCAATTTCTTATCTAGAACTATTCCCAGATATTTATCACTTTTACTGAATGAAAGGATATATAATCCGCCAAGGATTATCTTAGGGGGCAATGGTACTTTATACCTTCTTAAGAAAAGAACAATGTCAGTTTTATCGGGTTTTTTCTATCATTGATACCACCGAGTGAAGGGCCGTTTTTGTGGATCGTCTTTTCCGGTAAGCATGTTGAGACTCATATAGAAGGTTTGGGTTCAGAGTAGTTCTAGTAATGTAGTCCAATAAGACGCTCAAGGGTCTTGAGGAGAAAGGGAGAGAGGATAATGGGCCTACAGTCTGGTTGGATGTGGAGAGTATCTTCCTAAGGCTTGCGACCATTTCCAAGACAGTGCAAACATATGTATTTGTTTTGCTGTTTTTCCTTCGCTCTCAATTTAGCCTACGAATGAGTCGGTCTAAGAGAGAAAGAGCAACACAAGCTGCTTAAATAGTTTTGCTAAAACATAACTTTTCCGGTAAACGTAGGGTAGGCTAATAACGCATACGGCATCGTGTTTTTTCTAGAACTGTGTTCGGATTAAATAATCCAATATTTTGCAAGTTGCGCAGTTTCATATTACTCGGAAAGCTTACTTCTATTCGAGAAGATCTTTTCCCGATTCAATTAAAAACTGAAATAATTTAAATTTTGCAATCCATACATCCATCATCCATATTCCAAGCGGTAGCGAATGCGGTAGTCGTCGCCAATGCGTAAAGGGCGAAAGATCTTCCACTTTCCATTCAAACACACCAAGTGCTACATCACCAAACATGCTTCATCGCCATAAAGCAAACGATAAGGATAAGCGTCTTATAGAGTGTTAACATAGTTCCGTCTGGCGCAACACATTTGCCTTTGAAGACCACAGTAACATCTATTGGAAACAGCGATTCTCTGCTTGACTTCCATGGTGACATCGTTCTTTATTGTGGCGGTGGGGCAGAGGTAGACAAAATCTACCTTGACCTTATCAAAAGTATAGTTTTCAACTCCAATATATGAGTGCAACCGCTTTTACTAAAAGAAAACATGCACATTGTCTTGTTCCCAGAATCACCCTGGCAGATTCTCTTTCAATAGCCGCAAATGCTCCGGTAACACCTACGACAAATGATCAATGGTCCCTTTCCGAGGCCTTTTTCAACACACTCTGCATCACATAGTAGAAGGCGTTGCAGAAAAGGAAGTCGTCGTGTCAGTAGGCGCACACAATATCAAAAGCTTCGGAGAGGTACTTTACAACTTTGATAGAGCTGTGTTTATTCCTCATAGTGAACCATCAGACTGTGCGCTTTATACAAATGCGGCTTTATAATCGACAAAGTGATGGTGGTTTTTGATTTGGTATTGGATTTGGCATAGTGGTCAATGGTGGACTTACCAGGCCTTAAGTCACACTGGTAAGCTCCAATCAGCTCTTTCGCGATTGTTTTAGTCTTTCACAGAGACGTTGCAGACTTAAATGCAATAGAGAGAAGACTGATACCACGGTAGTTAGCGCAAAACCGTGGGTTCATTCTTCTTGGTGACCGGGTAGAGAACACCACTGTTCCAATCATCGAGCATGCTCTCATCTAGCCATATTCTGCAAAAGTGTTTGTGCATCCACCCTACCAACTATTTGCCGTCAGTTTTGAACAACTCTGCATACTTTGTTGTTCTTGAGCCGTTTGATTGCGACCCTAACTTCGTCGTGGTAGTGTATCTACGCCGTCATCTTCGATTGGGGATATTGGGATGTTAATTTCGGAAACGACACTAGTCCCATAAGCACCCGATAATAAGGCGGAGAACTGTTTCCTTCACAAACTCATTGCATTCTGTGCATTCACAAGCAAACTTTTCTCTCTGCATCTCAATATGAAGGAGGAAGTCATTCCTGCTCTTGCACATCTTGATCGTTTCTAGCTCCCGCTTTGCTGCTCCCGTTTTTACGCCTGTCAGTCTTCCTCATCTCCCGATAGTGGCTCGACAGATCGCGTAGCAGCCGACTGCGTCCTTCTATGGGCGACGTTCTTCATTGCAGTGGCTTTGCGACACTCCTGTTCGTATCATTGGTCCCTAGGTAGTGAGCGTCGGAAACCAAAGGACGTTCAACGCGGTAGTACTAGGTATTAGGCTTAGGGGGAGTTTGGGGTAGCAGCTCAGAAACATTGCGGCGTATACCTACGCGATCCTTTTTTTGCAATTTATAAGAGAGCTCCCGAATTGTTAAATTATTGCCTCTATCTTTAGTAGTTTTTATCCGATCTTGACTACTTTACATTACACTTGCTCAGTTATAGGCACTGCATAATTGTGCCAAGTTTCAATCGGATAGCTTTTATGATGAGTACGTAACGTGTCACGGTGTAAGGGAGTCAGAATTCAACATAAACTGCACAAATCTATTATCAATTGAGTCTGCAACTCTAGTCTAAAGTTCATGATAACAGACAGAGAGCACACTTTAAGAATGGTTCAAAGTCTGAGATAAAAAACAAAAAATTATCAAATTTAGTAAAAAAAAATTTTTTAAAAATGGAAAATTACTATTATTAGCTAGTTGGCAAATTCTTATTGAATTCCAATAGAAGTTATGTTTAAGCTATACGGTTACATATACCGTCCGTGTGGTTAGCGTGTTAGAGAATACCACCTCAGCAGGTCAAAGCTTGTCTTATGAGGCAACTTATAATTACACTGTGTTCTTTCGAGACCCGTAGAGCCTCCCCAGGCCTTAAAAGGCTTGTGCATACGGTTTGGGACACACCACGTCAAACCAAAATTCCAAGGAAAGATGTACATCAGGCCGTAAACGGGTTGTTATGGCCAGTTAAGAAGAAGAAGGTTACATTATCACCACCGTCTTTATATGAAACCTAGTTCCATTTTTGTGAACCGGGAAACAAACTTTTTTCATAATATTCAAAGATAGTTGAAGTAGGAGGTCGGGTAGATGGCGTTAAGGGGCGACGATCAGTGTACCCTATTATCTTGTCCCTTCACCTGTCCTTTCACTATCTGAACTTCATCTATCGGGCATGACACAATGGGCAAGGCTGCCTGAGTGATAGCATTGCCACCATTTCCTTCGATGAGTCATCTTATCTACCAAAAATCTAATCTGACATTAGTTGAAATTCTATTGTTTTAGGTTGAAGTTTGCTTTACCAAACGATGTACATATTGTCTTTATAAATAATAATGATTATTTTGATAGCTGTTTTTTTTCGAAAATTTGTTCCGTCTTACGGTTGAACTGTTATTTAACACCATTTGCAAACTGTGAATAAACTTTCGAATTCATTTAACTCAAATTCTTCTTGAGGTCATTAAGAAGTGTGTGCCAGTAAGGTAGGCTTGCCAAGATCGAAGTCCCTCTGTGGCCCATTGGCGTAGCGTAATGAGCTGTTCTACCTTTCGCCTTCGTTTGGCCAGAGCATTCTAGGTGTTTATGTCAAGTCTGAGGCTTGGACGAACTTAAAGTGGTTTTTGAGCTGCTTTTGTAGAGAGAAGGGAAGCGAAATGCGAGAAATCGGTGCAACTTCTGCTCAGGACTGTGCAGATTTACTGAAATGGGAAAACATTCTCTTCTTTTTCGGTTACACTTTCAAGCTTGCCCAGTACTTGCAGTACAGACCTCGTTTGTGTTAAGTCAGATTTGAAGGACCTGACAGCACTTTTACGTAGCCGCCAGTTGGAACTAACAGTATCCATTCTTAAAGCAACATTATTCTTATTGGTATGTATGTATTCACTAGTAAACGAGAGCAATACATATTCAATTTCACAAATTGAGATAAGTTAACAAAAATGCTTGTTGCCGATTTGATAATATTGTCAACAATAAGGAAAACCCAAGAACAATTATTACAAAATTGATTTACAAAATGTGATAACCAAAAGATGAGAAAAGAAATTCGTTATAACCGCAAATGGACATGATTTGTAATAAATATAAAACACAACCACGTTTCCTAAGGTTTCCAAACAAATTATTGCAGCATCACGCATACGCCGTGTGTACGCCAGCGTTACAGCTATTTTGCTTAAGCAAATAAAAACTTGAGCATATGACTTGTTAATTATAAAATAATTTGTTCAATGAATGCGCAAACGAATTTAATTAAAAATTTATGTACGCAAAAGCAAATAGAACTTTCGGCAAACTTTAATGAGAAAGGTCAAAGCGAATATGTGTGAAAGGCACTTTTTTTTATTTTTATTTTTGGTTTTTTATCAGTTTGTTCGAATGCCATTTATAGACACAGTTAAGCACCTGGTATTGCAAAATAAATAGACCAAAATTGTCGTTTATTTATAGAAGATACAATTTAAATTGGCAGCTAATTCCCATTGAATTTGGGTATTGCGCAGGCAAATAGACCAAATAAAACATAAATAAATATACATAAACTGCAAGTTAAATAATAAACCTTTTGTTAAGGCAGCAAAAACAAACGTTTGTCTATAAAGTCTAGGCAATACTCTATACTCTATTTGTAAATGATTTTCGTTGTGGAAGTAAATGAGCTTGTACAGCTGCTCGATGATTTTCAGCTGCGTCAAGTTAAATAATTAAGCTGAAACGAAATTAAAATGTGTAATAAACAGGTATTATTATAAGTAGTTTTAACTAGCAAAAAAGAGCCCTTTATATAGGTGTATGTGGATGTATCCCACTAAACTCTAGACTGTTTTCATAGTCTGTTGAAAGCAAAGACTTGTGTTTAACATCTAGGAAGAAAAAGAAAAGACTCCGCAGCCTTGCGATATTACTTTTTAAGATCAAAGCTACTAAATACCAAACCAAAATTTGTATGAGTAGCTTGATAGTATTTGCTATACCGACATTTGCATGACAAAAGTTCTAAATGTCCAAGTAAGTTGTGCGTCTTGCTCTCACGTCTGTCACATTTCAAACGATAACTCAATACACTATCATTTGCTCTACCGACGTTTGCAGGGGAAATAACTGTTTTGCGACTAAAAAGTAAAACTGTTGGAAAAATGGGATTTTGGGGTTTTACATGATGGGTCCCAAACCCTACGCACAACCCTTTCAAGGCCTGGGGTGTCTCTACTGGTCTCGAAAGAATCCAGTGTAATTATAAGTCACCTCATACGACAAGCTTTGACCTGCTGAGGTGGTATTCTCTATCCCGCTCACCATGCGGGCCTCAATATTGTGTTAGGCTGCTGGTTGTTTACCTAGGACACTAGGCCGAGAGTCGGCCCGTTGTGATAGCGTTGGATCTATTTTCCTTGCTCCTTTTCGCCCGTTGGTGGCAAATGCTTATAGGCAGCACCATTCGGATGCTAATATATAGTCCGCTATTCGTTTGGGGCTGACTTTGAACAGCTCCGACAGGCTGTCGAGAAAGTGCCTACCCAGGTACTTATGACGTCGTTTACAGAGAGCCTCTTCGTCTCCGCAACTTCTGCAGAGATCATTGTGCGGGACATGAAGACTAGCTGCATGGACACCAGCTAGACAGTGTCCAGTAATGGCTCTAAGAACGACTGATCATCTCTCCCTACTGAGGGAGCAGACCACAAGCTGTTCTTTTGCTATTTATTGCAGTCCATTTTTGTCGAGCAGTGCGACAATTTGGCTCATTTTGCCACTTTTGATTGGCTTTAAGTTTGAAAAAATGTATGTATTTTCAGCTTACAGGTCGCCATAGGGATGTGTTAATCTTTTAGAAACACCTTACCATTTGGTCACGCGCAGACAAAGTATGTGTTCGTAAAAGACCGAAAAGAACAAAGGGGAAGGCGAAAAGGACTTTCTTTGTTGTTGTTGTGTGGCGTAGAGAAATAGTTGCGCGCATGAGGCGAGGCACGAGACATACATATAGTATATCCAAATTTGTTTAGTTTCATTAAGGGTCGGTTTTGATGCACACACAGACACACAAGTAATGTACATACGTATCTCAAAAGTGGTTTTTGAAAAACATCGGATAGAAACCGAGAAAAATGTCTTGGGTTGAGCATTGACCTTTTGCGTAGCAAACCGGGCTGCATTGTTTTTTACCGCCCCTCTATTCATTGTGTTCTGCAATAACCGGTTTTTTGCAGACACGCTAAAAAGGTTGACGGTTAAAAGCGAACTCTGCTTTAAGTTATGATTTTTGCCGATAGAAAGTCAGATGGCTCCGCTCTGGGACGTTCCCGAAAGGCTAAAAAGACTTGCCTAGACTCAACCAAGGTACTTTCATATTATAAGCTCGCCTCTATTCAATATTTGGCGGCTTTCCTCTCCATTAAAAAAATAGTCTACTTAAGCGAGTGAACTGAGAGTACCTGGTTAAGTGTACCATGGACTAAAGCTTTCACATTGACGTTCGCATTAGAGTGAAAAGTACGTATTTTTAGCAGCAGAGTAGGCCACCTCTTTGAATATACCGTGCGTTGAGCTTATCGGCAATGCCCCTTAAGAACTTCAATATCTGTTTTTTACATTTTCATTTAAATGTTATATTCTTTCAAACTTGAAACTGAAACTTGCTTAGACCATGACTGCCGGGACTTGTTGATTGTAAAGCAGGTTTTAGATTGATTAGGTTTGTAGCGGGTGAGATGAGCTATTGTAACGTTGTATTTCGCATTCTAAACATGTCATAAACTGTGATGATGAACCAATTTTATAAACTTGCAAACCTGCTTTTTCTTTACAGTGCGTTAACCAACGATACCGTAGAGGATTGCCCTCCAATGGTCAATGTAAGCATGTTGCAACAAACACAGCTAATACAAAAGCTAACACATGTGTGTCGATATGATCGTCTGGAGCGACCATTGGGTAAGTTGTCAATTTGTTCGGTAACTGTTCCTAGCTAACTTATCTCTTTACGCAGAATATAACAATGTCACATTGGAACGCATGCCCATTGTGGTAAAGACGCGCATCTATGTGTACTTCCTGCAAAATCTCAACTCCGACTTGCTGCAGTTCAAAATGCATGCGCTGCTGCAACTGAGTTTTCTGGATCGTCGTTTGGCCTATAAGGAGTATGCGCCCGATAGAAAAGATAACATCTTGGGACAAAAGCATTTGAGTGAACGTCTCTGGTTGCCGCACATATTCTTCTCAAACGAGCGTGATTCGAATATTTTGGGTACTGATGAGAAGGATGTGCTAACATCTATATCACCCGATGGCAATGTGATATTCTCCATGCGCATGCAGGCTACACTCTACTGCTGGATGAACTTTAAGAAGTTTCCATTTGATCAGCAGTTTTGCTCTACCATATTGGAGAGTTGTAAGTTGGATTGAAAAAATGCCTAGCATTCTTGAGTTTCTATGAAAACTTTTATCTATATCTAGGGATGTACAATACGTCTGATCTAGTGCTGCAATGGGAAGAGGACACACCAATATCTTTCGATCCGGAGATGCGTCTAACTGAATACAATATGGCAAGCTTTTGGCACAACACAACCTTAGTGCAGTCGGATCATATTAATCTGCGACATGGCTCCTTCAGTATGTAGTCCTTAAAGTGTATTCTAAAATCGAGCTTATAAGTAAATTTCTTGCACAGTTGGAAACTATAGTTCGCTGAGCTTTACGGTCAATTTGAAGCGTGAAATTGGGTTTTATTTATTGGACTATTATGTGCCTTCCATGATGATTGTGGCCATTTCTTGGGTCTCTTTCTGGCTGCAGGCTGACGCCTCTCCACCGCGCATAATGTTGGGTAAGTTTTGGAGCGTTTGGCAGATTAGAAATGGTTTTTAATGGCTGTTGTTTTTATAGGCACCAGCACTATGTTGTCGTTTATAACGCTCTCTTCCTCACAAAGTAAAAATTTGCCCAAAGTAAGCTATATAAAGGTATCAGAGGTTTGGTTTCTGGGTTGCACATTTTTCATATTCGGCAGCCTGGTGGAATTTGCTTTTGTCAATATCATATGGCGCCGCAAGGAAAACATTGAGCTAAAGAAAGTCAATAGCAAGTATATTATAAAGTCCACATTGACGCCACGCCCAGCTAGAAGACAAATGGGCGGCAGTTTAAATAATGAGTCACGCACGCGTTCCTGCTCCAGCTTAGACAATATAGTCTCTAGCACGGAGAGCGTGGGTAATGGCACGGTCAATCCCGGTTTCAACAACTATCTCACGGTTCATGTAAGTATGCTGACATTGTTTAGATCAATATTACGTTTATCCTTACCTTCATTCCGCAGAACTTGCCCATCATAACGACTGAGTGCGCAGATAGTGTGTCTGTAAACAGCGATCGTGGACGCAATGGCAATGACCATATAGTGGATATTGAAAAGAAGGGCGATAATCAGCATACATTTACCACCATGACGCCGCAAGAAATTGCCATGTGGATTGATAGACGTGCGCGCTATGTATTCCCTATAATGTTTATAGCTTTTAATGCATTCTACTGGTTATTCGTATATTGTTTCTAAGCTACTTTGAGTCTGTATTCTAACGAAATTGTTGCCATAAATGTGAAAGCTTGTCGTTTGCGTTGTTTTTTACAAAAACTTGTTTAGTTTTAATTAATTTAAGTTTTATCTCATAGTTGTAACCATAATGCGGCACTTTTTTTCTAAATAAATGAATAATATAGTAAATAAATATATCTTTCATTGACTTTAGTCATGCTTTGTTTGCTTTGCAAATTAATTTTAAAATATTTTATGACATATTTACAAACGGCCACACTGCTTTATTAACTGATAACGTTTAAATTGGTTTTTTTCCGTCAGTCTGGTAGCTCTAATATGTAGCGCTGCCAGACTGCATCGCAAACCTCGCACAGCTGACGTCCCTTACAAACAGAATCTAGCACATCACTAACGTTGAGGGGCAGCAGTCAGACGTACGTCGCTACGATTTTCTAATTTAAGGCCCATATTTTCAACTTATTCAAGGTAAATATTGCCAACATAATTGTGCCAAAAATGTGACATTTCGTGTGCGCAATAAATATGATGCATTATTGCTGGCCAAAAGAGCAGCAAGTTTGGACGCTTTTCGTGTAACAACTGCAGTGTTAAAAATTACATAACCTCTTTGAGGCTAAGTGCAAAATGTTTATAATAACAATTTGTGTCTTTGTGCAAATACTAGTGAACTTTCTTTGCTGTTGCTAACGTTCTTATATATCTTGCTACACTCTTCACAGCTTCAGACATGCGTTTAACCAATATTTTGAACGGCGCCCATTTTGGCAATCTTGCCAAGGTGCACGGCATTGTCACCTATAAGTTGTCGCCTTTCGAGCAACGCGCTTTTGCCGGTGCCATCAGCAAAGGTGTGCCCAACATGGTGCGTCGTTTCCGCTCCAACGTTTTCATCGTGGCGCCTCGTAAGTTATATAATAATATGCTGCTTAATGTTACTAATGGTTACTCTTTTGTTTTAGCCTTCATTGTTGGCTACTTGGTCTACGATCTGACCGAACGTAAACATACTGAGTTGGCGCGCAAGAACCCCGCTGACTATGTAAATGATGAATAAACGTAGCGATTTGTAGCCGCACATCTAGCAAATAGTGATGTTAAATTAATTAATAAAACGAAACCCACAGTTCAAGATACATAATTGTGCGCGTTAGTTTTGTTTGTATGTGCATGTTAACTGGAATATTCTGGGCAGTTAGATTTGCATTTGCATTACTGGTTTTTTTTTTTAGCAAAATTGGAAAATTAGCTAGCATTTCTTCAAAAGATCTCAAAGTATTTTTCAAATATTCTTTGATTTGTTAGCAAATTGCAGCCTGCATTAGCGATGGCTCGTGCCAAACATCGTGGCGATAGTTAGCACTAACACACATTTCTCAACACTGTGCTTAGGCACAACTTTTTGCGTTGCCAACACTTGCGCTTATAGAACAGCTGCTTTGGTCAGCATATAAATTATTCTGGAACAAAATATATACAGAGCAAAAATTAAACAAACTCATTTAAAAATATTTTAACTTTATGGACAACTGTTGCGGCGGCGAAGTGCGCAGCGAAAGTATCTATAACATGTTGCAGGCCCTAGTCGACTCTAAAGTGATCAACGTACAATTGTTTACAATTGCTGTGGGAATTTTCTTTGTGGTGCTGCTATTGAAAAACAATTTTCGCAGTTTTTCGGGCACATAAACCATGTCCCTAACGTGTTAAGTGTTTTATTTCATTGTATTACTATAATGTACGCAATTTAGTTAAGCATTAATAATAATTTAAAAACAATATAAGCTTAATAATATGTTTTATTTTTACAACTTAGTGGCGGTAATTCTGGACTGTGACGTCATCGAAGGCACGCAAAATTCTTTGTGTAACCAAAAGTTGTTCTCTGCTCAGGGTCATTGTGTGCTTTGGATTCTAAGCAAATAATTGGATTTCAAGGCTTATTGAACTGGTTTGGCTGCCTACGTAATTATTGAATCAGATGTTGAAATTAAATGTTTTACTTATAGGTTTTAACTTAACTGATTCATTGTCTTTATAGATAAGATTTTAAAGTATACTTCATATGCTTCGGGTTCTTAATGAACTTTTGGCCCACTTGACAACTTTCCATATAAAATGTGCATGCCTATCAATTACGCCTAATCGATTCCAATTACCATACAAAATGCCTTGTCCAATAACTTCAATTGACAAACGATGGTTGGCTAGTTGGAGCTGCTGTTCTATAAGACTTCCTGGTGCACTCACTCTCTGCTAATCATCATTAGAATTCAATAGGCGTTAGTATCCAAGTATGACTCATTATATATTGAATTTATGCTACGTGCTTCTTTGCATAAATTTTGCATTAGGCTTCATTGCAGTTGACAATGCAAAACTAAACAATCTTCAATGGGCAAACCTTTAATCCCAAGACGTGACAATGTTTCGATTTTAGGGTGTAACACAAATAATTTGTTTTTATACTACGCATTATGTTGACTGCGTGACACCTTTATAGTTGATTCCGGCAGTTCCTTTTCTGTAGATGCTATATTCTATATTTGCAAATACTAAGAATGAAGATCAAAACTTTAAAACAGATTGTTGAAATGTTTGCTTTTACATATTTCGGTTTGACAGGTGGAATGTTGAGGTTTCTGTGATGGTTCTAAGTTCTTGTAATTGGTCACTTTGGATACTGTTCATCTGGACAACCCCTGCAATCTTGCTGGGATATACATTACCTCATAGCTGCGAGCCATAAGTCCATATGGGATTTGCAATGTTCCTGTACAGTTGCATCTTATATTCCTGCTTGAACGGAATTTGAATTTTCTTAGCTTCGATATGTTTGCGGCATGTAAGGCGTCCCTTAAGGTCTACACAAAGTGGGCAGCATCTATTTGGGGATAGCGTACAAGAGCTTCTGTTCAGTTTATTGTTTGGATTTTAATGGGTAAATTGGCCAGCAACTCCTCCACGTGTCCCAAATGTGCGACTTGGGCATAGAGATTCAGATTCTTCTTAGATTTACAGACATCTGCAAACATAGATATTGTAAGTCGTTGATCTGTTGACCTACCTGCTGTGAAGGGAAGATGCAGAAACGGGTCAAGAAGGCGCGCCGGCTTCAAGTACTGGCTTTTGAGTTGCACACTTATTATTTCGTGCAGAAAATAGTATTTTGTTGCTAACATAGCTCTCTAGAAGTTCAAAAGCACGGTTATATTAAAGGTTAAGCGGGGAAACTATGATGATCTGCAGTGACAGTTCTTCGCAAAGTGGTATTCTTTGTAGCGCTAAGAATGCGTAAGTTCTTTCATCACGATGTCCTATAGTTATCTTATAAGCAAGACAAGATATGACGTTGAGCAACACACGCAGCTCCGTCAAACTAGGAAAGAGCTTCTCCGAGGCTTTTGATACCAAGCGAAGCTTCAGGCAAGACGATACCCTCTCTTGCAACCTCTTCAACCTTGTGATTTAGAGTGTTTTGCGAAAGGCCGAAGTTAATCGGAATAAAAGACTGTCCAGTTGACAGGGTGACAGGGTGAGTCTGGTTGTTAATGAGAGCAAGACAAAGAGTAGAGAGACACAGCAGTGGGATTCTCAGATTGATGTTGAAAACTATACTTTTGACGTTGTCAAGGATTTCCTCTACCTTGACCCCATTGTCGAGATGAAAAAATATGTCAGGATAGATGTTACTTTAGTTTCAGTAATAATTCAGTCTCATAATACACACACACTAATAATCTATAGAACGCTTATCCTTTCCGTTTTGAAGCATGGGGGTAGGTCATGTTGTGCGTATGGATAAAGATGCTACTGCGAGAAAGATCTGTTTAAGGGACGCGACAAATCAGCAGACCAAGCCTCCCCTGGAAGGACCAGGTAGTGAGCTAATTAGCTACCTGTGGTATTACCTATTGAGGAAGGCGCGCGGGAAGCAGAGGCGCTTGGAGGATTGCTTTACATCAGAGCGTAACCCGGCAACGTGTTGTTATGGCCAGTTGTGTTGTTGTGGCCTGACAAGCTCGACAGGGTTGCCTGAGTGTTAGGCGTAACTCAACAGCGGCCCCGTATTGGTCTATGTAGTATTATCTATTCCTCTAAGTCAAAATCTTGTCAAAGAATAACGAATGTAACTCAATAGTTACTCTACATATTCTTTACTATAGACAGTATAAAAATAAAGCTGAATATGAAAACCAAAGAAACCGTGAATATAATATAATGGTATCTAAAAGAAATCTTAAGAAGTATAAATCTTTTGTTAAAAACTAAACTCATGCAATTCTTACATCCGACCTTATATTTGCTCAACGATAAACGCTTATCATACAAATGGTTTATGTCAGATTGACTGGTTCAAGGTTTCAATAAATACTCCAAGCACTTCCTTTAAATATCTTCTAAAATCCAATCATTCTATTTATTGCTTGAATTCAGCGTAAAATTGTTTAATACTCATCATTAATGCTGAACGAGTGTTATATATTTTGTCAATGAACTTGAAAGTAAAATTATTCATATTTCGACAAGAGCGTAAATTTTGCTGACCAAAGTTCCGTAGTCATACACTTAGGGAATGAAAAAAAAAACAAAAATTGCAATTTTTGAAATTAGCATTCAAGCAGATGGTCATAATAATTCTGGGAAAATGATTTATTTCCTATAAGTCAGTCGTAATACTCAATCCATTGACTGCTGATATAATAACTGACTTTAAAAAGAATTACTATTAATAAGTATTAGTTGCTACTTCTTGAAATTTAAGTGTCAAGTCTGAAGTAGACTGTTTGAATTGAAATATTCCTGGAAGTTCAAGAATCATGAACTTTACCTTTAATACTAAAAGTAGAATGGGGCTGTTCATAAATGACGCCACTATTGAGGGTAAGGGTTCTTGAAATGGTAAAGATTTGTTTTTGGAAAGGTCAGGAGGTGTTTAGAAAAAGTCACCTTTATGCTGCAAAGTCAAAAGCTGGAATTGAATAGAGGACCGAAATCTGCCTTTGCGATCAAGGCGTCAATGCTATGCCAAAAGAGTCAAAATTTTCTTTTACATTTAGTAGACCAACGTCTTGGAAGCCGTAAGTGCTTAGACGGTAGCCTGGCCACGACCAAACATTTAGACAGAAGATCTTCTCACGTCGATTCAGTCGACAAGCTCATAATATAATATTCCTAATGTGGTCATTAAGATACACAACAAATAACAGAGCCCGGAAACTTTCTGTGTCCATAGACCCAGTTAAGTGATACTTTTCCCATTTCAAGTTCATGAAGTGCGCTAATTCAGTCTTTGACGAGAGAAGAAAAGACTTAGAATAAAGTGAAATCGAATAGCTGCTTGGCTATCGATGGTTTTCCGATGTTTTATATTTACAAATGTTGCTTTTTATTATAGAAGAAACTTCATTATGTAATACGAAATATGTGAAGCTAAAGCTAACTGAAAATAAGATACTATATAATGCAGACCAATAGATTTACGACTAAATTAAGTCAACATAAAAGTTTTGATAACCGTCCCCTTTGCAGTCTATTTCGCTGAGAGTTTGACCTTTGAATAAACTTTGAGATGACACTCTCAATTCTGCAAACACTATTTGTAAAACTGAGAATAAATTACTTACTTTGGCATGATCTCGATGGTTTTAAAAACATCGATGTTTTTCCGATGCATCGTATGTTCAAGTACATCGGAGAACATCGAAAAATGACAGCCCAACCATCAATGTTTTCGATGTATTTTTTACACCACTACCATGGATTTGGTAGCAGAAATGTCATGAAATCTACAACAATTCAATTTAACTGCTTTTCTGCGAGTCAGATCTAAGAAAATGTTTCGATCGCCAAGAGGATCTCTTAGAAAATCATTCTTATAGAATGCGACTTTTTCGTCTTCCATCAATTCTCGCCAAGCACAAAAGCTGGAAGGGAGAACGAGTATGCCCTTTGCTTCACTCATTCCCCATTTCCGGCCGTGAGCGCGAGTGAAACGTATGGTTTAAAAGTGTGGAATCCTTGGCCGTTACAATGAGTCTACTTGCTGAAAAGCGACCACTCTTAGCACAATTTTCTCAATTTTCGCTTCGAAGGAGCCGGTCTAACAGAGACAGCAACACAAGCAGCTGTACACGTACGCAGTAATGAAAATGGCCACTTTTCTTCAAAAATTTTAAATTTTTTAACGGTCCATTATTCCACTCTATTAATTTCAGGCTATTTGATATCCCGTGTTGAATTCCACATGGGCAATTTCGACGCGTGTTGAGCTCTAATTAGATCTTCTTCTTCAACAAGTCTTCTGGCGCCCCTGCCTTGTTGCCCACTGTAAGTTTCTGGAGTGCGCTGATTCTGTCTTTAAAGAGACAAGTGAAGAATCCCCAAGACACCGAATAACTGCTTGTCTATCTCAAAAGGTACAAATAGAAGCCCATTTTGGGCTTTAGTTCAAAAGGTGAAAAAATGGAAGACTGCGATATATATTTATCTGAATTTGGTACATTTATCGACAAAACTATATTGGAATTAACCTTTACTTTACACTATTTGTTACTTAACAAATTTCCATACAATTTCTATTGGTGACTTTTCTGTTTCACATATCAGGATTATAATTTAATGCCCTTTTTCAACTTCTTATCCAGAGACTTGGGTAAATATTCATGTTCAGCTTCATCCGCTTCAGACTCTTTTAGGGTTGAATTCAACTCGATTGCTCCCACATCGCTGAAGTCCGAATCTGCGGGGTTTTTTAGTAAATTAACTTTTTCCCTAGCCAGAGTCTTAGCGATATATTCAAATATGGTCTCATCCACTACAGACATTTTTGAGCTTGAATTCTCCTCAATCATTTCCACACCCTTCGACACTTGTATAGCTTTTTTTATAGCTATCCTTAAAGCCTTTGCCTTCTTGTCTTTCATATCGCTGGATAAGCGCGTTTGAAGTTCCTGTATAATGCGCATAATATCCGTATGCTGTTTGGCATAGTGTTCTATAACGTTATCACGATGTAACAGCTTGATATGCAACTCATCCAGCTCCACCTGCAGCTCATCGGCATGCATCGCCTTACCGGTAATGTCGTGCAACTCCTGGCGCACTCTTAGCAACTCCTTTTCCAGCAAACAGCCACTAGTTTTGACATTCTTCATAGTCTCCTGATATTTGTTGCGTGTTTCCTGGATTTCCCGCTTTATATAGGCTATATAATATTCCAGCTTCTCGATGTGTTTGGCTTGCTTGCGGTTCACGTCGTCAAACTCATGACAACTCTCACCGCCGCCACAATGGCGAAAGTGAGATGCATGTTTCAGCTCAAGTTGCTCGCTGGTGTTGCGCAAGGACTCTAGCTCAGCACGCAACACAAGGACTTCCTGTCGCAGGCGTGTTGGTCCTACGGATCTCGCCATATTACAAAATTTTTAAATATTAAGAATTTATTAATGGTAAAATTTGGCGAGAATGAATATTTTCAATGTTCCAAATTTGAAAAACAATTATTATCTGAAGGTCTGAAAAATTGTCAACGAAAACAACACATTTTGGATTTTACTTAGAATTTATGACGTTTACTGAAATTCGAGTGGCAACTAGATTCAGATTGACAACACTGAGGGGGTACGTGTGTTGGGAAGGGGGCTTCTTCTCAACAAGATGATTGGTGGTAAGTGCAATGATGTTGTCATAATTATACGCTGTACACAAAGTGTAAAAGGGTATTATAGGTTGGGGCAATGTATGTAACAGGCAGAAGGAGACGTGGCAGACTATATGTTCCATGGGCAAAAATGGTCAGGAGCAATAGTCGAGTCGATATAGACATGTCCGTCTGTCCGTGTTGTCGCACCGTTCTCTGAGACTATAAGAGCTAGAGCAAAATTTTTTTTTACCGAAAGATGCGCATATACTGGGAAAAATATGAGTTTGTCGATTTTTATCGATATCTTAGCCCCTTAGGATTCCACGGGGCCTTTTTCTCAGGGGCCCAGTGTAATGACTGTCGTAATAAATTTTCTGTACTGCTAAATGCTGTCCCGAAGCATTGTCTTTTTCGAGTAAAAATGTTCGTCGTACTTACACATCACAATGATTCAAGCTAAAGGTGTAATAGAGGGGTCGGTATATTTTCCCCCCTGGGCCCGGATTTTCTCTCTATGGCCCTGTCGATAGCTCATTATGAAGCATAGCGTTGAAGAGCCACCTTGTACCCTTCCGGATAAAGAACTTTTACTTTAAAACGTAGCTTATACTTTGATTCTGACCTAGTTTTTTCGTAGAACCTCGCAGATCATGTCACACGCTCGCCTGGGTCTAAGACTGTTCTGTTGTCTCTGATGGAGGCGGCTTCTTTATTGTGTTACGTGCGTTCTGCCCATACATTGCGTGGATTCACTGGGAGTTTTTTTTGGCTATTGAGGAGACAATTTCATCTTTTCCAGCCTTTGGAATGAAGTTGTTTTTCCATCTCAACATACTCAGCTTCATTAAGATAGCAAAGAACCTCTTGAAACCTTTTGATACCGTGGGAGTATTTAGACAAGGCAGTACTCTCTTCAACATTATGATTGAAAGTGTTTCGAGAAAGGCCGGACTACAACGGAACGAGAACATTTTCTATAAACATGTCGATGTCAGCATGGAGATCAAGCAGAGCATCACTCTCGTCAATTGAAGCTAGTGGCGAGAGCTAGACGAAACTTATACTCCATAAGACGCTCATCCTTCCCGTTTTGCTGTATGAAACATGGATGACGACACAGATGGCCTTGGAGTGTTTGAACGGAAGGCACTGCGTAAGATCTTTAGCCCTAGACATAGATATAGTCAAACGAACTACCATACAGGTGCTCCTCTGCCTCGGTCAAGTTAAGCGTTTGAACGAAGAAACTCCTGGGAGAAAGGCCTTCAATGCGGCAGTTAACGAATCGGCGATCAAGGTGCCGGCCGTGGGCAGTGTAGAAAGTGTGTGAAAAGCCTGGAGTGCCGGTATGAGCCGGTAACGGATTGTTCTGGCCAATCAAGAGGACGAAGTTCGTAAGCTTCAATCAGTTTTGGTAACGATAATAGTTATTTATCATGGCTTAGCAGAAAACGGAATTCCGGCGGCTCAGAACTGTCTAGATTTGAGAAAAGAAAAAAAAGCCTTCAGACATATGATGTTCGCTTTATTGTGTGTAACATGCAATATATGAAAAAGTCTGTTGAAAATGTATCAAGTGAATGCATATAAGTTCAGACTTTTATAAACTGATTCTCAATGCTCCTCCAAATTTCCTCAAAGCAAGTTTTCGATGAAGCAAATTGCTTAAAGAGTACTCCCTTGTTCCTTCTGAGCTTTTTTACTCTTATGCTTGTCTAAAACCCACATTGGACAGATGTATGTATTCTTTAAACCAAAGAAGTTTAGCCGCCGTTCCAATTACATTGCACGTGTCAAAATCGTTCCGAAAATCCACACAAAATTGCCTCGAATGTAAATAAGTAAATGTAAATGACTGGCAGCTAAACACCATTAAAACCGACGGCTACCTTGATACATAATTTCTGTAATTTGAAATTAATAAAATACTCAACTTTATGCGAAATTTGTTCGCAGAACAACAGACAAAATGACTGCAATTTGATCGGAGTTTTCAATATCGCATAATTTGCATCAATAACAGAAAGTAAAGAATAAGGTTCAGGAAATTGATTGCATGCACTCATATGGGTGTGTGTGTGTATGTGTGATTGTGTGCGTGTATGGGGTGTACCGGATTTAAGCGTGTCACGCCCCGCGGTGCCAATGGCTATTATGGTGAGTACAAAAAGTTTGGAATTTTTATATACATATGAATAATACTTATGTGGTTATATTGGGCTCGTGATGAAGTTTGTAACTCATATAAGAACTTTTGAAGTCTTCTAAGTATCACTTTTGCATTAAAGGAGGCAGGCCTTCCTTTTGGTACACGGCCTAAAGCCTTATATATTTATGCTCATGTGCAGAATGGTCAGAACATTGTAAGGTAGGACATCTGGGGCAGAGCACCCAAAGGGGGCTGACGTTTGCAACAAGTTGAAGGAGGAGAAAAAGGTGAGGATGAGGGAAATGATGACGAAGAAAACTGAAGGAAGCAGATGATGGGAAGAGGAAAACGATGAGAAACAGGAATAAGAGCTAGCGAGCCCAATGTTAGGAGAGAATATGCAGATAAAGACGAACGCGAATAGGAAGACGAGGATGCTGATGAGGACGAGGATGAGAATAAGGATGACGGCGACGAAAACGAAGACGAGCGTAGAGCAGAAGAAAAGTTAGAGAATCAGGATGAGGATAGGGCAGACAAAGACGCAGAAGATGAGGATAGAGAAGACGAAGAGGAAAAGGAGGAGAGGAGGAAGAGGATAGGACGACGAATGGGAAGACAAAGACGATCACGAACCAAAAACGAAGACGAAGGGTAAAAGCAAAGCGAGCAGGGTCTGCGATCCCCAGCATTCCTTAAAAGATCTGACTATTGAAAATTCTTCTCCACTTGGTATATACATATATGTGAACATATATCGAAACATAAGCATCGTAGGTCTTCTGTGATTATTTTTAATATATAGCTTATATTCACATTTGGCCGCTCTTTAACTCTATGTCAAATAAGTTTGGAGCAACAAATTATTAAATTCTAGCAATCACATCATTATCGTCACGGAAAATTGTTCAGGTCTGGAGACTCAGAATTTGTTCCAAAGAAAGTATAGTAGGGGATCTATAAGCGCGGTCCGTGTAACTAAGAAGCGTACCGGTCACAAGTCGACTACGAAACTGTATATTTTTAGTGAATCTCAGTCATGGTGTCTTGTAACGCTTTGCGAAGGCCCGTTTACTCAAGGATATAGTTTTTTATATACGTTATAAACCCCAACCCCTGGGGTGACTCTACTGGTCTCGAAAGAATCCAGTGTCATTGTTAGTCGCCTCATACTACAAGATGCTGAGGCGGAATTCTCTAACCACTTTCACCGCTCTCCTCAATCTCGCCAGACGAAACTAACACTACAAGAAGCTCATCCTTCCCGTTTTGCTTTATGGCGCTGTAGCATGGGTGATGACGGAGTCTGATGAAAATTCCATTGGAGTGTTTGAGCGGAAAGATGGATAGAACGATGAACTCTATTAGCTCTTCGACTCCATTGAGATAAAGCCATTGGCTCATTCATGTTGTGCGTATGGATGAAGAAGCTGCTGCGAGAAAGGTCAACAATGCGGTTGTCGAAGGGAGGCGACGAAGGGGCAGATCATGCCTCCGCTGGAAGGACCAGGTAGTGAGTACACGAGCTTCCTTTGGTATCACCGATTGGAGAAGGCGTGCCCAAAGCAGAGACGCTTGGAGGAACGCTTTATATCCGACCGTAACTCGGTTATGGGTTGTTATGGCCATTTAAGAAGAAGAATGATTAAGCTAAATTTTCTAAATAAAGTTACCACAAAAGACGCGTCATCGATTTCAAAAACTCCCGCGAACGGCTCGAATCGAGGAACAAGACGAGGTACCTTGACACTAATTTTTGTACAGACCTACAATCCGACCCTCTCTATGAGTCTGATAACATTTCGGTATGTTTTATAGGACTCCAATAGTGATTCAATCACGCTTAAATGAATCTTTTTTAAAAAAATGGTTAATCTTCAGTAGTTAATCTTCACCTTCTTCTTAATCTTCACCTTAATAGTTTGGTAATAAAGAATCCTTACCAAAGGGTTACTTATCCAAACAACTTCCAAATACAATTCGTGAAACTCTCCATATGCTATCTACACTTACTAAATATAATCCGTTAAAAGTTTAGATTCTTTAACTAAAAAGGATACACTCAGCGCAACGGTTCACACTTCCTTCGTATGAACATATTCTGTTAAATAACCATTTACCGAAAAACCGGCAAGTTTCATTGAGAATTGTACTCTTAACCAAGCTAATTTGCCCGATTCGTATGCCGTCACGAAAATCGCTTATTACGAACGAATGATGTTGCCGTTAAGTGGTTTTATGCTCGCCTAGTGTTACGCTTGTGTTTGTTGTGTTAGCAGCGTCGACGATAGAACGAGAAGGTTGCACTTTTGATTTTGTGTGCTGTGTTAGCCGTGAGAGCGAAAAGAAGAGCATGCATGTTGCACGCTAGATCGCGCCATATTATGCTAAGTGTGAGAGAAGTAACATCTGCGAGTGTCAAAGTGCCCCACACACACTTCCCTTCGGTTCTGCTCTTAGGCATATATGTTTGAGACAAAATTGCTCTGTAGGATGTTTGACCCTTTACGCCTTGTCCAACAAGCACTCGATCCGGGTGTTGCAACCTAAATCTGCGAATCAATTCCAGCTATATCTTAAAGACGTAAAAGATTTAAGAGCTAATAGCCAATCGGTTTAGTGGGCTTAATTGATCAGCTCTGTTCCAAGTATCATTTGAATGTACTATAAGAGTATAAAAACTTCAGATGTTTCTAATTTTTGACAGGAATACATGGTATAATTTAAGATCCACTGTTGAACTACAGACATTATAAATTTTAAAGATTTTCACTCATTCGACAATCTGATAATACTGCGAGCTCTTTCCGAAGCTTTTTGAGCCTTCTCTATGATAAACGGATCATCTGTAACAATTTGGTGAACGTTTTTGAAGTACTTGGCCAACTTGTCAAAACATTGATCCAACATGGCAGTTCGTTGTTTCTCCAACTTTTCCAAAATGTAATTCTTTATATAGCTCAATAGTAACTGTAGTATTGGACACAATGAATTGAATTAATAAACTTTAAAATAGCGGCTTGTGGGTCACCTACAATAATCTGATCCTGATCCACTGCGCATTTTTTGTGTATGGACACATGGTCGTTGCACATTAAAACGAACAAGGAAGCATCTGGTAAGCCCTCCTCTACCAGTGCGATCATAAAACTAATCGTGGACTGAGTATGTTGATGCAGTGCTGACAACTGTATTTCGTTTTTGTATCGAAAAGTGTTAATGGCTTCGTAGTGATCGACTAAGAACCTGTGAATGTTGGGCTTCTTAATAATCTACAATGACTGTCAGTGATGCCATGCCACAAAACTTACTTGTGACTTATTTCCTGGGCATAACGACGCCTGAAAGGTTTTATCAAGTTAAATACCTGTCGCATAGCTAACTTTTCGGTTAAGCTAAATCCCGTATCATCTATAATTGCTCCAGGTACGAAACTGGGCAAGGGCTTGGGATATACAACGATATATGGCGTTGACTTACTACTTTCCAAATCTGTATCGGTGCCCAAAGTTGTAGACATGTTAGTGTATTTTATTCAAATCTTATATGTTATTGTTCATGAAAATGTGTTTTACATAAGTGTCAACTATTGGAAATGCTACTTGATTACTATATCGTATTGTACTTAAGTGATTCCAATTACAATTTTCGTTTTGCTTGCAAATTGTCGAAACTGACCAATATCCACAATTTATGTTGTTCCACTTGGCTCACTTTTTTTTTTTGTTTTTGATTTCGTTTGTTTCTTTTTTCATATAATAAAGTTGTGCCCACTTATGCAATTTCCATAAATTCAAGGTCAAGCACAATAGGCGTCCAGACAACCACAAACACACACAAACACGCGCAGACCTAAATCATACATATATGAGTTGCGAGGGCCAGCCTAGAAGTTTCTAGCACAGGCGCCAAGGGGTGGTTTCAGTCGGATTCACTCCAATGATGGGAGTCGTCTTCGACAGTAAGAAGTATCTTGTAGGTTGGATATTATTAATTTGGGAAAGGAAATCGTAGTCTTCAGCTTCTTCAAGAAGCAAACTACGGTGGCAGGATTATTAAAGTTATCGATTCATTTTTACGAACTTGACGCTTGAATAAGTTTTCAACAGAAACGAAGACGACACCATTAATAGGGCTTAGATTACGAAGCAATGAAAAGGGAAAGGCCCAAGCAAAGTAGAAAAAGCATCTGACGTCACAAAATCAAATTTTGTTGTTTACTTTGCATTGTGTGTTCATACTAGGCACAAGGCGAGTTGATCTTATGACGCATATACGCAGAGGGGGGCAAAAATTGTACAACGGAAGGTGACTCTTCTTTAGTTTCATTGCTTCATGTTCTTAGATATAGCTCATTTCTCGACTTTAATCCATTTTGGGATAGGTTCACTCACCTCTTTCAGAGGATCTCTGCAGCAATCCTTTAGTTCATAATGTTGCAGCACTGCAGCTCCGATCAGCTACGAATAAAGTTGATTTAACTCGATACAGGGGGTGCAAACCAGTAGATCTTCGCAAGAATGGCTTTAATAGCTGCCGATTTTGGAACATTTAGGTTCATCGATCAGATCCTCATTGCTGCAGTTCAAAGTGCAACCATAAGAAGATGTTTGCTTTTGATTTCCAGTGTAAGCCGAAAAAAATTCAGCATTTATGCGAACGGGTTCATACTTATAAGAGCCTAAAAAAATGTTATGAAAGTCGCGTTTAATTTAAGAAAGGGATTATTTTGGAGCACCTTTGCATGGTAAATGGAATTACCTCTAGTGCTAGAGCAGTAACCTCTTGCTGCGTCACTGCAGTAGATCAGGGATTAAGCAGCTGGCAAAAGCAGCTATAATCCTTTGGCGAGGCGGTTGTATTTTTTATTTTCTCTCTAAATGCTACCGTAGCACACAAACATAAAGGTGTGATGCAACCTTCTTGTCGCTCCGCTCTCTCCTGTAGACACTGCTAATACAGCACCCGAGTTACAGAACATAAATCAGGCCACCCGAATCATACCACTCGATGTATTACGTGGCGTTATATCCCAAGGTACGGAAATAGATGTTTGACATTAAAAAGGAGTTGGCACACTTTGTTGTACACTTTGAATTATCCGCATGCCCCGCTTCGAACTTCTTCAAGTTTTTCGACAATTCTCAGGCTCATGTTACATCGAACTTTAAACTGGTACAAACACTGTTTGAATACAAAGGTTTAGCTAACACCTTCGAAAGAAGTCGACAACGTGATGTCAGCGGCGTAGTTCTTATCGATTTCGTTTCCTTGAAGTAAATGATCAACGGCGCTTAGTAGGCTGCTTCCTAGTGTCGATTTAGCAACAGTTTAAAGAAGTTAGTGCTCTTCCGTAAAAACAAACCAATGTCGTTACGCATTGTTGCCCAGTCCTGTATTTTAGACATATTCGATCGGAAACCGAAATCCAAGATATCGCTGAGAGGAATGAAATTGACATTCCTGAACTTATCATTTTCTTAGCGAAGAAAGTAAATTATAGCAGCGGAAAGAAAGATCTGCATAGTTTTAAGCCCTAATAACTAATGGAGTTGCCCTCTTTTACGTATATGTCTCTTTATATTTTCGACAACATAAATCAATGTCTGAGGGCCCCTTGCACTGAATTCTACATTAGACATGTAAATTTACCCAGTTATCTACACTCAGGCAGCCGAAAAATGATATCAAACGCAAATCAAAACAAGTTCACCAAAAAATAAAAAAAAACTCAAAATATAAAAAATTCAAGCCCCGAAAAAACGTAATCAAAGCAAAACTTGACTAGTAGCTTCTAAACAAAAGCAGTAAAAAAGAGCAGACAATAGCAACGAGTCCAGCCAGAGAGGGGGACGGTTAGACAGGGGCAGGGGTTTAGGTAGACAGGGACAACAGACAGGAGACAGACATATGCAAGTTTGTATAACACACTTAAGGCTCTGCTTTTGCCTTGAGCTTTGATCGCCCTTGTAGACGTAATCTAGACGTCTTTTGTTTGTATATAATAAAAAATAAAAAATAAAAAAAAAAAACCAAAATAAGACGAAAAAGGGCAGCCGAATTAAAGAAAGCAGATTTCAAGGTCCAGACATCAATTTTTGTTTTTGTTGTACAGTAAGGAAAACAAGTTGGCGAGCATTAGATAACAAAGTAGGGAAGATGTTTCTTATAAGGAATCGGAAGGCAAATTAGGTTAGTAGAGTAAAATTAAGAATTAGTATGCAAATAGCTGTACTAGAAGAAATCTAGAATGCCTTGGATAAGTATAACCCGAAAGTTGACGACGACCCTCCGCAAACGTGTACAGGACTATGATTTGACAATGCGGGTATGCACCTGGAATGTCCGCCCCTTAAATGGAATTTGGTTGTCTAAAGCAGATATACCTGCCATCCTGGAGATGCGATGGAGCAAGCAGGCCGGAGGCTACGTAATCGTGCGTCCAGGTTCATACCGATGAACGAAAGGTTGATGATGATGCGACCAAAGATGCTTTCTACGATAAACTTGAGTCTGTCTATCGTTTTAGGCGATTTTAAGTGAGCGCATCTTCGGTCCAACTGCCGGACAATTCAGGCTTCATGAGACCACCTCGTACAACGGTATGAAGTTAATTGACTTCACCGCGGCGCGAAACATGATAGTCTCTAGTACCATATTTCAGCATCCCGATAACCACAAGCCTGCACGGCTGTCTCAACACTCAACCAGATTGATCACGTTTTGATCGATGGAAGACATGCATCTTCTGTGCTTAGTCGTCGTACGCTCAGAGGGGTAAACATCAACTCTGACCATTACCTTGTTGCTGCCAAGGTTCGCATACGACTAAGCAAAGTGAACAACTTGCTATCCAGCGCAGAGAGAACGCTGGACATCTCAAAGGTGCAGACACAACAAACTGACGATGTCTTTTGCGCTCAACTGTCTGAGCAATTCTTTCAAACTCGCACCAAACCTGGTAACATCGAGGGACTTTGGAGGCATATATTTCGCTGCTTGCATACAACCGCGGAGAGCGTAAATGGTTTCACCCACAATGCCCGAGAAACCAATGTTACGATCAGGAGTGTCGCTTAACCACTGCAGTGAAAAACGCAGCCTATAGAAAGACACTGCAGACGGCTGCCCCGCGATCTTTGCGAGAGGAGATCTAGATGTGCAAAACCAGGAATGACTTTAGGACGTTATTCCAAAAAGTCAAGCGTTCGGCTGAAAGATTTAGTACCGGATCCGCATCTTCTTGTAGATATGCAGAGGAAAATCTGGTAGTGGATGCACAGGGCTGAGTGGAGTGGAGGGAACACTTCGCTGGCTTACTATCGGGCGATGATGGGGATAATGCCGCTCCCGGAATTAACTTCCCGACGTCCCCAATCATAAATGATGGCATAGATACCGCCGCTTAGCTATGACGAAGTGAAGGTCGCTATCCAGCGGCTCAAGAACAACAAAGCAGCTGGCGCAGATAACCTGCCTGTAGGGTTGTCGAAGACTGGCAATTGAGTAGTTGACTGAGTTGGTAGGGTGTGCATGTACCCTTCAGCTCTTTTGCAGAATATGGCTTAGCGAGAGCATGCCCGATGAAATGGATGGTGTCCTCTGTCGCGTTCTTAAGAAGTGTGACTCCAAGGCTCTAACTACCATTACCATGACTCACGTAAAACCAACACCGGTGGAGGTCCGGTATTTACTTACTTACTGTGGTATCAGTCTTCTTTCCATAAGGGCCCATTGAGCGTACTGTGTGAAAGACTAAAGCCATTTACGAAAAAACTGATTGGAGACTATCAGTGTGGATTAGGCCTGGGAAGTCAACTGTAACCTGGTGAGTGAGGCATATACACTACGTCAAATCCGACGAATACCAAATCGACACCCACCATCTCTTTGTCGATTATAAACGTCGATTTATTAAACAGACAGAGTGAGACGCCGCGGTTGGACTCCCAGATTGATAATGGAAAGTATACTTTTGATAATGTCAAGGGTTTCGACTACCTTGGCACCATCGTCACAATAAAGCACGATGTCAGCATGGAGGTCAAGTGGAGAATCACTGCTTCCAATAGATATAGACTGTAGGCAAATGAGTTGTAGAGGCCACTTTCGACAAAAAGTCACAATTTGATGAACCCCCCCCCCCCCCCCCCTCGGTGGTGACGTCATTTATGAACAGCCACTAAGATTTTTAGCTACTTACGCTTTGACAATGACTACAGCATTCGATGGAACTACATAGTCAAGCGAATTATCATCTAGCGGCTGCGCTTGGCGTATGGATGAAGTAGCTCCTGCGAGCAAGGTCTTCAATGCGACTGTTGAAGAAAGACAACGATGTAGACCGTGTCTCTGTTGGAAGGACCAGGTAAAGGACACACTAACTATCTTTAGTATCACCGATTGAAGAAGGCTCGCGCGAAGTAGAGGCTTCTACATCAGTCCGCTGTTACGGCCTGTCAAGAAGAAGACAAATCTCATGCTTGAACATTAGGACCACTTAATGTAGTGAGCTACTCTTAATGAGCTTACGGGGTTTGCATAGTCAACACAAGCTGATATGATCATAAGCTGACTTCATTAAGAGGGCCTAATGTGCAACCATGACCTTGTGCTGTCGAAATGGAAATTTATTCTATGGTACACCTATGGCTGAGTACCCCTCGTTTTAATAAACGAGACTTTCATCAACAGCATCGATAGAGTACGCAAAGTCAACTAGTTCTAAGTGTTCTAATAGCATTTAAAAAAAAATCCGTGTTTTTAATTCGAGCTGCAGACAGAATTCTAAATAATTTTGCACTTGTATTTTTTTAAATTAATTTTTTTTCAAATTTGTTTTATTTTGCATTTGATTTAATTTGATTTCGAGACGGCGTTGCGTAATCGATGTCGCCAATTTTTGGCATGCCAGCAGATACTCTTATATAGATACATATATATTTCTATAGATACATTAGTGCAGATGTTGACTTGAATATTCGTATTAGTGGGTTGGGCAATGCTATACATAGTTTCTGCAGTTTAGTTAAATGCTGTTGTTGTTGTTGTTGCATTCGAAAGGCCAAACACGGTCAGCAAACTTTGAATTCAATTTGAAATATCAGACAGACAGACAGACTGACACAAGTTACTTGATTAAGTTTCATTTCTAACAAATGTTCATAGAGTGTTCGAATGGCAGACAAACTTTGCGTGTTAGAATTTTTAATAACTTTATAAAAGATTTGCACGGTTGAGTGTATTTCCATTCGTGTGGCAAGTTTGTCACGTTGTGGCACAGTTTGTTTCTCGTTTTATTTTTGTTTTTTGAATTGTTTGCTTTGACGTTGCCTTGCATAAATCTGAGTATCGCAAATCAATCAACAACAAAAACAACAATCATCGAATGTATGAAATATGCAACAGAACGGAGACCAGCCCTCTCTGTGCCTTTGATCACTTTGCACATATTTGGCTTGCAAATTTGTTGCTTTTTTGGTGACATTTCATTTAACAATTGGGTTTTCATACATCCGCTCTGATTTCGAGTGCAAATAAACTCAGATATCTTTACATAAGCAATACAAATTGTGTACATCACAAAGCTATAATACATGTGCACTGAGAGAAATATGTAGCTAAAAACTTTAGTGGCAAGAAAGTCAAAGTTCGAAGTTGTGGTTATTTCGTAGAAGTTTCGAAATTGAATGCTTGGCAATGCTTTTAACCCAAACTCTATTTTGATTCGATTTTGTGAAAATGTCTCATAAAAACACTCTTTTCCTTCGCTGTCTTTGTCTTGGCCAACGATACCTATGGAAATGGCATCGACTATAACGAGTAACAGCGAAAGAAAGAGCAACGATGTGATTTACTCTCAAACGCTCGACAGGAGAGAGCCAGAGGAGCTTGCATCGCGGATTAGTGCCATGGACTGTGATAATCGTCGTACTTCCCTTTTAAATAGTCTAAGCACAACTCCTATTCGAGTGATGCTCGAGTGGCCATCAGCTTAGTCTCTCCAGAGTGGGTTTTACGTAGAGCCTTCGCTTTACTTACGTAAAGATTTTATAAATTGACAAATTTTAGACAATTACTAGCGAATATCCTGGCATGTTCGGGAAAACGATAGGTTAAAATCGGTGCTTCTACCCTGATAGAAAACAGCATAAAAAGTCGAAAACTACCGAAATCATGCCCATTTTTTGACATTTGCTATTTTCTGATACCTTGACCAGTCTGTCTCAAATTAAGCACGGAATTATTAAGACCGCCGTTCTGGTATTAAGAACGTTTTGGTCTTAATTTGAGAAGATTTTGTATATGATTTAAGAACATTCTGTTCTTGTATATAGAACACTCTGTGCGCATTTCATGAACGAGTTGTGAATGAAATGGGAACATTACGTTCTTATATATAGACCACACTGTGCTCATTTCATGAACGATTTGTGCGTTTTATTCAAGTATAAATTGATTTGGCGTAAAAAAACCATAACAATATACATTGTACACACAAACGTTGTTATTTCAAATTATCTTCTCTTCTTTTCGGAATCTGCTGTTATGGGAGCATGTATTAGGACTTCGAATATCGACGATAAGGCGAAGACAAGTAGAATTAATTACTAAATAATGCCACCAGAGAGAAAGACCACAAAAATGTTGTAAAAATACCAAAAAAAATAAAATAGATTTTTATTTGTTAGATAACTTCTGATAGTTCAATTCTGACGGATTCATACGCAATGGCCAAAAATACTTTAGAAATTAATGAATTGACATGGAAGCATTAGAATGCCAATTTTCCTTGTTTTGGCATACTTTAGAAAGGGGAAAGACGTATCTTGCTAAATCTATATAGAGCGACGTTTCTTATATACAGTCCCTTTCAATACCTTTCAAGATTCAAACTTTTTTCGATCACTGCCGCAAATTTTCCAAATACAAAGCGCTTTTTGGGCACACAATTTTTTTTCAGTGTTTTTGCATATAACGATAAAATATTTTTGGGCCAGCAAACATAACTCAAAAAAAACTTCAATTTCCGACAAGCACAAAGGCTGGGCACCGCTCAACTTTTTTTTAAACTTTTTTTGGATATTTCTTAAGAGTTATTAAAACTGCACAAAGAAATGTGAAAAACAGAAGAGAGAAAAAAAAACACAAAGTTTGTTATGTTGCGCAGGCGCAAGGCGCAGCCCAGTAACGCCCTCAATGGAGACCCGAAAAGATCGTCCAGCCAGTTGGCACTAAAATGTTATTGACCCGCTCAACGATCCGTTAGCAAATGCAGCAGAACCAACACTCAACGACCGAAGGAATTCTTATTAAGATCAATCAGCTAAATGTCGGTTTTATGCTTAATGCTCATGATTCACACGCACAGGCGAAAAAAAGAGTAAAATATGATGCTACAGTTCGGATAGTACGACTATAATGTACCCTGCAACTCTGGATTGGCACATTTACCTACAGACACTAGAATTTAACAAACATAACATCACAGATGTGCAATTGTAATGGTCGAATTTCAAGGTCCACGCCGGCAAGTTGTGAAATTCTTTTGTGGAAAAGTAAGACTGGAAATAAGTGAGGGTAAAGTTCCCAGCACTTCAGCTCGGAAAGACGAAGAAACAGATCATCTGTCTGATCATGCCCTTAGAGAGAGTGGGGGAATCGGGTACTTCTCCGCGACCTCGGAGCTCTTAAGGTCACTTTAACCGTGACAATGAAATAGCCTAATGGGACAATAGAAGGGACCGTATATTTCTTACCCCGAGCCATGATCTTGTCTCTACGACCCGGCTGATAGATCTTATTTTCCTTGAGATCAGCTATCGTATTCAACACATTGACTCAAATGCTTTCGCAGCTAATTAAGCTTTGCCGACCACTGCTCTAGATGCTTCACACACTTTCTTGCTCTTCCTACACAGCCCAATATACTCTACACCAAAGGGAGTGTAGGGCATCAAAAAGGGCTCGAAATAAAAACAGAAACATAAAATGTACACAAAAGCGTATCCAAAAGATACATATGTATCTTTTGGAACATGTATATATAGTATGTATGTAGCTTTTCTTTGGCAAGCTTTTTACAAAGTTGTTGGCGGCTGTTTTAATTAAATGCAAGCACTTTGATTCTTGGCTTGCTTAATTTGTCATGTAGCTGTACGAAAGTATCTACAAGATGCTTATCACTAATGACACACATTGAACGGCTTACAACAAATTACAAGCTGATAACGTTGCCATAGAGCCAATAATCATAATTCAAGCGCTCTCTTGCTTAATCGCACTTGCTCTCACTCTATCTCACTCTCTCTCTCTCTATATCTCTGTCTCTCTCGCTTGTAATGCAACAGAGCACACTTCCTGTGCGTAAAGCCAACTGATAAGAACTTTTGCATGCCAAGTGTTAAATTTTCTTAAAAATTCAAGAATTCCTAGGAAATGTGTTATTTATTTAAGGGCATTTGAAAAGCCACTTCTTCTTCTTCTTCACTAGACTGATGTAGAGAACTCTTACAGCGCCATCTCCAATTTGGGATACTAGTAAGGTAAGTTAGGTAGTTATTTTGTTCTCGACCAGTTCGCTCCAACGGAGACATGGCTTGCTCCATCGTTGCCTTCCTTGCACAGCCGCATTGCAGACGTTCCACGCAGAACCTTCTTCATCCATACGCACAACATAACCCAGCCAGCGACATTCTCTAAATGCTTATTCGCTTGACTATGTTAATCTCGTCATAGACCTCATATAGTTCTTCGTTCCATCGAAGTGCTACAGATCTTTACGTACTTTCCGTTCACACACTCCAAGGGCATCGGCATGAGACTGCGTCATCACCCACGCTTCAGCACCATTAAGCAAAACGTGAGGGTTGAGCGTCTTATAGTGTCGTCTGGCGAGAGTGATCTCTCGTTTTTGGCTTCTGGTTGCCATTCACTAGGGAATGGTCAGGGTGATACCTGCCTCCTACAACCCCGATGTGGTGCCCCCTTGGTTATCTGCTGTAATTACCACTAGGGTTCTGCGTAGGGTTTGGGACTCACCGCGTAAAACCACCCACCCAATGGAAGATGGTATGAGCTTCCTGGAGAAGTGATCATTAGGCCGTAATCCGTTAACGGGCTCGTATGGTTACTTAGAAGAAGAATTTACCTGTCTGTACCATAAGTTTACGCATAACCTCATAGCTGCTCGATTCGCCACCAGGTCTAAGGAAATTGAACTAATGTGCGCAGCGAAGCTTTAACAGGCCTTAACAGGATTATGCGTGGGGTTTGGAAGCCCCACAATGAAAACTGTCCAGAATGCAAGGATATTTATGTTGCCGGAACACTGGACCAGGTAGTTTGTCTCTTTGAGTGCTCTTAGCACGCGAAGCTGAAATACACTTATTCCCTTTGCTGAATCCACTCTAATTTCGATGATAGTTGAAACGGTGCTGCGAACTCCTTGATAGTGACAGAGCCATTCTACGGCATTGAATGTCACACTGTGAAGCAAGTACCATGAGAAGAGGAAAGATTACAGACATATGTACGGACAGACGGACATGGTCCAATCGCTACCCGAGTCAATGCTACGAATTTTCGCCCATGAAACTTGTGGTCTGCCACGCCGCCTACTGCCTATTACTTACATTGCACAAATCTATAATACACTTTTACACTTTGTTCTCCTTTGGAATCCGTTAGAGTCTTAACTGGTCTGCTTTCTGGACACTGTAGGCTAAAAGGACACTTAACTGAGCTGGTCATCACTAGATCTACTTCTTCTTCTTTGCTGGCCATAACAACCCGTTACCAATCTCTACCTGACCCTTCCAACTGAGACATGGCTTGCACTTCATACACACCCTTCGACAACCGCATTGAAGACCTCTCTCGCAGGAGCATCTTCATGCATATGCACAACATGAGCCGTAGAGCTCATCGAGTTCGACGTTCCGTCTGACACGGTAGTCGTTGCGAACGCGAAAAGGACCTAAGATCTTACGTAGCGGCTTTTTCATCAGATGCTACAGCGCCATAAAGAAAAACGGGAAGCATGAGCGTCTTACAGAGTGTTAGTTTCGTCTAGCTAGAGTTGTCTCTACTACTTATATGCCTACTGAGACCAAAGTAACATCAATTGGCAAGAGTGAGGAGGAAGAGGAACGCCAATGGGAAAAATAATATGGTCTACCTCGAGAGGGGCACCGGGGTCGGCTAGCGGAGCGAGCAGGGCGGAGCCCCCTAGTTTCCAATAAAACCCAAAAAGATTTTATTATTATTTGCTTAATAAGTAAGAGTCTAATCGCAAAAGCTCTTTAATATTTAAAAAAAATGATTTTTTTTTTTAAATTTATAAGCCGTCAGTTAAATAGTAACACTTTGTAATAATTCAAGTTCAGACAGAAAGTGTGCATGGGTTATCTGTAATATTATTGATTCTTTTCATATTGCAACTTAAACAAATTCCATTCCATTTTAATAATTCCTCAGAAAAGGTTCAATATAAATGTCAGCATTATTTTCAGACGCTCTAAATTGTGTTTGCACTAACTTACGAACAAATCTAATATGCCAACACTTAATGAGTCCACGAAACTCGGGTTCGGGGTAAAAATTTGTCCCTTTGGTACTGTCTCTGTCACTAATGAGAGAGTTTTTCAAAGCAGCAGTTCTTTGCAGAATGTGGCTGATGATTGGTACCTTGGTGTCCTTTGCCCTATTCTCAACAATGATGACAAAGTATGCGCCAATTACCGTGGTATTAGCCATCCTTCTATCGCCTATTGGTAATTCTTCTTCAAAACGAACACCTTTCTTGTCATCAGTATTTTGATAGGGCTAAGATTTTTTCCAAAATTCGTTTATGCAGAATTGGTTTATACGCGTAACGGGATATTGGAGAATATATAGTTTTGAAAGTTATTATAAATTGAAATAAAAAAAATGAAAAAATTTAATGTAAATCTTAAAAATTTGTTTTGTTTATTAACTAAAAATTTTTAAAATGTCGATGCTTAGAGTGGAAGCTCTTAATCTATTTATGCATAAGCACAAGTAAATTTGACACTCATTCATCCATTTGAGACACATGAATTGGAAGGGGAAGGGAAAGAGAAAGAAGCAGAAGAAGAAGATAATGAAGAAAGGAAACGGGAACGGGAAGAAGAACATGCTCTACCACGAGAGGAGCACGGGGATTGGTGAGCGAAGCGAGCAGGGGGCGGAGTGAGTGTCAAATTAGACGTTTGCATCAGATATGCAGCAATTTCTTGTTATTTGACCCAAACGATAGTTTTGCAATCCGAATATCCAGATCTTTTGAAAATATGACTAAACTCAACATATATGTAAGCATAGCAAAGAAACCGGTTTCGAAAACCCCTATTTAATATTGTAAAACAATCTAGCGTAAACACTGCTTTAGTTAAGTTATTTTGCAATTGAAATTAAATTTAGTTGTTTGTTTGCTAACTTGTTTTTTTTGGCTTAGACAGCGTGTAATTAACTGGTACGGCAATTAGAATGGATTTCAGTCAACAAATTAGTGATATACGTATAAAAATTAAATATATATATGAGTATATATGCATATATATGTACTTAAAAAGCGACTTGTAGTATGTAAATGACATGTATATGAACTTGTGCGTCGTTTCAATTTGTTCAATCATTCATTAATAGGCAGGCCTTGTGCTCGAAATTGAATTGATAAATCTATATATAAGCATTAACTATATCTTTAAATGAAAAAATATTAAAATATGTTGAAAAAGACGTGCCCGGTATACTTTTGTTTGCTGCAAACGGAATGGATTCAGTGTTGTGCATCAGTTTTTGCGAAAAAGTTGCGTTTCAAACATCGGGAATCTTAGGATTATAGACGTTCAACTTCTTGACAAGTTCTTGAAAAAAATTCGATAAGAAAATCTAGTTTTTTTAAACTTAATGTTCGGAAAATGTTAAATCAATCAAATAATTACACTTTCAATTCGATAGAAGCAGATGGTTCTGTGGCTACATAAATGTTAACTTCTTCATCGTCTACTTTGGCAATTTCAAATTAATCAAAAGTGAGTGCGATTCAATATTTCGCGAACTAACTTGCACCTTTTGAATTCGATAAATAAACTGATTTGAGCAAAATCGTTAGAATAATAACGAAGGATTACACCATGTAACAATAAAAAAAGCCCCAAAAAAAACATGCCTTTTCCGTTAAATTTGGGATCGCTGATTTCGAATCCGTCAACCGTTTTGGATTTTCTAGCACCGTTTTCGAGTTATGGCTATTTGAAGAAGTTCGAAATTTCGAGGATAACGAAGTCAGTAAATCTTATGTTAAACTTATTACCGATCGAGATGAACTATATGTCAAATTAAAGACAACTAAATATCGGTTCAATGTTGCTCAGACAGTTTTGATCTAATATGTCGATACATTTTTTTTAAAAATTGATAATTCTACCTTTTATTTTTTGATTGCTACAATTAAAAAATTTTTATTTCGTATAGCGAAATTTTTTTTTATTTATATTTTATTTCATTGTAATTGAATAAAAAATTTCAAAAAGTTTTTATGTGTTTTTTTTGATTGGATTAAATGGATTCCTTAACCATTTTAATTTAACACTTTAACACTAATTTTAGCAAAATCGGTAGCGAAATGACGAAGTTATTGGGAAATATCGAAAAAATGCCACAATCGAAAATTTTTTTGAATTTGCGTAAATGCTAGAAAATCCAAATTGGTTTCCGAATTCGAAATCAGCGACACCAAATTTACCGCAAAAGGTATGTTATAGCCATAGGCCTTTTATTAAGGTCCAAATTGTTGCATAGTGTTATCGAAAGCCCTTAGCTTAAACATACATTGTCCTCTAAATTTGGGGTCGTTGCTTTCGAAATCATCAAACTTTTTGGATTTGCTAGCACGGTTTGCAAATTGCACAGGTCTGCAAATACCGGGGTCATGTCAGTTGTTGGAAAACTAAGGATCATTTCCGAAGTACTTTACTCCGAATCCGGGGCTAGAATTGGCCCAACACGTCAGGATTTTGAGATATTTGAGGCTATGTTTAATTAAAGCTCAAATTGAACCAAAAAGTGATTAAATTCTAGTTTTGATACGATTGTGAAAACAGAACGAAATTAAAAAATTATTCTTTTTTTCTTTCTTAGAATAATCAGGAAATTAAAATATTTCCCATTTGATTTCGATGAACAGAAAATTCGCAACTAATTCAGCACATACAATCGTTAGGGAAATGATGGAATGGAAATTTGCATCCGCCCCACTTGAAGATGAACACATAATATGCGCTAAGCAAAAATTCAGTATGGTACCGATTACTTCGCAATTACGCAAAATTTTCATATGAACTTTATACCATTCGAAAGATAAAATGCTTACGGCTTGCAGAATATAAGTTTCACCTGGATACATTGCGTTTTAGTCAGGTAAAAATGCATTTGAAGTACAAAATGTACATTATATGTTAGAAAGCAAAACAACAACAAAATAGATTGTATACACAAACATTGTTTTTTCGTGTTTTCATTTCTCCTCTTCGTAGTCAGCTGTTATGAGAGCGTTTTTGAAGTCGTCGAATGACGACAAGGCGAACACTAGCTAAAATAACTCTGCATCGTGAACCGACTTAAACAAAAATCTATAGAAAGAAGTGCAGTTCGCATCTTTTAACTAATAGCGCTTCGGTTCGAATCCAGCTTGCAGCTCTAATTTATAGTAATCCAATTTATTCGACTTTATTATCTATATTGATATATTGACCCAAGGTTGTCCTTATAACAGTCTACAAAACCGACTGGCTCTGTTAATAATTATGTGATAGTAAATGTTACAGCTTTCAGTTTCGATTTGTCATATCAACAATAGGCAATAATACACATTCGTTTCATTAGAACCACATTCATAGAATTGACTTGAAAACCGCCCTGATGATCTAACTTTTGTTAAAAGCTACCGGTTATTCCAAAAAAAAATTGTGTTGAAATATTGCCCCAAAAGTATTTCACACTTTAATGAAACTAAGTCATAAGCAAGCTCTAAGGAATGCTTTTGTGCATGTTTCCTATCAAATATTGCACACATTCATAAGTCTAAGTTTTGGGCAACTCTTTTGTGGATATTGATTCAGTTTCAGAAGCGCAACAGCTGTCTAAAAAGGCAAACAAATTTGCCACTACTGCAGCGTTTATCTATGGAGAACTCAAAAGCAAACTGTGAGATACTATTAACAGAGCTTTTAAAGCTGCGGAAACGCACAACTGTTAACTGTCAGACTTTACGCTTTAAATGTGTAGAATAAAAATTAAGCCTCAAAAAGTAATGTGCTCGCTAAACTCAAAAACGCGGGTACCGATTTCAACCAATTTTTAACACATTGTAGACAGTATTAAGGAGAAGGTTTTTGTGAAGTTTGGACGAATTCCAATAGATGACGCTAAAGATATCGGCAAAAACGGTTTTCCATATAAAACATCCTAAATTTTACTAGATAAAGAATGTGAAGAGGTAGAAGAGATATAGGATATAAAGATATTGGTACCAATATCCGCAGCTTTGACTTAGTATGAAGAAGAGAGAGAGAGACAGAGAAGGAAGAGGAACGGGAAGAGAACGGGGGAACCCCTTGAATGGGAACGGGAAAAATTCAGTTCAAAACCAATTGCTGGGGCATTTCTTAATTAAATTCAAAAATACTTTAAAATTAACAAATTTAGTTATTTACTTAACTGGCCATAACAACCCGTTACCGGGTTACGGCCTGACTCAAAGCACTCCTCCAAGCGTCTCTGCTTTGCGCGAGCTTAGTCCAATTGGTGATACCAAAGGTAGCTAGTGTACTCTCTACCTGGTACCTCTTTCGTCGCTTCCCATCGACAACCGCATTGAAGACTCTTCTCGCAGGAGCTCCTTCATGTATACGCCCAACATGACCTAGCCAGCGGAGCCGCAGTATCTTAATTCGCTTGACTATGTCAATGTCGTCGTAGAGCTCATAGAGTTCGTCATTCCATCGGGTGCGATAGTCGCTGCCAACGCGTAGAGGGCCAAAGATCTTACAGAGTACTTTTAGCTCAAACACTCCTAGGGCATTTTCATCAGACTGCGACATCACGCCATAGAGCAAAACGGCAAGGATGAGCGTTTTATAGAGTGTTAGTTTTGTTGAGCTGCAAAACCATCGATTGGACTATCCATAACATCGATGATAGGCTCTTGATTGGCGCCCAACGATTGTTTTCAAGCACTATCGATATTATCGATTTTTGACTAGAGCGTCTGATCCGGTTGATACGTATACCATGCAAAGGTATTAAAGCGTAAAGGTTTTTATAGAACATAAATGCAGATATGGAATCAACGGGTGTGTACAAATCCAAAATTTCGTCGAAATCTGAAATGCAAAAATTATTTGTCTGTCTGTCGTGAATTATGTCTATCGTTGCGTTCTGAAATTTGGTACACATAAAACAAATTGGTAACCGAAAACATAAATATATGTTCGAAAATCAAAATAAAACAATAAATTCAATTTCAAACATTCTTAAAGATATTACTTACCTTTATAATATTCTTATACATAATACTTATATCATAACAAATCAAATTATTATAATCATATAATATTACAGTGGAGTCGCGATAGAATGAACACTCGGTTTTTGAACACTCGTAAGAGTGAAAAAAATATTTTTGACATTGACTACTCCAAAGAGTCTATAAACCTAGTTTTTAACCAAAAACAGACCAAAATCGCAGCATTCTTTAAAAAACTTTAAACGTTATGCATTATCTTTTTCATTTATTGAATTTTATGTTTGCCTTTTCATAAATCAGTTAACTTATGCGATGCTATGTGATGAAATATGACCCATGAAGGCTGTTTTATGTTAAAATTAGAAATTAATTTTGTTTTTTGTTTTTTAAATAAATAAAAGGCTATACCGAATCGATAGAGTGAACAAATTTGGTATTGTGAACACACTCGGTTTTAATTAGTTCACTTTATCGCGACTCCACTGTATTTTGTTTCATGAGAATTATAATTTGATTTGTTATGATGTACATTTCAGATTTGGACAAAATTTTTAAAAGGTTATAACTATTGAACAATATACGAATCAGACGTTCTAGTCAAAATTAGTCGATATTATCGATAGTATCGATGGTGGACAACCAAAACTATCGAAAATCTCGAGTGGTAACTACTATATATCGATGGTTTTGCAGCTCTAGTGCTGAGACCAAAGTAACACATTTGACTTTTGGTTTCTTGAGCCAAAACAAGCTAACATCACTCAAAGCGTTGAAAATAAATGTTGGCGCTCTTGAGTGAAAGAGAACAACAAATTCAAAGAGAGCGCGCGCAAGTAACTAAGTTTTTATTTAATACAAAATACAAATGACTTGGAATTTTGGTTGCGTTTTCATTTCGTTTTTGCTTTTGAACGCGTACGGACGACGACGTGTTGTTGTTGCGGTCGGCATAGTGAGCAGCTCTCTGTGGGTGTGAGTGTGTGTGTGTGTGCGTGTTAAACACAGTGTTTTGGGCGCCACAGCGCGTGTGTGTGTGTGTGTGTGTGTGTGTGTGGTCAGGGGTGGGGGGGGGGCGAAAACAGACAGCGGTAATCGTACATTTTGTGTTTTTATTTATATGTGGCGTTCGTTTGCGTTCAGTTTGAGTTTCAGTTCAGTTTGTGTATTTTGTATATATGTGTGTATCTGTGTGCAGAAGTATCTGTATCTTAATATTTCGTTTTGTATTTATTTACGCGTTTGTTTGTGTTTCGCCTGCAAAGGCTGGGCGCGTTGCTCACTCAGAAAAGTCATACATACATATATATAGTATGTACAATAATGTATGTAGGTCGTGCATATTTAATTTATGCAAATAAAACAATTATAACAGCGCACAAAACAAGTTGAAACCCGTCGTAAATGTTGCTCAAGTGCTAATCAATGAATTTAGCGCAAAAAGCAGCAGAAATACTACTATTTGTGCGTAAGCTACTACTATTTTTAATAGTAAATAACAAAACACACACACACACACACGCACATTGCGTCGGCACAAACAGCGCTGCGATAACAGCCGCCACCCCCTCACTGCACAAACGAAAACAAACTCAAAAACAAACACACACACACATAGACACACACACACACATAGACACTCTCACACACACATGCGGCGGCAGCGCAAATTCACTCTCGTTTCGCTCTTGAGCTCATTTTTGTCGCTTCTTGTCGTATAAATTGAGCCGCACTTGGCTCATTCTTGAGTTTTTGCCGCTCAGACGTCGTCGTTGTAACAGCTCGCGCAGCGCAGCTTCGAAAAATTTGCATATATATATTTGAATTTTTTGAAACATATGCATATAAAACGCGTTTAGTTTTTCAAAAACAAATTGTGCGCTGTTTTCGTTTAACAAATATTAAATTGTTTTAAATATTTGAAAGCTACAGCTGTGTATTGCATTTTGCAGCTATTTCAACAAGCTACAAAAATACATAAAAAGCAGACGCATTTTCCGCAAAAAATATTTTAAAAAATTGGGCATGCTATTTTTAAATACAAACACAAATGCAGTGTTTTAGCTGAGAAAAAGGAACAACTTTTGTTTTTAAAAGCAAAATCTACAAGTGCAATAGCAATAAAAAAAATATATATATATAAATAAATTGCTTTCCATGTGTTATAAAGTGTTAGTGTGAAAAATTAAAACAAATTAAAATTTAACGCATGTCAGAAATATTAATTGCGTAAATGTGCGTGCCTTTTTGATAGCATTTAATTTGTCTATTATGTGCGTACAATTATTTAATAAAATTGTGTGAAAAACAACAACAACAACTACGACAAGCTCTACATAAAGCGAAAATTGCTTGGCAAATACTGAATGAAATAAATTATGAATTGCAATTTGAGAAAGTAACAAAATGTAAGTAGAAGTTCATTTAAAACTATTATAAAAGTAGTATCTATAAGAGTTATAGTTAATAAAAGAGTTAATACAAATTCGGCAGCCTTACAAACAGTTAAATGCCACCAAATGCTGTCTCTTTAACTTAGATTTTGCGAACAGTTCGCGGAATATGCCTTATAAAGCATATAATGCCTGATATTTAAAAATTTCATCACCCTAAAGCATTCGATGAGTTCTTTGTTTTGTGTAAGTCAAAAGTTACTATGAATTTTGATTTGCGACTTGATCTTCTCTGAAGTTTTAACTTCTTTGTTGAACCTTGAGCCGGAAAGAAAAAAGCTATACAAAAGTTACTAGCCAAAACTCAGCTAACTACTCAGTTAGTGAAATCAGTTCCTTTAATTGAAATATCCACTTGAAATTTATTCCAGGCTAAGTACACATGTTACATTTAAGAATTCAATTCGATCACCATCATATGGAATCAATTTGAGATCACTCTTTTCTAAATTCTGAACTCCACCAACGTTTTTAGACAGCGGTGTGACATGTGGCATCATCTTATTCGAAATAAAGCAACTCTTCCAAATGTTTTGGCCAAAATGTTTGCAATTCGCATTAGTTATTGTTCTTGAGCTCCTTTAATGTTAAAGGCTTCTTGGCATAAGCCAACGACTTAAGGTAACCCCTTAAAGCATTACATGCGTACATTACAGCGTTTCACGATCGCGAAACTCAAAGAATACGCTCTTATATCACTATGTAAAAAAAAACCCCTCCTGGTTGAAGATTTCGTCTTCTATGTAAGATTTGTACAAATAAGGAACAATTCTGGTTTACTACTACTTGAGGTTTTAATTTTCCTTTTAAGGATTCCCTCATGGTTGAAGATTTCGTCTTCTATGTAAGATTTACACAAATAAGCAATAAATCCGCTGGTAAGCTTAGCTTTTAATTTCCTTTTTAAGGATTCCCTTGTGGTTGAAGATTTAAGTTCATACAAATAAGGAACAATTCTGGTTTACTTCTAATTGGGGTTTTAATTTCGTTTTTAAGGATTCCCTTGTGGTCGAAAATATTGTATTCTATGTAAGATTCATACAAATAAGAAACAACTCAATGATTTTCCAATTTCCTTCGTAAGGATTGCTTGTACTTACTATGTAAGTATCGAAATTCTAATCTTAAGAGTATTTGTACATATTGGAGCGCTTGAAGCTAAAAATTTCACGGCTTTATAGCTTAATTAATTATAGCTTTAGCTTAATTTCATCAATATTTTTGTAGACACATGAGCGAGAGAGTGCTCCCCACAACTTTGCTTAACAAAATACCTATTTGATTTATACCATAGACATGATTTTTGGATTACATCTATTACCTCGCTAAAAATCGGATTCTAAGGCTGCTCTTTGTACAAGCAATTCTAATGTGTATATTATAGAAAAGTATATCTAATGAGCGACCTGATCTTCTGCTTATAAAGATGTTTCTTACCTGCTCAAGGTGCAAACTCAAAAAGCAGCTCATAACACTAACAGTGTATCAAAATTCATGTATAAGTGTATCTTTGCCTAAAGTTTTTGTTGGAAAACTCTGCCACCTCTTCTTATAGTGTATCACATACTAAAGTTTCCCTTTTTAATGATGCTCCAAAGAAATGGAAACAAAATTCTGGCGCTATTAAAATGCCTCGAAGAAGAGGTCTAAGCATTTGACTTGTTCTACCGCTGCTCCCCCTTCGTTTTTCGGAGGCGCCAGAGAAAGTGAAACATGTAATTTTGGTAGCTCTCTCAAGACCGCGGAAAAAGACCTTAAAAATATAATAAAAACAGTTGCTGTCTTGTCGGCCTACAAAAGTTACACGCCGTATTGAGTGAAATCGTAATGAGTTAAGAAATTTCTTAAATGCCCGCTTGGAATGAGCATTCACATACACCCAAAGGGAAGGCAATCAGAAAGCGTTGTACATAAAAAAATGATGATAAGAGAATAAAAACAACCAAAAAAATTTAAAAAAAAACGAAAGATCCAAAAACCAAGAAGAGAACATGAAATACATTTCGTATGCAACAGTTTGTGCTGTGTAATTACAAAAAATAAATACGCACAGGCAAAAAACCAACAATTTTGTGTAAATATGCAGGCAAAAGATGCAGATACAGATACAGATACAGATACATATGCACATACAGATACAGATACAGATACAGATACATATGCACATACAGATACAGATACTTTGTAGATGCAGGCTATGTCAAGAAGTGCACGCATTAAGATATATATTCATGCGTTTTTTCTTCGAGAAGACAAAAGCGAAATTGAAATTGGTTTAACCACAAAAAATCGGAACACCCAAATGAATAAACATTACTTAAGTTAATGTAAATGTTTATATGGCTGAGTTTAAAACATTTCTTTAATTATGGCTAAAGCTTGCGGCAATTTCAAAATCAATTTTAGTTTCACTTTTAGCTTAAATAAATACGCTTTTTAATGGAAAATTTTGCGGTTTGCATGTAATAAACTGCAGATATAATGCAATACTTTAAAATGCATTTACATTTTGGATAATAAGAATCGAATTTACACTAAAAGATACATAAAATTGATATAAATATGTGTTTTGAATGTTTGTTTAAGTAATTTTTGCTTTTTATGCCAAACAAAATTAGCTTAAACAATTAGCGAACTGTTCTTCTTCTTATATAGATGTTTACTCCTGCTTCAGATTCAAGCAAAAAGTTTAAACTTCGAGGTTTTTTGCTTTTAATTTTTAAAGACGTGCAAAATATTTAAGAGAAATAAAGATTAAAACAAAAAACTTTGAAGTTTGAAGTTCTTGTTTGTATCTTTTTGCTCTTAATCGATTTCAGAAGAAACTAGGCTATTCGTGGCAGACCCCAATTCCGATGTCAGATATCGACATGAATCGACAAATCTGCACTACTTATGAAAATTACCTAGACAATGATAGTTTCCCTCATATAGTTGGCGAAAAAGGGTGCACCAATTTTTCCTTTGCCTATTTATGTAATAGATTTTTCAAAATGTGAAGGTTTTTTTGTAGCACGATGGAACTTTATTAAAATAACTAAGGGGCGCCGCCTCTGCTCGCTTCGTGCACAAACCCCCGAGCTCCTAAGAGGTAGACACCAATATTTTACCCCTTTACTACTTTAGATACCAAATATGAGAATCACAATGTTTTTTGTCTAATTTTTAGCCTTTTGTGTTTTGTAAAACGATTTGTTCAAGAGCATGATCCATGATTATAACGAGTAGAATAATGGTTTTTGCCGTATCCTGCAACCTTTGTTTTAAGCTCTTCATTTGATTTAAGTAAAAAATTGCTGTTTGTGACCATATTATAAGAAAATTTAAATCTCTCGAAGTTATGCGTAACCTACACATTTTCGGAGCGAGATTTGCAGGACAACCTTTGCCTAAATCTCTAGAGATTTCTGTGTAATGGCTTTATATTCTCACATAAAAATAACACGCTTTTACAATTTGTGTAGTTCTGTCTCATTTTCGGAGATTAGTAAACCACTCATCCCAAAAAACTCATGGCATTTCTAAAGATTCTTTTTTTAATGCACTGGAATATGCACGTTTTGACTTAAGAGAGTTCGCAAAAGCGGCTTAGATTGTGGTTGATGGAAAGAGGAGGTAAATCAAAAATGGTTACCGTCACGGGACGCCTGGCACGTGTTAAACGTGGAATGATGATGAACTTTTTTATTTTTCGAATACAGTTTCTTAATCAGCTTGGTGACCGTATGTTTGCGGTATTAATCCTGCACCTTAGCCAGCGCAAATTAAACTCATTGATGTGCTACAATCAGGGCATGTATGATGCCTACGAGTTGGCTTTACTTAGTGGTTTCATATCTACACCTCTCACCTACTTCGATCGAACTGAACTTTTCATTCAACTTTTGACCAATATATTCGATTCCCGGAACTTAAGTTTGATTATAATTCGATTAGTTCGCTCAAAATAGGTGAGAGCTGTATGAACCTCTGGTTCATATGCTAGCATTCATCTATGCCAGCGCCAGCTCAGTCTCATTTATATCTGTGGTCATATGGAAGAGTAGCTTAATTCGACATAAGGAAGTGTTGAGTTATAGCGTTCTGGAGCTTTATAGATGTGAATTCAAGTCACCATTTCTTTTTTAAAACTTGTACATTTCTGATTTCACAAACTTATAGATGGAACGGTGACTTGTAATGACTTCTATAAGGCACTAGAACGCAAAACTTCAACATATTCTTATGTCGACTCAAGTTACTCTTCCATATGACCACAGATATAAAGCCATATAGGCATCACACCATCAGAGCGTGACGCCATACTAGCTGGTCTGACTCCTAAAGTGCTAAAGATCGTTCACAATTAACATTTTTTTGTATATCTATAATCATTATAATTAAAAAATTATATCATTAGTGAATCTAAACGTCAAGTGAATTCAATCCGCCAATTTTGACGAAAGTGAGTATCGCAGCATGCGATGGAAATACATATTTATGTTATCTAAGAAAACAAAAAACTTCTATGTATTTTTTTAAATATGCTACTTAAAAAGCAATCATTGAGAAAAGTAAATTTATAAAAACATAACTTATGCTCAGCAGACGACAATCCGAACTTTTGCCGAAAAACGAAAGATAGTTAAAAACGCATAATTCGTTGGCTTAGAACCTTGGCCAACTGTAGTAAAAACGAAAACAAAATTCCATTTTTTTTTTGTATTTTTTTGTGACAACAATATAGAATTCACCTGTAGTAACGACGGAGAAAGAAGAGCTGAGCGAAATATACATTATAATGAAATAAAGAACAAACGAGAATTGAGTATCAAACACAACTCGAACCCGAATTTAAAATCGAAAAACCAGATTTACTACTAATTTAAATTCTTGGCATACAAATATTCTAAAAAAAAAAACCACAACAAAAACAAAAGCGAAAAATTTAATTGAGTATCGAAACGAAGCGAAATGGCTTTATTGGCAAAAATATTGGCAGGCGTTGCTAACTCTATGTATGTGTGGGTTTTGGCCAATTTGTATCTCTGTGTGTGTGTGTGACAAACGCTGCTGGATTTCCGCGGGCTGTCTGTAGCTCTCCGACTGCTTCCTTTCTTTGTCTTTATTGATAAATTGACATTTGTATTTTTTGGCTAAAAGCAATTCTCCTATATGTATACATTTCTCTCCTTCGTTTTGTTATTATTTCTGCTTGAAAATTTTGGCAAAAACATAACATTCGCAATATTTAGCGAAATATTAGTCTGCATTTACTTGTTCTTGGGTGTTAAAAATAAATTTGAGATAATGTATCTACAAGATACTGTCACGTGCGCGCATCTTGTTCGAAGCAATGATGCTCAAGCAAATAAGAAGCTTTTTTGTTTTTGCCGAAATTAATCATGACTTTAACAAAAAGAATCAAGGTGCATTCTGTAGCTCATCCAAGAAGAAGAAGTCTTCATTGAGTATCGACTAAATAGTACGCAAGTTTTAGTAAAAATAACTTATTTGGTCTTTAGGTATGAAAGCTGTACAACAAAAAGCGTCGAGAAGAACTTATTTATTAGCAGAGATATCGAAAACAAAACAATAACTTTAAAGGTATTTTGCGTATCTCTTGCTAATTTACTTCATAGATGAATTCTAGAACGCAATTTCAACTACAAGAATTGCTCATTATGTAGTCCTTCAAATGACAACTTGCACTTGACTTGTTTACTTGAAATTCGCAAAACAAATCAAAAAACAAGTGATAAACCAGAAAAAAGTTATAAAACAGAACAGAACATAAGACTCATCATCGGACAAGACAAGAACAGACCCGACAATTATGGCGCCTGTAACTACGCAGCATGCCACAGAACACTAAACTACACTATATACTTGTAATGTACATATGTATATAGTTGTATATATATATATTTGTCTATAGACAAGTGGCAGATACATAGTGAAGTGATTCGAAATAAGAAAACAAGAGCAATAACAACTTAACTGTCTCCATCAGCTAGCAATGCCGGCAAAGAGCTTTTTACAGTGCTGAACAGACAAATAGGTATAGCTTTGTTTCCAAAATGTCTAAGGGATATATTCATGTTTTTCAATGCTGTAGGACCGCCTCAGTGGATGCATTTCGATTTCCATAGCAACTTACATTATATTTTGGTATTATATAGCATGTACTTTATTGGAGAGCGCCGGATTATTTATCTAAAAGCTTGTTATTCTGAAACACGATTGTGTGTTCCGCAATGTTTGTGATCGCTCTCAAAATCAAATGCTGCAAGTACCCGTTCCAGAAACTCGCTTAGCCAAAGTCTTTGTTAGCGGTTGTTAATCGCTAAGTTACTGGGTCCTGGACGTCAGTACTACCTACCGCCTACCACAAATCATCAAAATTAATCAAAAAAAGGTACCTCTACCCAATCGAAGTTATTTACTACTAGTATGAAACAATTTGAAGTAAGGTGACGTTATTTAAGGTGTTGTCAAAAATTTTAGTATAAAATATATCTTAAGTTTGTGAAATTGTGCTTCTGTACACTCCGAGTTGGAGTATTAATTACAAGCACAAAATTTATAAGCCCATATACAGAAATAAAGTGTAGTCGTTCAATTTAAAGCAGTGGTCAGCAGCTGCAATAGAGATGTTGGCAAAATTTTTCATAATTTTTTTCTGGTTAATTCATTAATTTAAATTCAAAGTTGGTAAAAAAGCCAATTGAAAGATACAGACATTATTTTTTGGAAAATCGTTTTGTTTAACTTTTTTTTTCTTGTCTGAAATTGCGATTTGCCGATTTGTTATTCTTGCAAAGTGTTGCAATTCAAACGTTTGAATATGAACGCACACAACGTAAAGTTTTGAATTATAAAGCACTAAACCTATTCAGTTGCTCGGCACTGTACTTCTAGTATACGCAACACGCACACTAACGCACTGAACTGAAACTGAAGCTTGTTTTGCTTTGCTGCGCGTCTTTAGCAAGTGATTTCAATTTAATTGACAGTCCTTGAACTTGACTTAAACGCAACCATAACAACAACCAGCAGCAGCAACAATAACAACAACAACAACAACAGAGCCAGAGTTACCATGATGCCGGCATTATTGCCACTCTCTCTCTCTCTCATATGACACACAGACTCCTCTCAAGAAACAGACGCCGGTTTCTACTAGAAACAAGTAAGTCCAAGTCGTAGAAGAGCACGAGTTTAACTTTAAACTTTGATCATGGAATATTTCAGTTATACTCGTTTTTGGTTTTGTTTTTGCGACACACGCTCCCATACATTATTCAAAGAGCGACAACAACTACAACCTGCCGAGCAAATGTTATTTATGCGTGCGCTACGCTTTTTATACCCTCTACACAAAGTGTACAAGGGTATTATAGATTTGTGCAATGTATGTCACAGGCAGAAGGAGGCGTGGCACACCATAAGTTCCATGGGAAAAAAGTCTTATAATTGACTTGGGTAACGATTGGACCATGTCCGTCTGTCCGTTAAGGCGATTGATATCCGAGGCCATAAGAGCCAGACACAAAATTTTACCAAAAAATGCACGTAATCTAATGATAACTTGTCGAATCAAGTCGATATCTTACCTCCTTCCCCCGTGACAGATTTGCGTGGTGTACAACCGCTCCATTGAGTCTATCAACTCGAAACTCCTTAGAGATGTGCGACGTGTTAATGTGCATCTATGTTACAAAAATGACCGAGATCGAATAAATGCATCAAAAGTTATAGTCAAAATATGCTAATTTAACCCCCCTTCGCCTATAAACTGCTTCAAAATTCCACTACATGTAGATATATGTAGATACATGTGAGCTAGAGTTACAATTTAGTGTGGAGACTCGTGTCACCCTAATCGTTAAAACTGCATCCACCTTTTTTCAATGGAACCCCCCCTTCCCACTCAATCGACTTACCTTAATGTCACACCCCCCAATATATTGATTTGAAAATTGCCACAGACATTTATTAATGTATTTTTGATCTATGTTACAAAATTCAACGACATTGATCCAAGAATACTGGAGTTATGGGCATAAAAGTAATTTTTGCCCACATAATAGCCAACTTCCCAATAGGAAAACTTGTCAATTGGAACTTACCAATAGGAAAATTTTGGGTTTGGGACCCACCACGTAAAACCACAATTCCAATGAAAGAATGTATTTACATCAGGCCGTAACCCGCTAACGGGTTGTTATGGCCAGTTAAGAAGAAGAAGATATCGATCTTATGAAAGGAGATATAAAAGTGGATACTTCCGTTCCTATTTTACCGTATTTAGTATTTCTAAAGAAAAAGAGTACAGGGTATTCCACTGTCGGGCACCGTCCCGACTGTCTGCATACGATTTTTTTTTTCTTTTGTTAATTTATATTTAAAGTGCTAGACGCGTTACTTTGTTGTTGTTGTTCTTCTTCTTGTTGTTGTCTTTCAATATGTTGACGAATATGGAGAACGGGGGCGTATACGCGACATTGAGAGCGCATGTGTTAAAGATACTCTCGAACTGAACAAATAGAATTTCATTTAAAATTTCAGCGTCATATTCGCTTTTGCAAATAAATCTTAATTTTCGCTGTTCCTATAGGCAATATATAGCTTTAGCTAGAGACATATGCGCTGTAGATACATATATTTTCATCTTGTATCTTATTTATTTTGAAAGCATGCGTACGCCACGCATTTTTCTCTACAAGCTTCTTAATCATCATTGTCTCATTTAGGCAAATGATTGCTAATAAATATACAAAAAATAAAAACGTAACAAACGAGATAATTGGCATAACTTAGCATGGGAATTTCTTGGTTCCAGTTCAGGCAAAGATCTTATTGAAAATTACAATCTTCTACTTGAGATACTTATCTTTTATGCAATTGAACTTGTCGGCTTAAGGTACAATAGCAAGTTATAGTTACAGGGTAACTTCTAAATATATTTTATCACCTTCAAAGTGATTCCCTTCCGCTGCGATGCACTTATGCCAATGAATTTTCCTGTCATCATAACACTTGGCAAAGTTCTCCTTTGGAATAGTCTTCAGATCCTTCTGCTATTCGGCTTTTATCTCTTCAATCGAGTCAAAGCGGTGTATCTGGAGCGGTCGTTTAAGTTTGCTGAATAGCCAGAAGTCAGGCGAATATGTTGGTTGCGGAACGATATTTGTTGAGTTTTTGGTGAAATGATCGGGTAAAACCAGTGCCGTTGAAATGGTGCATTATCATGATGCAAAAACCAAGAGTTGTTTTCCCATAAACCCGGCCTGTATTTGCGAATGGCAATTCCTTGTTAACAGTTTGGTCCGGCGGAAGATATTCAAAATGCACCACACCACGATAATCGATAGTAATCGATAATTGCCAATATGACCTTAATTTTCGACCGATTTTGACGTGGTTTTTGTTGGTTTCGGCTCGTTTTTGGCACGATATGCCTTTGATGGATAGGCTGTTTCTGGGTTGCATGCATAAATCCAAGTTTCATCTGCAGTTTTGATGCGTTTCATTAAGTTCTGACAGTCAGAAAGCATATCTTCACAGATGCTGAGTTGACGCTCTTTTTCGAAAAGATTGAGTGTTCTTGGTACCAATCAAGATTTGACTCCTTTCAAGACCAATTCTTTCTTCAAAATGGCTTGCACCGACTTTCAAGCACCATTTCTTTGACTTGCTTGTACTGATGTGCGTTCATCAGTCGATGTTTTTGGCCGATTACTAGGTGAAGAAGTACGATTTGCGGTACCGTTAATCGTGTCTCTCTGAGCGCGCAAACAAACGACCTCACTGATTCACTGTTTGTATATAGTGAACCGATTTTAATGAAATTTGGTATAGATAGGGAAAAATTTGAGCAAACTTAAATTTGGTGGCGTTACCTATAAAAACAAAAAAGTTTTTCTTACTAAAACCGTGTCGTCCTGAGCTCTTATTTGTTTGCGCGCTCAGAGAGACACGGTTAACGGTACTGCAAATCGCACTTCTTTACGTCACCTTCTAGTTCTTTGCATCCAACTTATAAAGGTAACGTCATCGCTGCGACGTCAGCAGCGCAGCTTCTTAACTTTTTATTCTCTTGCGAATTTCAATGAGGGATGTTGTGTACCGCGCATGTTATTTCAGCTTATGTTATATGTATATGTGTATGCGTTGCTTTATGCTTACAACAACGAGAGTAACCTTCGACTCTCACAAAACTTTAAGAAGGGTCGCTCAATGACGACGTTACCTTTATAAGTATATCTTTCTCTCTCTGTGAACATGGCTGCTATAGAACAAGGTATGCCTAACCAGGTACACTCGTGTGACACGCTCTCCTCTGTTGAGTAGACTATTTACAGTTTCGTTGTGAACTTTTATCCTTTGCGGCTTTTCTCTCTCTCTCCCATACTTTAGAGAGTTAAATGAGAGTGCAAAGTTAAGTATGATGCAGTCAATTTTAATGTCCCAAAACATTGCTAAATCTTGTTCTCGCCAAAACAAGAGTGCTTTTGTTCTTCTATTTCTTTATGCTTAAAATAAGACAAAAAAAAGTTATTAGATTCTATATTTAGACTGTATCTTTTAGTTGCCCAAGTGTCTTGTGTTTATTTGTGTTTAACGATCTTTTTATGCTATTTTAATGGTTAGTAGAACCCTAGATGATTTATCTCAACTTACTTTAATCGTCTCAAATATGACTTGGCATTTTGTGGCACACGTGTCTTTGGAATCGCTTTTGGTTTTCTATTTCGCCTTTTCTATTTTCTGCTAAATACTTTTTCTTGTATGCCTATTTATGAACGCCGTGGGCCTAATGAAACAAAGCTTACCAGTCGAAGCGCTCAATGATATATGACCCTGGGTGACAAACAAATGTACGAAATTTTATATTCAATAGATAAACTACAAAGTTTCAATAATAAAAGTAAAAAGTTAACAACAAAATCTAAAGAAATGAAATAGACAACCAAAAAAATAGATGTAGAAAACTTTCACCCGCCAATGATCTATAGACATGTGGAAGACCGCAGACTTTCGGCAAGCAAAACGTGCCTCCAAATTTTGACTAGTTCCAGCAAATTGTACGCAATTCTAATTATCATTAGCGCACTTAAAAATTGTGCACAGAACAAAGCTGATTAGAAATCGGTTCACGCCAATAAAAAAAAACAAAAAAATTAAAAAGAATTTAGCGCAAATTTTAAATTTACTTTCACAAAATCGAAATTCAAGTTCATGGAGACGCCGTGCACTTTATAGGTAGTATTGAGTACATGCCTCCAGTGATTAGAAATTCCAGCAGCACCTACTTTATATACAATACCCGATAGGTAAGTATGTCTAGTTTTCGCTTGATGACGTTGCCGTTTCAATCTCTTGGCACTATCAACAGCGATAAGTAAAAGTTCCGAATCATAAAAAAATGTGCGTTTTTGTCGAAGTATTCGTGAGTTTGATACAAATGTTTGTAAAATGTGCGTGGGGAGATTGAAAGGCAGCGTCTAAATAGTTTAATACACACATACATATGTATGTATGTTTGTTTATGTATATGAAACTACAATATTTTCATTTCGTTGTTTCTGTGTCAATGAACTCATTTGAACTAAATTCTTTTCATGATTCTTACGTTTTTTTTTTATATTTTGGTAGTATTTTTAATTAGTGTGCGTTATCTTAAAAACTGTTGCGTAGGCCGATCAAATGCGTTTAGAAAAGAAAAGTTATGGCACTCGAAAACTATATGCTCACACAGACACACACACTTCGTAGATTGCTTTGGCTATGGTCTTAGATACAAAACTGGGTCAAGAGGTCAGTTTGAAATTATGATAATTGGCCAGTAGATTACAGTGTGCATCTGCTATGAATGACTCTTATAAACTTTGTTAAATGTATTCTAGCACATTTTGGAACAGTGCGTTCCATCTTCTGGCCCTAAGAACCAGTAACCATGTTACGGACTGATGTAAAGCTCTCCTTCAGGCGTCTCTGCTTTGCGCGCGTCTTCTCCAAAGGTTTCTAGTGTGCCCTCTGCATGGTCTTTCCATGGTCTGCCTTTTCGTCGCCTCCCTTCCACAGACGCATTAAAGACCTTTCTCGCAGGACATTCTTTTTTCATGCATACAACATGGCCTAGCCAGCGGAGCCGCTTAATTCTCTTGACTATGTCAATGTTGTCGTGGAGCTCATAGAGTCGTCTTTCCATCGTATGCGGTAGTCGTAGCCAACGCGTAGAGGGCCAAAGATCTTACGGAGTACTTTCCGCTCAAACACTCCAAAGGCTTTTGTCTTGCTCTCATTTACAAGCAGACCCACTCTGGCAGATTACGACCGACGATATCGTCGATATCGATATCAAATGCGCATGAAAGTAACTGGACACCCTGATAGAATACACTCCCGTTCCGTTGTACTTTCGCCTTTTGCAACACATTGCCCATCAAAAGGTTGCAGAGGTCGCAAGAGAGGGCATCTCCTTGTCGGAAGCCTCGCTTGGTATCAAATAGCTCGGAAAAGCTCTTTCCCACCTTGACGGAGCTGCGTGTGTTGCTTACCATCATTTTGCATAGTCGTACCAACTATGCAGGGATTTCAAGCTCAGGCAATGCGGCATATATATGATCCCTCAGGTGTGACCAAATACTGCTTTATAATCGACAAAGTGGTGAGTGTCGATTTGGTGTTCATGGGTCTTTTCCAGGATATGGTCAATGGTGTACTTACCAGGCCTAAAACCACACTGATAAGGTGCAATCAGTTCTTTCGCAAACGGCTTTAGGCTTTTACACTATAGGCTAGAGGACTTATATGCAATAGAATAGCGCGTTCCATATATACGGATTAATTATTATAATCACTTAAATGGCTGAAAATTTGTAGGATAATATTGTTTATCATTATTCTAAATGTTCATCCTTTTTTACGAGATTTACCTATCATATATAAGCGAAGAAACTTTAATAGCTTCTAGTTTTAATACTAAGAAATTTGGCTGGAATTAGACGGAAACTGTAATCAGAAGATTGTACTACATCCGCTATAAAAATGTCTAGACTTTAATCCTGTAGCTTGGGAAGCGAACATGCCTTTACTCTTATGCGTTTTGATCTTACTAATCATTTACACTATTCATTCACTTTCTATTTCCTTTAAGTATAGACTGGATTTGTGGTGGGTGACATCAAAGGAAGTTGAACCATTTCTAGCACTCATTAAAGGAAGTTATTATGACCCTTGAATAACTGCACCAGGGCTATCAGATCTTTCCTCTGCTGATCAAGAAGGCGGAGGACTTTGGATTTTTTAGACGGGGCTTAGTTACGCGGTATTCAGTGGAGTTTTTCCTTACAGATTTTGTCTGACTCCTTGACTATGCATCAGAACAATTCTGCGCCTGCTTAGGCTCTTTTGGCCCACCCTTTGCTGACCAATTAATCTGCCATTTTATTGTACCGAATACCTCGGTGCCATGGCTTTAGTATAACGTGAAATGGATAATATGGTCTTACACTCATTTGCCATGATCGATGTTCTCCGACGATTCTGCAGGCCTCTAGGGGCCGTTTAACTATAAATAGAGATTTCTAAACTTATTCAAGACAGCTTTTTTTCATATATCCAACTCACGGAAATCCGCACTGCGAAGAGTTTCGCCTGGGAAACTGTCTGCAAGCTGCCTGTCGCACATGAATAGCTTGAATTTTCTTCAAGATCCCTGAAGCTTACTCATTTATATATGTATTCAAATATGTATTTATGAGATTATTTAATAGATAAGCATCACATATCCTTTGAATCCGTATCAATATATCATATCATATGATAGTTACAGATATTTCATTAAACACACCTTGGGGGTTTTACCAGCTACAGAAAAAGTACATAAAATTGTAACTTGAGAAAAAGAACCTGCGCCTTATCGGCTCACACCCTGTAAATCACAAACTCAAGTGAATCCCATTGTCTCTGCGATTACCTATAAAAACGCCGATTACTGCACAAATCAAGCACAGTTTGATTATAACAACTAAAGAACCCACAACAAGATGTTCAACAAAGCATTCCTGATCATGGCGCTCTCTTGCCTGGCCTATGTGGTGCTGGCTAATGAGGAGGAAAGTCTGTATGCAGCACAAGTCGAGGATTTATACGAAGCGCCTTTGATACGTCACATTCGCTCACCTGAAGGTGGCTCAGTAGTACTCACCGCTAGCAAGGATCAGGCAGGACGCGAAGCCAGCGTGCAATATAATCAAAATTTGTTTACCAGCAAAGATGGGCGTGGCACCATCGATGCCTATGCCCAAGCCAGCCGCAATTTCGATCACAATCGCAATGATTATGCCGGTGGCATACAGGGCACATTGCACTTCTAAATCCTTGGATGAGTTGTTTTAACGGGTATTACAATCCAAATGTATAACTGGCATATCAATAAAAATAAAAAAACGAATGAAAACAAACAATAACAAGAAAATGCAGGTCTCTATTTGCCTAAAGTTGTTGCCAGCAAGAAGTACATGAAAAAAGGGGGAAGAAAAACGAAAAGTGTACACTATATACTACATACATATGTACATACATACTACATACATCAGTATATACTTACATAGTGCTAAGAGTCAAGAGCTAAAGGTTCAATGCACTCACTTGGGTTGTGTAACCAATAAAATTGATTCTGTTGCGTGCTGAGGGAGCGGATGAGGGCAAACTGCTGCTCCTACTACTACTACTACTAATGCTACTGGAAGGGAGGCAGAGTTACGCGCGTTGCAAGAAAATTGGTGAAGCAGAGCAAATTATTTACCATGGGGGCTAGAGAGTATCTGTAACTGCGGCTGCCACTTATCTACATATATGCTGGCCAGACACACACACACAACCTACACTTATTTTTATGGCCTAAGTGTGCACATAAAAATGCTGTCATTATCTGCATGCAGTGTGTGTCATTGTGTGTGTATTTGTATTGTTGCATGACTAATGCAATTACTTTCGCTTTTTGTTTGTTCAGTTAAAAAAATCAATAATTTTCATTCAAGAACTTCTGAGTAACTGATGTACCTATAAGTAAACAACTAACTGATGGATTGCGCACCATTTGAGCCACAGTTTTCATAGCTTAACACTTAAGTTGAGTCTTAAGAACCGTTCACATTAAAGTGAACTTCAGCTCCTTGTCAAAATTTCATAAAACTACGGTCAGACGGTCCGACAAAAAACGTGCAAATCGGTCTACGGCAAGTGTGACCGCCCAATAATCTGCACGCCGATGTCTGCCGTAACGAATAAGTTGTGTGGTTTGTCAATGGTTGGTAGTTAAAATTGGGAATGTGTAACCGCCGCACTGCAGACATTTGTATTATATGTCAGTCGGTTTTGGCAGGAAATGAGTCTGCCGATTCAGCATTCAATTAACGACTGTTAATAAGCTATTGTTCTACTCACTTCTCAAGCGTGTTCTTGTGCTTTTTTCATCCTCATCCTGATTATGAGCAAATATAGGCAAAACGGGTTCAATATTTGTGCCGTCCGCCTGATCACGAAGTCTAACAGCAGCAAAAATCTGAACGATTCTTTTTAATCCGATTGTTGAACAACGAAACATTTTTGACCGACTCAGTGCTTAGTCGCCCTGCCAATTGTCGGTCAGTCTGACCGTAGCGTGAAGAGGCTATATACGGAAATGCTACAAAGTCATAAATGCATTTTGAAGTCATTTCTTATCATGGTAACTAAATTAAGCTATAAATTTCTAAATATTATAATTTGTTTAATAATATCTGATGAAAACTTGTTAAGGTGGCCGTTTCTATGGAAATTCTTATATACTCTCTAAAGCCACACATATATCTAAGGATCTTTCAACTTAGTTATCCAGTTTCCTATATAGTATACCTATAAAGCAATTATTCTTCTTCTTAACTGGCCATAACAACCCGTGTTATCGGGTTACGGTCTGATGTAAATACATTCTTTCATTGGAATTGTGGTTTTACGTGGTGGGTCCCAAACACTACGCACAACCCTTTTAAGGCCTGGGGTGGGTCTACTGGTCTCGAAAGAACTCAGTGTCATTGTTAGTCGCCTCATACGACAAGCTTTGACCTGCTGAGGTGGTATTCACCACACGGGCTATAAAGCAATCATAGCCGAATTTAAAGCGGTTTCTATCTGCATATAGCAGATATTCCCACTACCAAATGGTATAAACAATGCGCTGTTAATGAAAACCCACGAAAAAACCGTCAACAACAACAGCAGCAGCAACTAGCCAATGGCAAAGGCAAAAGGCATAGAAAATGACTTTCCATTTTCATTTAACAATAAGCAATCAATGGCCATGTCTATGGCAATGATGGCAATATCTGTTTGTTGTTGTTGTTGTTGCACGGGGCAGCCAAGTTCACGGCAATGTCAGCAGCTAAGGTAAAAAGTAAAAATGCCAGAGAGACAGCCCCAGTAAGCTATAGTCTGGGTAAAACTAACGATCTATTAGAAGAAAGTACAAAGCAGCGAAAAAACAAAAGATGTGGACAGGCAGAGAGACAGACAGACGGACGGACAGACAGACGGACGGACGGACGGACAGACAGACGGACGGACAGACAGACGGACAGACAGACAAATGGGCAAAGAGACAAGGCAAGAGCAAAATCAAAACGCCTACACAAAGTCAACGAAGACCAGGTGAGCGCACGTCAGCTGTTGCCAATCACCGACTTACACACACACACACACAGACACACACACACACTTACACAGATGCAAAGCGAATGGGAAAATGCGGCGCTGTTAACTGGTTTCCATTTTTGGCTTGGAAAAACCACACATTGGCATTGCCGTTGCCATTTTTAGTGCCACAAAACTGACTGCATCATAATGAAAGTGAAATGCAGTTACCAGATATGTGCGACAGAGACAGCTAGCAAACATGCACAGCGAGCGAGCGAGCGAGACATAGTCAGTATGTAAGTCAAGTGCAGTTGCAGTTGCATTTGCAGTTGTTGCAACATGAAGTGCTGCCAATGTGCGCTGCCATAAATGATGTTGTCGTAAATAACAACAAAGTGACTCAGTCTCTCTGTCTGTCCGTCTGTCTCTTAGTCGATGCGCTGCTCTTTTATGGCCAAAACTTGCCTGGAATGCGCCGCGCGCGTCACTATCGATGCCATTATCAACAGCAACGCTGGCTCCTGTGACTTATTTGGTATTTTGCGTTAATTGGCAAATAAGAAGAAGCTGAGAAAAAAATACCGCAGCCACGAAATGTAAAAAATAAAAAAGAATTTGCATGTGCATTAATAAATTATGTCAACAACTTGGGGCATACCACAAACACTCGGATAAAATGCACTCTTATAAGTGTGTGTATATAGACAGATACACACATATGTAACTATAAAGTGTGTGTTTGTGTCTTGTTCAATGTCAGATCAGTCAGTCAGTCAATGCAATGTATGCAATTTTCTCCACATTGTGTTGCTCTTGAAGTTGAAGTTGTTTGTGTGTTTATCTCTGCAGCGATTCCTTAGTACATACTCTATACACACATACTATATCATCAAGCGGGCAACTGCTGATTCTGTGTACATACATATATATATATATATATAATTGGTTCAATAACATGTTCAACTTGACATTGAGACGTTGTACAGCACTTGGCATATATGATCAGACAACTCAAGATCCGTTCAGTTGTTTTGGTTGTTGGTGTTGTAAGTGCAATTATGTGTTGCATACAAGAAATATTATCAGATTTGAGTTCTGAATAATTCAAACCGATTTTGTTCTTTTAATGTTCTTACATTTAACGCTAGAATTGCGATGCGCATAGCCCATACTTCTGATCGTAACCGTAATCGTTATGCAAAACAACCGATTGAATTTTGTAACCGTACCGTAACCGAAATACATTTTTTTTGAAAAACCGATAACCGTTAACCTTTATAATTTTTTCGAAGTAAACGAATTGAGACCGATATATTTATATCGACCCGGTTTCGGTTTTTTTCTTTACAAGCTTATATATATTTTTTTTCATTCTGTGCTTTACATTTCGTCTTTCTGTGAAGCATTTTCGACTGCGTCGCACAGTGTGTCCATCTGACTTCTTATCAGCAACATTCGCAATTTTCGAAGTAGTAAAGATATTTTCAAAATTTAAAATGCATGTAACATAGAATTTCTTAAGCTTCTGCGATACGCTGCGATTGCTGTGTGTATGGACCGCATAATAATGACGCTGCTGGTACTTCGGCTGATGCCATAAAAATTAAAACACTAGGTAACAGATAAGAGCATGAAATTAATGGAATGGAATCCTTGGCCTTTACATTGAAACTTGCTGAAAAGCGACCATTCCCCGAACAGTAAATACATACCGTTTTTTCTTCATCTTCCTCTTTCTCAATTTCATCACACGTACTCTGTCTTGAAAATGGTCGATTTTCAGCAAAAATGTTGAAATTTTGTAGATTAGATTAATCGAATCGAAACCGATATTATTGAAAAGAGATAACCGAAATAAAACCGTTTACCGGATCAGGAGTACCGGTATTCGTAACTGTATCCGAAATAAGTTTCATTTTGAATCCCTGCTTCCTAGTTAATTTGAATAGTAAGCGATTAAATACTAAAAAAGTAAAAAGTTAAAAAGGTCTCTCTCAGGAATAAAATAACAAGTAACTTCCAACTAAAACATACCCAGCAGCTGGAAGGTAGTTCGTGACATACGAGGTAATTTTTTTGGTATTATTTTTCCAAATAGCTTTCATACCTTTTATCCGATTTTGATGCGCTTTGAAATATAGACTAACCTTATGTCTTCTTTTTGCCAATTGAAGTCCTCAAATTTTGACAATAAATTTCCTTAAAAATTTCGCTTAACTTGCACAAGCAATTATCATAGACCAAAACTATGATTGATGCTATAACGAGGTATAACCAGATTCAAGGAGTGGGGTCAATGAGTACTTTTCCCGGACCCAGAGTTCTGCGGGGGTACTCAAGAAAAATTTTGACAGTGCAAATGAAACACAAGTAAATACTCCAAAGAATATCTGTAATTGGAATATCTCTATTTGGCTATGGTTATAAATTTAAGAAGATTTTGATGAAGTATTATGGTTCTAAAAAATTTGGATATATTCAAATATGATCAAAAAAAGTTGTTGTTGCAAGGAATCGGAGAGGACAACTATTTAAGACAATATCAGTTCATATTATGCCAAATTTGATGACTTGACGTAGCTTTCCCAGAAGCAGATCCAATATAAGTTGACTTGTTTTAAATTATGGCTGCTTAAACTTTCGTCTCTGTCAACTTGGTTTACTACGTTGCGCTGACCATCTACTAAGTCTGACTTGCCGGTTCTTCCACAGATAACAGATAAGATAGTTGTGATTAAAACTCATATGCATATATTTCAGGTAAATATGCTCAAAATCTTGTCTATGATCGAACGCTTGGCTGGTATAATTCTGCAAGGCCACTCAATCCTTTTCATTGAAAATATTTAAATTTCGTCAAATACAATATTCTGTACTTCTTAAGATGAGGGCACAGGTTTCATAGGTGACAGCGTTGAGTTAGGAGTGAACAGTGGTAAAGTCACCAAAACAGCCCGTTAAGGGATTACGGCTTGATCTAGGGCACTCCTTCAGGCGCCTCAATATCATTCCCAACCCTGATAACGATGATTGTCACAAATGGCGATTTATCGGTTAATACTGTTAACACCAATAACAGCGAAATATGTTGGTTAACAGCAGGGAGAGCAATGCGCTGTTAATAGCATTAGTTAGTCAATAGTTAAACTGAACTCACTGTTATTAACATCAATGAGTGCTGGAATTAGTTTGGTTAACAGCAAGGAGACGCATTATAGCGCTGTTATTAGCAGTTGTTAGTCAATAGTTAAACTGAACTCACTGTTATTAACATCAATGAGTGCTGGAATTTGTTTGGTTAACAGCAAGGAGATGCATTATTGCCAATGATGCTCTGTTATTAACAGCATACTTAACAGCTATTCACATTGCGTGGTTAACACTTTACATTTTTGTAAAATATTGCACATCGCTGAGCGGTTTTTCCTTTATCGTTGTATGCAAATCTTGTGCTCCATAAATTAACCTCTATTTTCAAAAAGCGTGAAAAATGTTATAACAAAAAGTGCACAATGCAATGGCAATTCACCTATAGTTGTTTTTTTTTTGTTGTTTTTGCTTTCATTTCGCTGATTTTGAAAGTGAACGTTTGTTTTGCGGCAAATCACGAAATGCAATGCGGCCTGCACAGTGGAGCAAATCGAGTAAACCCAATTGCACGAGCTAAGTTGAAAGAGACTTGTGTTCGCTGTCCACAGTGCCGGTTATTAGCATGTCTAAGTCAAGAGCTTAAAAAAGAAAACATGCCACTGGCCATTGTTGTTATTGTTGCAACCAATGTTGCGATTTGTTATTATCACATTGTGCAGTTATTTTGGTCTGCGTTTTTGTGTATTTGTAGCTGCGCATGCGCTGCGCGTGGCTGATAAGAATTTCTGATTGTGATTAGTTAAACGCAAGAAATTTTAAAACACGAATTGCAGAAACAATAACTAAGCGATTAGTTCGACTAGAAGATGCTCTTGTTCGAGTGTTGTATTATAAAAAGAAAAAAAAAGTATTGTACTCGTTGTTAGTGTTAGAACTTTTGATGTTAATTTATACGACAAATTTGAAATTTCAATAGATGCCTTGAATTCAAAGGAATTGTATCATTTGGAAACTGCAAAATGAAACTTTGGGCTTTACAGTTACAGAAATGAAATTGAACGGAACATTGGCTACATCTGTAAATCTTAACATGAACATACATTTTGTGCTGCTAACGTAACAGTGGTGGATTGTGTTATGAACAGAGGCTCCGAATAACAGTCAACACTTGCTCGCTGAAAAACCGAACCAAACTGATTCAACTTGGTTTCGCTCTGAGCCGAACACTTATTCTCGCTTGCGCAGAGTCTCTGAATAACAGTCAACACTTTCGGTCTGCTCGCTGAGAAACCGAACCAAACTGATTCAACTTGGTTTCGCTCTGAGCCGAACACTTATTCTCGCTTGTGTCCTCGGTCTTCTGTTAATGGCTAAGCAAATATCCTGAGTGATAAGAAACGGTAAAAATGTTTTTGCTTGAGCATTGACGTTTTGCGCAGCGGTCATTTGGGATGGTTAGTTGGGAACTTTGGTTATGAACAATGAGTATTACAGCAGAATAACATTAATGTAAAACGACATGGAATATGTACAATTCCATGTAGGAAATTACATAACAACAATAAACATTTTTTAGGGCTTTTTGACGAGCTGCTTGACATTTCGTGAAATAGAGCTAATTAAGCTGTTCCAGAAATAGATTTAGACGCTTGATAATGCCTGTTACTGTGTGTCACATGCATGCACATAAATGAAACATACCCTCCGAAATGCATTTGTTTTTTTTTTAAGTAAACACTCTACGAAAACTAGTTATAGCTTGGGCTCAGTTTGTTTTTTTTTTGTTGAAGGCGGCGGCGACGGCGACGTCAGCGTGGGTGAAATTCAACAGACACACATATTTTTTTCGGATCGTGCATAAAACTGACTGAAGCTGCCGTTTTTACTTTTCCAGCGAAACGTGGGTTTTTTCTGATTTTTGTGATGTTTATTTATATACTGTATGCATAGTTTGTTTTTGTTGTCGCACACTTAAAGATGCAGTTTTTGGCTTGGTGTTTTTTTTTTTTTTTTTTTTTTGTAAAACATTACACGTATTTGTAACTGTAACTGTAGCAACTGATGTCTTGCACCAGGTTGACCCAGTTTTCATTTTGTGAAAATTTTTGTGTTTAAACTTGTTTTAATCTCTTTCTTTATTTTGATCATTTAATTTATGGCATTTTACTTTTTTAGCTGAAAGCTCACAAACATTTAATCAGTCAATTTAACACACACATTTAAATGAATCTTTTTGCCGCAGCACAACACTTATTTAATTAAGTGTCACGTAGTTTCTTCCCTACTAAACTAGATTCAAGTTTTTCTTTATGCAGCAATTTTATTACATTACTTTGTATGAAAATTCTTTGCCTTTTGTGCAAATTAACAGCACAAAGAGGCAAAAATGGCAAATAAATATGTGCTACGCGTGCAACTGTAAATTGCGCAAAACCAAGTCTTTTATTTTGATTAGACTTTTATTTTTATAAGTCTTTTATTATTAGATTTGTGCTGCAATGTTGTAGTTGCATTGCTTTTTGCATTTAAAGTTGAATTAAATTGAATTTGTTTGTACTATGTGGCGTATGCAATATGTGTGACAAAGTAACGTATACGCAGTGTTGTCCAATTTGTGAAAACTAGTTGCGAATAAAGTGTATAAATTACGATTTTGTTGTCGTGTGAAATGAACGCAAGGCGAAGGCTTCAATACAATTCCGAATCGTTTTTGTTTTTATAAAGAGATTTCGGGAAGTTTCGGTTCTACCTACTTAAAAAATCTCCGCTTTGCCTTTTTTCGTTTTGCTTAGCAGACTATCAATCGAAGAGGCGCCTCGAGGAGAGCTCAAAGCTAGGCCGTAATCTAGTAACGGCACACTTTTATGTATTTATTATGTCTGGCCAAAATTTTGGCAATCCAAGCCCCCCGTGTAGTGAACGTGGTTCAATAAAATATTCAAAATATATTATATATAAGCCTGTGAGGCGTGATGAACGATGTCAAAAAAAGTTTTAATGATTTTTCTAACTGTTTTTTTTTAGATTTGATTAAATGTTTTGATTGTGACGTCACGTTTTCGAAATGCCTTTTCCGCCTCACTCCCCCATCGGCACAAAAAGTCACAATTTGATGAACTCCTCCACCACTCCAGGAAATTCGAAATTCTTTCTCAATTGCATTTTCACAAAATAATAATAAATGCATCTAGCAAAACTTTGCAAGACTCAAGAAAATCATTCCGATTCTTTTTGGTCGATTGAACAGTCAACCTAAAATCATTTTTGGACGCCTGCTTTTAGTGTTTTGCCACCTAAATGTCGCATGACTATATGAAAGCAGTTTTCCCGTGCTCAAGAGATCGTCTGGCAGTCTTACTTGGGGGGCTGTGCCAAAAATCTCTTATAGTTTCGCCTGCATTTCGTCTGAAATCCCTTACAAAATCTGCTCATGCGAAACTTTCCTGAAAGATTTTCAACGCTAAGATGATAGTTATAGTTGCCAACACAAATCGTTATAACTTTTCCGAAATAACCGGTTCGGTTTCGGTTTTTCACATATTTTTTCTTATTGTGTTTTACATTCCATCACTCTGTGAATCATTTTCATTGACGTCGCACAGTGTGGCCATCTGACTTCTTATCGGCAGTGTTCATAAATTTTAAAGGAGTAAAGATTATTTAAAAATTGATAGGCATGAATTCCGATTGTTATGTATGGGCCTCATTATAATAACGCTTCTACTGCCATAAAAATTTAAACACTAGACAACACAATCTTTTTCTCGCTCTCACTTTTTTTCTGTAGTACTCATTGGGCCATGGTTTGAATCCCTTTGAATCCCTGTTTTACACAATTACCGTATAATGCTTAAGTTATTGAGTGCACTGCGGCGAACAGTGCTTGAAGCACTCGCTTTAACTTTGTATCCGCAGCTTTTTTCAATCACTAGAGCTGCAAAACCATCGATATATTCAGCATTCGGTCTTTTCAATAGTTTTGGGGGTCCACCATCGATAATATCGATACTATCGACTTTGGACTAGAGCGCCTGATCCGGTCGATCCGATCGGTTTGGACTAGAGCGCCTGATACGGTATACCGTTGTAAATGTATTAAGGCATACATGAATGCATAGAATTCACAATAAAATCAGATATGGAATCTAGTCGTGAATACAAGTGCAACAAGACTAAAATAAAGTAAATCACATATACTGTTCAGTAGTTATAGCCTTTTAAAAATTTGGTCGAAATCTGCAATGCCAAAAAATGTTTCTGTTCGTCGTGAATTTTTCTAAAATTTGGTACACAAAGCAAATTGCAAACTGAAAAACATTTATTCTGTAGTTTTCTCCAAAATTACAATGTTCATAAAAATAAATAATATTGGGGCTCATTCAATTATACACTCATTTTTATGGATATTACCTACAACTTATGTAAGATTGTTTATTTTCTCTTTATTCTCTTAAAATAGTTCGAAACTAGAGAAAGGGCATTCAATTTTTTTTGGGGGGCAACATCATGGTTAAGCTCGTCGCTTAAGATTTCATTGCCACCGACGACAACTCCACCGCCAACGCTGCCATCATTTTGCTCGTTTACACCACAGCGTGAGATATTGCCTTCAAAAGTAGAGGTGTGAAAATCAAAAGAAACTATCGATAGTGGTAAAAACAATCGATGGCGCCCAACCAAGAGCCCACCATCGATGTTATCGATAGTCCAATCGTTGGTTTTGCAGCTCTTCTGTCGCGCCCACACACAAACACACACAATTACGTTTTGCAATAATCACATTAATATGCAAACATGCAACAAATATGTAAATACAAATTACCAATTGCAATGTAGGTTGTCCGCCTGCCACACACGAACACTCACACGCACTCACTCACACACACTCACTCACACACTCACACACACACTCACACACTCATACACACTCATACACACTCACACACACACACACACACTTGCATGCAGGTGCACAATTAGCAACAACAACAACAACAGCACGCAGCCCGTCAAGTCAATGCACTTTGCACACACACACACACACACACACACACACACGCACACACACACACACACATACAAATGCAACTGCATAATGGCCATGTGCGTGTTTAAGTTTTGCAATCATTTCATTTTCATTTTTCATTTCATTTTCATTTCACATTTAAGTCTATTTACGCGTTCGCTCTCCTCTCTCTCTCTCTCTCTCTCGCTCTCTCTTTCTGTTAAAGCGCCAACGTCACGCTGCGCTGCCTGCTAATGCTCTGCTAGCTGCCGGTTAACTGTAAACATATATCCATTCACAGTTAGTGTTAGATTTTCGCACTGCAGCTCTCTCGCATGATCAATTTCACTTTCACTAATTATGTCACAATAAAATCATCTTGTTAATGATCATTGGCATTGCGGTAATTGCTCATTGCGCGCATTTATTACACTTTTAGTGTAATTATTGGCTTCCATGTGTGTGTGTGTGTGTGTGTGTGTGTATGAGCTTTCTGTTGGCGTCCAAAGTCCTCGACAGAAATACATAAAATTGCTTTTGTCGCAATTGCGCAATAATTTTTATGTTGTCTGCCATTTCACTCAATAACGGCTAACATTGTTGTTGTTGTTGTTGCTAAGAGAGCTTTTATGCGCAACTTTGAGCTTTTTCGGCTGCAAACAGAGCGCAGTATAAATATTGTTGTCGTAGTCCCTAATAGGGAATCTACGCATACATACATACCTACTGTCATACAGCAACACTTCCGATAGGTGGCGCCAACGTACACTGAAGTGTAAGTATACATTGCTGTTCTCTGTTGTTACTCGATTGTGACTGCGCTGCAACTTTGAGTGTAAAGCGTTTTAAGAAAAGGTTTTGTCCATAATTACGCAAATTCTAATGAATAACATATTTTTCAGTAAATTAATTTGTTAAATTTGCAAGTCTTACTACTATTTCCGACACAAACTTCAGCATGCAATCATTGCTACTAATAAATGCTGCAAAAAAATCCTTTCCTAATAGACATTTAAACATTTTTGAAAGAACTGTTTTCTGAATTTGCAAAAATGTTACATTGAATTCTGTAACAATATAAATTGCTGCTTATTACAAATTCTACTACTTTTTCACATACTACTTAATCAAGGGTGTGCTAGAAATCTCTTTCAAACGGCATGCTAGATATCTTTTTAAACCGAGTCAATTTGCCACAAATATCTAAGATTGCTTGGGATATCTGTCAAGAAAACATATCACCGACGTATTTTTTAAGAAAAAATTTAAATAAAACTTTGGGCAAAACCGTTTAGAGATTTCTGGCACACTCCTAATATCGTATTTATTTTATGAAGCCTTTTTAGCTCAAGAAACAAATCGTATAGCATCTTATAACATGAAACTCGAGTTGTTGGAAAATTGTAGCACAATATGGAGATTTCTCAGGAAAAAATAAAAATTCAATTCAGTAACTACTATTTAAAAAAAAAATCTTTTGCTTGCAATACCTACTATCTTTTGCATATAACAAATCATACTACTATTTTCTATAATTGAAATTGCTGTTTTATTTTATTATGCCTTTTTCGACTAATGATACATTTTGTAATATGCATTTTTACTAATACATTGTGTTGTTTTTATCTCTAATAGAAAAAATTAATTGATTGATTAAACTATCAGTGGTGCAAAACTTCAAAATTTCTTATCAATTTCGGTTCACTGGCTCGTACGTAAGCTTGGTTTCAGATTCATGAAGCGGCTTAAGCGAACTTCCGCAACAAGGCTTTGATTCAACGCAAGCTTCATAATCGCTATTTTATTAATTAGTTGCGGGACTTTGCTATGCAATGAAATAACGTATGAATGTGTACATTTCCGGAGTGTCGAACGTGACCGTCGTGCACATTTAAAGTGGAATAAACGACAGTGTAACACAAATTTTTTCTACTGTTACTTTAACTTATAACACTTGATAGCATTAGACAAAGTATAGTAGAGTGGATAGTGGAAAAATAAACAATAATTTGATTCGAACGTGACCAAGTTTTAATGCGACTAATTTCAAAATGATTTAGAATATTATTAGATTTTAATTCATTGCAAATTCTTAGCTTTCTTTTCGTTTTATTTTATATACGATGAGTGTTTCTCATTAGCAGTGCCAACTTAGTACGTCCGCTCCTAGCAGGTTAGATTTTTTCAAAGTCATGACGCTTCATGAACACATTATGTCTCATGATCGGATTTATCATTGCAGGTAATGTTATCTTGCTCTTTCTCTTGGAGCTATTCAACTTCAACAATCCGAATTGCTGCTACTGATACGTTAAAACACTTCGAAGTTATAAAACGTTCCGGCTTCTTTGCCTAGTTTTCAGTGTTTCGCTATTGTATTTCCTTTGTTTATTGTCTATATACATAAAAATTAAGCCTCAAATAGTGATGTGCTCGCTAAACTCGAAAACGCGTGGACCGATTTTAACAAAATTTTCAAACATTGTAGACAGTAGTAGGGAGAAGATTTTTGTAAAGTTCTGAAGATATCGACAAAAACTATTTACCATATAAAACATACTAGATGTGTTTCTACTTATATAGTAGGCAATCATTAAATTTGATTAGGTAAAGAAATCTTTTGAATTGGGGTAGAGCTAGAGTTAGAGTTAGAGCTAGAGCTAGAGCTAGAGCTAGAGCTAGAGCTAGAGCTAGAGCTAGAGCTAGAGCTAGAGGTTATACAGATATTGGTACCAATATCCGCAGCTTGACTTAGTATGAAGAAGAGAGAGAAAGAGAAGCAAGAGGAACGGGAAGAATTTATTGATATAGTGCGCGGGCTCAGTTAGTCTCTTTATAAATCGACTGTTGGTTAAATTAAATCGTCAAATAATGCATAATTAATATGCATATTAATGCAATATTTTGCCTTGACACTGGGTTCTTTCGAGACCAGTAGGCCTTAAAGGGTTGTGCGCACGTAAAACCACAATTCCGATGAAAGAATGTATTTACATCAGGCCGTAACCCGATAGCGGGTTGTTATGGCCAGTTAAGAAGAATATATAACTAAGATGCATAAATAAATGAGCAACAAATTGCCAGTCTTAACTTTTGCTACTCTTTATTATTTTTCCTTTCTCTTATGCTGTTGCTCCTTGGCAACTCTTTGCTGCAGCAGCGCTGCAACGGCGCAAAGCAGTTCTTGCTCTCCGAAATTACTGAAATTGCACAAAGAAAAGTGAATTGCTGTATAGTGCAAAAGAGAGCGAACTTGCTAGCTATGTGTGTGTGGGTGCGATTGTGTAAGTTTTTAGCTTTACATGTCGACGCGACGTCGCTGCGCAGAGATAGAGGAGCTGCAGCTGGAGTTGCATTGAGCCAAAAACTTGTTTTTTATTGCACATTTTTCGTTATCAACGCTTGACAACCCTGGCTGACAATCCGACAATCCGACAATCTCTTGCAATGTGACTGTCAGCCACCCCTTTAGGAGGGAGTAGCACTCACACACGCACACACACACACACATACATATATTTGCATGCGTGTGTAGTTTGCGCAACGATTATTTATAGTGGCGCGTAATTAGAGCAGTTGTTGTTGCTGTCTCTTTCTGCGGCAGCGCTGCAACGGCGAGCAGCGTGCAAGCGTCGCTGCGCTTGTATGCGTGTTTGTGTGTGACTGACCTATCTCAATGCAATGCAGCTTGTCCGTTGCTTTTGTTATTTTATACTCAATTCCACACACACACACACACACACACACACACACACACACACATACACACACACACACACACACAAAGCCACTGTTGCTGCTCATTTATCTTTTATTTTCTGTTTTATTTTTTTGCGCTGGCTGCACGCCATTGTCGCTGCGCGTTCCCATCGATTGTAGTTGTAGCGTCTTCTTCTTCTTCTTGTTGTTGTTGCGGCTGCAGCGTCATCAGCTATTTGTGCAAGTTTCTGTAGACAACATTTGCATTCATGTAGATACACTTTGCCCCTTTGTAATTCACTTTTTGTATACCCTATACACAAAGTGTAAAAAGTGTATTATACATTCAAGCAATCTATGTAACAGGCAGAAGGAGGCGTGGCAGACCATAAACAAGTTCCATGGGCAAAAATGGTCAGGGAACAATAGTCAAGTCGATATAGCCATGTCCGTCTATCCGTGTTGTAACGTGTTTCTCAGAGACTATAACAGTTAAATATGTGACCAAAAGATGCGCATTTTCCCGGAAAAGTGCAAGTTTATCGATTCATGGCGATATCTCACCCCCTTCCCACGTGACAGACTTTCGCGGTTTACAGCCGCATCGTTGACTCTTTCAACTCGAAACTCGACAGAGGTTTGCATCGTGTTTATAAGCATCTATGTCATACAAATTATTCATATCGGATAAATACATCAAAATTTATAGTCAAAAATGGGTTGATTTCGACACCCTTCGCCAATAAACTGCCCCAAAATTCAAATACCTGTAGATATGCATATAAGTGAGCTTGAGGTAAAAAACTTGGTGTGGAGACTCGTTTGAGCCAAATCAATAAAACTGTATTCAATTTTTTTCAATAGAAGTCCCCCTTGCTCCGCAATCGATTTATCTTAATTACTACCACACCCCGCAACATATTGATTTGAAAATTGCCACATATATTTTTGATATACATATGTTTCAAAATTCAACGTTATTGGCCCAAGAATGCTGGAATAATGAGCATAAAAGTAATTTTCGCCACATAATAACCAACTTTCCAATAGGAAAGCATGTCAATTGGAACTTCCCAATAAGAAAATGTTTACAGGCATATCGATCTTATGAAAATAGATATAAAAGTGGATACTTCCGTTACCATTTTAGCGTATTTAGTGTTCATAAAGAAAAAGGAACTGTCTGCATCAAATTTTTATACCCTATACACAAAGTGTAAAAGTCTGTTATAGATTTGAGCAATCTATGTAACAGAAGGAGGCGTGGCAGACTAAATGTTCCATGGGCGAAAGGTCTTATCATTGACTCGGGTAGCGATTGGACCGTATGAGGGGATAGATATCCGAGACCATAAGAGCTGGATATACAAAATTTTACCAAAAGATGCGCGTAAGCTAATGTAAGATGAAGTTTGTCGAATCAAGCCCCCCCATTACCCCGGGACAGATTTGAGCGGTTTACAACCGCTCCATTGAGTCTATCAACTCGAACTCGCGTCGTGTTAATGTGCATCTATGTTCCAAAAATGATCGAGATCGGATAAATACATAAAAAGTTATAGGCAAAAATATGCTAATTTCACCGCCCCTCGGCCATAAACTGCTTCAAAATTCCACTTTGTGTAGATATGCATACATGTGAGCTACAAAATGTTGTGTGGATACTCGTGTGTTAAAACTGTATCTACCTTTTTTCAATGGAACCAACCCTTCCCATTCAATCAATTTACCTTAATTACTGCCACACGCCCCAATATATTGATTTGGAAATTGTCACAGACATTTATAAATGTATTTTTGTTCTGTTACAAAATTCAACGACATTAGCCTAAGAATACTGGAGTTTTGGGTATAAAAGTAATTTTTTTAATTTTAATCTAAAGAGATATAAAAGTGGATATTTCTGTTCCAATTTTACCGTATTTAGTGTTTATAAAGAAAAAAGGGTACAGGGTATTCCACTGTCGGGCACCGTCCCAACTGTCTGCATCACATTTTTTTCTCTTAGTATGTACATTTTAGCAATATTGTAAAATGTTAAAATGCTTGTTTACAAGGTTTGTATTTTTTTTTTTGCTGTCGTGTCTGACAGTTTTGCAACATTGTTATTGAAGTAGTTAATTACAATTTGGTGTAACTACTTTTATGACCCTACTAATTATAGGCTTATTAAGCCACATGCTTTTCATTTCATTCAAGTGATTTATTAATAAAAAGCAATCAAGTTTTTAAAATAACTTAGTTTTGGACTCTTAGATACAACCTTTTTGAACCTTGGGACTAAGACCGACTTGTATTCCGTAATGTGATCTGTATTACGCTCAAATGGTGTGACGCTCGCATGGCGCTGTTAGCAGCAGTTTTGCCAATTCCGCTGAACAAAACTGATGTTAATCCAGAAGAAATTTTAGCTCTTTTTTCTCAACTCTCTTGACTTCAGTGAATAAGTTGTAGTTGGTCAAATTTTTACATCTTTACAGATAAATTCCACAGTTTTCAGCCGAGTCAGCCGATGACCTTAGTCATCTTTCCATCTTTTTATCAGCTTTTAGTCTTCCAGAACACTGAAAGAAGTCTTATTCTAAGTCAAATTTTTCTGTCTTTCAAAAGCTTTCATAATAGGTTTTTAAAACTCTCGATTGAGGCTGAAAGGGATATCTGCCAAACAGACGAATTGCTGTTGGTTTGAAATTCAGTTGAAATAGATTTCTGGCACGTTGCATCAATGTGACGATTTGGGACAAGGAGAAAGGTAGTAAAGACATCATTGATAAACAGTCCATAAGGAAAAAGTAGTTATGAAACAAGTGTGAAATAGTCATGAAACAAAGAAGAAATTTTCTGTATTGATTTCAGCCATTCTTATTGAAAAAGCTGTATTTTTTTTTTTGTTAAATCACAAATATTTGTACTGTTTGTTCTTTCTTTTAGTAAGAAATGTATCTTCTTGATCTATAATCTATATTTTGAAATAACTAACATACAATTTTAGAAAATTACGTATTTAAAAATGTAGATGGATTATTGACAAGCGTTCATCGGATTTTCTTCTTTTACAGAAACTTAAGAACAATTGAAGGTTGCTATTTTATTGACGGTTTTTGTAAATCGCTACGAAAGTAATAAATCAGTGAATAATTTCGTGGTTTTTGACCATCATTACGTTTTATAAGGCATTTTTGCTAAAAACACATATTGAGAAATACCCAAAACATGTTTAGTCATTAAAAATCTTGAACTTTTATTGACATATAAAATTTAAATATTACGAACATAGTTTCTTAAGCAAGAAAAAGCATGAATTTTTTATATCTTTTTTTTACATTTCTAAATTCATATTTGAAAGATCGTGCATAAAATTATAATATCATAAAATGTAAAACTAATTTTATTAACTAATCAATGTCTTTTCTTTTATTTATAGCAAGCATTTAAAAACCCGCACGAATTTCCATAAATAACAAGTAAGCGCAACAAAAATTTGCTTATATTTTTAAGTTAATTTAAAGTGTAACGTCATAAAAAGCCAAAACAAAGCGCACCACAAATTTATGGAAATCTTTTGAAAAATAATATGTACAGTAAGCACGAAAATTCTAAAGAAAACCACAAACAAAGCCACAAAAAAAAACGTGCCTTGAATTTTAAACAATTGAAAAAAGTTTTCGAGTACCGAAAACGGCGCAAAAACCGCTAAGTACTTTCAAAAACAAATAATAAACATAAATTATGCGTAATTTACTAGTAGAAAAGAACTAAATAGCCGAAACTCGAAGATACACCAAACACTTGACACTTTAAGTGAATGAACTATAAGAACTCTCGTTAGAAGAACACTCTAAATGAGTCTTGTTTTATTAGGCTCTTTCATGGGTTCTCAACTTCTGAACAACCCGTCTATTTGTAAGTAGTTGCGCATGACTAAGCTGTGGCATATAATTAGGCGTTAATTGCAAATATCAATGCAGAATACAATAAAAAGCATAAATAAATAAATAAAGGTATAATTTGGCAAGCTTGTACAGAGCGTCCGGATTCTTACACTGTGCAAAAAACTCTGGCAAATCCAAACTAATGGCATAATTGCTTAATAGGAAAACATGTGAAACATCTACTGTCGCGTTTTAATGTTGAAATTGACGCATATGCCGTCACGCTTGCACTGTTACGTTCTATTTCGGTGGAACTAAAATAACTTATTAAACGAGAAAAAAGTCAAAGTCATAGTTCACCAGCTCAATGAAAAGCTTAGTTCAATCGAACTAGTTCAAATCTGTTTCTGCTTTGTAAGTTGTGCTTTGCATATTCTTCTTTTTCTTAACTGGCCATAACAAACCGTAACCGGCTCACGGTTTGGTGTAAAGCTCTCCTCCAAGCGTCTTTGTCTTTTGATACAAAAAGTAACCAGTGTGTTCTATACCTGATCCTACCGAAGGAAGCATGACCTGACCCTTCGTTAAATCCCTTCAACAGCCTCATTGAAGACGTTTCTCGAAGAAGCTTCTTCATCGTAGAGCTCATAGAGTTCATCGGATGCTGTAGTCGTTGACAACACGTAGAGGGCCAAAGATCTTACGGAGTACTTTTCGTCAAAAAACGCTCGCATGGCTCTAGTCAAATGCTGTTACCCACTATTTCGATGGAACTTAATGAGAATCAAAGTCACAGTTCAACAGCTAAATGAAAAGTTTAGTTCAATCGAACTAGTTCAAAGCTGTTTCTGCTTTGCAGTTTGGCTCACCAACTATGATATTATATATCAAAACTAAAATCGACTGGTATGCAGTACGCTTCAAATTATGCCTTAGAGCTAAGACCGACTCGTATGACGTCACGATACTTTGGTGTGCCACTCGTATGGCTTTACATTGATTGATATGATGCTAACATAGATGAATGCTAGATGGTGCTAGCATATGAAAGAGGGTCGAGTAAAACAGATCTTGTCTATTGAGAATCGCAAATGTAGCTCAATAGTTCGTTGATCGAACTAGTGCAGAGCTGTTTGTTTTCAACAGGTTGGCTTACCAATTTTTATGTTAAGCATTTAAGAGCGGGCCTTGGGAGTAAAACCAAGTCTAATGCGGCGTGAGTGCCGTGATATACTAGCATAGGTTAGAGCTACATTATGTCAAGTAGTGATGCAACGTTAAGAGATCACTCAATGCACATGTTCTTCATTCGTCGTTTCTCTGAAACTTTAAAAAAATGAGAGCGTGACGATTGTAATTCAAATTTTTTATGACAGCTAAATGATATAGTAAACCGATTTTGATTAAACTTGGCATAAAGTTTTAGACTAATAAAACCAACTTAACTGTCTTACCGCATATTTCAAAAGTAAAAAAGGAGTTTTTAATTATAGAATTTTCAATTACCATCAAATTCATTGTTTCAAATTTGCCAGGCTTGCCGTGACGTAAAAAGTTGCTAGACTTGGGGAATTTGCTATTCGCTTTTTCTGAAAAGACAATTAGTTACGTTACGTGTCTTCCCTTCTACATCCAGTTTGACCAGATTCGTAAGCCCTGATTTAGAGTGATGACTTTAAAACTTTGTTATGGCTATTATTTTAAAATAAGGGCCTTAAAAGTTAAATTCGATGTATTCGATATTCAAGATTTTGCACATATTCAGCGAATTTTCTGCTCCTACCTTTTTTTTTATCGATAAACGAATAATTAGCCAGTTAATTCATGTCTAGGAACTGAATAAGGATACGAATTCGACTAAAGTCCAAGACTTACCTTAAGAATTTCTTAGTTTGAGTTTAAGACTTAAAATAGTACAATCATCTTTATAAGGGGCTGTTCATAAATGATGTCAGCAAAATTTTGAAAATTATGAATTCCCCCTCTTCCCTTTTCATAAATAGTCACATTTAGGCAAAGAATTTTCAGAACATATCACACTTTTTCACTCAGTGTACAATTTGCGCTTTAGCTGTCAACCTGACTTGACTCGCACGCAATGTGTACGATATTTTTTTTGATAAACTTCAATTAGCGTTATAACGGTACACACAACATACAAGCCAAGTTAACACCTCGACGCACTTTTGTCCAGGACAACAACGAATTTCGTCTTTTAAATCAGCGGCTCAATCAATCAGTTTGCCAGTTCGCTTAAGAACCGAAAAGGTTCTGTTTGAAGACTTTCTTTTCGCATTTTGCACAGTGGTTCAAAGTTGCTCTAATTCATAATCGTTAATGTGGAACTTCAAGCTGGAGATTTATACTAAAATTCGGCACACTGTAGATGGAAATGACAAATGTAAGCGGCGGCAAGACACTAAGAAGGTAAGGTATTCAAAGGCTAGTTTGAATTTTTCGTAAACTTTGTAAGGTTGGTCAGTTAGGGGTGAGCTTTCGAAGCGTGCGATTTTGCAGTACATAGTTTCAAGCGATTTTAGGTAATAGAAATGATCTCATTGATAAGGACATCTATTGGCACGTCTTGAGGGTAAGAGAGACTCGATTGATGTGTCCTTGCAAGATAGGCTGCGCAAGTTGGGTCGTTAGCGAGGCCTATATTGGCCAGGTGTTGGCCAAACGTATTGTGATCCGTGATTTATCCAACCAGGGCTCGCAGATCTTTCTTCTTCTGACGAAGAAGATATCTGGAGGCCTTTAGATTGGGTTCTTTCACGAAATGTTTTGTTACGCGGCATCCAGTGGTGGATATCCAGCGTTCCTTAAAGATTGTGTCTGTAGACTGCTATCCATCCAACAAATTGAGCTGCGCTGACAGGAATGATTGGCTCAGGCCATATTAGCTGTGACGCCGAGCCTTTGTATAGACTGACTTTGGTATGACATGAAATCATCTCCATGGTCTTACATTCGCTGAGCATGATCGACGGGACATCAACGCAGCCTGACTGTCACTACAGATCCCTACAGTTACCCCATTCAGCTTTTTTTTATGGATCCAGCTTGCTGCATTTAGAATTTAGAAAGTCCCAACTTTCGTTTGGAAACCGTCTGTGTAGAAGACATGAGTGTTCCCACTTAGTAAGTGTCCGGGATTGCTCCAGGACGATCTTGGCGGATACACCACTGTGTATCGGCGGCCAAACTGCACATTTGGCACAATACTATTAGCGGGCATCGAGAAAAGCGGGCACTTTTCCCTTAGCTTACTGGCTATAAGTGTGTGACCAAATCCCAGTTCGCTCGTCCAGACTCTGTTGTTGTTGAGTCTGCTAGCCACTTTCATAGCCTCTTGCCATACAAAAACGTCAAGAGGGGTTAGATTTAACAGTGCATTAAGAGCACCACTTGAGGTGGTGCTCATCCCTCAGCAGGCATGCCTTTGCAGTCTGGTGAGAAGAGTGACGCTGGACTGAACCATTATTCTCTTCCACCAAAATACTGCTCGTTCCCAATTGTGCTTGGTAGGCTTAGTATTTGTTACCAAAACAATGTTTTGAATTCGCTGAGCTTCAATTACATTTGAATTTATTGTTGCTTTTATAGTGTATTAAATGCGTTACCATAGAATCTCCATTAATTTTAAGTGCTTTGCTGTTTGCATCTTTGTGCGTCAGCGCTGCGTTTCGTGTTCTGATCTTCACGCCGCAAAAGCAGCTGAAAGATACAGAAATATCTATACATATAGTAGAGTATCTTTTAATTTTGGCAAGTCTTTGAGACGTTTTAAAGGCGCGTGTGTGTGTGTGTGTGTGTGTGTGTGTGTGTGTGTGTGTGTGTGTGTGTGTGTGTGTGTGTGTGTGCGTGTGTGTGTGTGTGCGTTTGTGCAAGTTTTGACTTAATGCAGTCTCTGTTGAAATGCGTTTTTTGATTGCATTTCATTAAGTTTTGGCAGTTGATTTTTGCGCTGTCTCTTCGCATTTTTTTCCTTTTTCTTTAACGATTTTTATTTATTTTTGCTTTGTCTGAAACATTTCAAAAATGCATTAATTTTTTTCCTTTTTACCTGTTCATTTCTTTTGGCGTTTTTAACAAGCGCCGTTTGTCCTTATTTTGATTCGTTAGTCTTTCTTCTTCTTCTTAACTGGCCATAACAACCTGTGTTATCGGGTTACGGCCTGACGTTAATACATTCTTTCATTGGAATTGTGGTTTTACGTGGTGGGTCCCAAACCCTACGCACAACCCTTTTAAGGCCTACTGGTCTCGAAAGAACCCAGTGTCATTGTTAGTCGCGTCATACGACAAGCTTTGACCTGCTGTGGTGGTATTCTCTACCCCGCTCACCCCACGGGTGTCGTTAGTCTTTCAGCCAGAGAAAAAAGCACCAAATATATAATAAACCTATAATGGATATTGTATAGTACATTGGCAACCATAAGTACTTTGAAAGTAGGAAAAGCGAATTATTTCGTTTACAACATATTGGCAAGGAATAGCTGTTCGAACGCCACGAAACTACGTATCACTTCTATCTATGCTAGAGCTGGAAAATAGTCGATGTTTCCGATGTTCTTTAAGTAAAACATTGATGTACTATCGAAAAATAAAATTTTTGCTCCATTTTGCTGTTAAGGTTGTGTTGGTCATAGTATATTTAACAAGGTATAGTTACTCAGTCTCTTATCTTTTATATAAATGCGCTAAGCAAAAATTCAGTATGGTACCGATTACTTCGCAATAAAGCAACGTATTCAGGTGAAACCTATACCATTCGAAAGATAGAATGCTTGCGGTTTGCAGAATAAGTTTCACCTGGATATGATGCGTTTTAGACACATAAAACTTGATTTGAAGTAAAAAAAACACCAGCAAAATACCTTGTACACACAAACGTTGCGTATCTCATAGTGAGAACTACGAAAATCTCCGGCAAACGCTCAGTGAGAAACAGAATAAAACTAGTCATTTGGCAGAGCGGAAATTGAAATTATTCCAGCTATTGACCATCTCTTAGCCAAGAAAGAAGGGATTTCTTTATCATTTTTCTTTCGGAGTCACTAGGCGTTTACATTTTGTCAAAAGAGATTTTACGCTTTGTAGTTTAAGGACACTTTGAAGCAGCAAATTTATGGTGTGCGTGTAGCACTTCATTTTATCATTCCAAAGGGAACCCACGCTTTTTTCAATATTATTATTATTTTTAATGACGTCACACTCACTCGTATGAATATTGCTTGCCAGATTTTTAATTACTTCGAAGAAAATTTTCCATTATTTGGAACCCTCTATGTTCACTACCAACACCACCAATCGAAAACTATTAATTTAAAACAAAATGTTATAAACAATATTACACTAACAATTTATCCCTGTGCTACTTTATAATACTAGTAATACGAAACATCCATTTTGACGAAAAATCGGAAAATATTGTTACTATCGATAGATTCCCCAGAGCATGAAAGAGAGTGGAATGCTTGGATTGAGTCTACTTACTGAATTGTGACCATTCCATGCGTTTTCCTTGCTCTTCCTCTTTCTCAATTTTGCCTACGAATGAGTCTGTCAAAGAGAGAGCGCAACACAAGCAGCCAAAAATGTACACTCTCTTGGAAATGGCCGCAATTACTGTCATACTCATTGGGGTAACTCTCGATTATGTCAAAGTTTCCAATTTTTCGTTGGGTCTCCTGCACAGTAGAGGCAAATTCAAAGCCTTGCGATTACCCATTGGGATCACCTCCCCCATAAGGTCAGTGTTCTCCCAGTTAGGGAATGCTGCCTTCGTTGTAAATTTCAAAGACTCCTAGATCTTTACTCGTTCGCCATAATCTTCGCCATGAGCTCACTGCAATTGCGCTTCTGAAGTACCTCCAATGAGGGATAAACTAGATACGCTGTATGCTGTCAAGATTCTTGATGGTGGCTCTGGGCTTTTTTGGAATGGAAGCAATTCGGCCGCACTACACTTAAAGAAAATCGATGTGCCTTTGCGAATACCCAAAGTTTTTTCACGAATGTACTTAAACTGCCTTTGTGTCAAAATACTTTTGCCTGCCACTGTATGAACTTTGAAAGCATGTGCAAAATATTTTTTCGTTTTTGCTCATTTCATTTAAATTTTGCTCTTTTTTGTGTTTGTTTGCTTGTTGTTAACTTTTTTTTTTTTTTGGCCGCACCTTTTGTCGTGCCATGAATCATGAATATTTCTACCTACATAAGTATTATTTACATATGTAAATGTGTATATATACATACAGAAAGCCCGTACATATGTGTTCCACTTTATAAACAAAACGCATTGAAATATAATTTTTATAATCTGTAATTTCCTTTTTTTGGTCATTTTTGCCATTAAGCGACATTTTGCGACAAGTTTAATGCGTTATTTTCATGTTGAGATTTTATCAATGGATTTACCTTAACAGGTTTAGCAAAGAAAAAAAAACATAAAATTAAGAATCCAAAAATATGGTTACATTTTTATGCCTATAAAAACAAATAAAATTGTTGGTTATATGTGCATAAATCCTTGTTCAATGGTAAACAACTTGTTAACTTTTTAAAAACTTTTTTAAATAAAGAATAAATTTTAGTACAAAACCGAATCTCTATAAAGTTGAAAGTGAATGAGTTTAAAACACACAGAATAAGCAGATCATAACAAACGATAAAACGGTGTTACAGTTATTCTGAACTTTTCTATTCTATTTTTGCCATTTTTTGATATTCCCTTATAACTTCTCTATTTGGCTACCGATGCTCAAATTAATGTTGAAATGTTCCTAAATAATCAATTTATCGAATCCAAAAATAACCCTTTAAAAATTGTATTTAGTTTTTTTAAACTTCCCTGGAACATTTGCATATAACCGAAACATTTTTACAAAAAAAAAACTGAAACAACTGAATTTATGCGATATTTGCAACTTAGCGATTTCCATAGAAACGACAATTTTTGTGTAAAAATTGCAAAACTAACTTTTTTTTGCATATAAGCAATAATTGCATATAAACGATATGTCGTATAAGCGATATATGCTATAAACGACTATTTTTGTGTGAAAATTTCAAAATACACTGAAACTAACCTTTTTTTCCATATAAGCAATAATTGCATATAAGCGATATATACTGTATACAAACAATTTCAAAATGAATACATTTTTGTGCTTATTCTAACCAATTGCTTACAACCGAGTTACTTAGATGCAACTCGGTTCGTGATTTGGTTCACAGTCTGGTTCGGCTCCGGCGTGATTTGAACACTTTCTCAGCTTATTTACATTTATAGTAATGACATTGCTCTAAGTTTTTGTCTCTTGAGCGCTTATAATATCTAATTTAAAATAGTATTTTTTTTTTAGTTATTTTTGTGTTAATTTATGTATCTGTGTGTTTGTATTAGCAATAGTGTCTGTGTAGTCTAAATACAATTTCAGCTTCAATTAGGTTGCCACAAATTAATTCAACCAAATTATAATTAAGTATAGATAAATTATGTACACAATTTGGTGAACTTTGTTGCTTTTATTGTTGTTGTTGCTGTTGATGTTTGTGTCTAATATTTTGTTTATAAATAAATATGTGTGAGTTTTTGACTTGATTTTAATGTCAAAGTCAAAACAAAGTTATTAAAACGCAAATTTTATGTTTTGAACTAGAAATTTGTTGAATTGAATGAACTATAAACGCAAGTGTTTTGCAGCTATTGAAGATCCTTGGAGATATGCCGTCACGCTTGTGTGGTGTGATGCTTGCTTTGCTGTCTAGACTTATCAAAATACTGAACTGACACCGCAAATTTGCCAAATCTACAAATACTATTCCATTTGCAATCAAAAATTCCGCCATTCAGTTAGTTACAACAACTTTTGGTTAACAAGTTCTAAATTATTTCTATGCTAAAAGTGAAATGTAGCCAAGCAACTTTTCTCAAGCTCATGATGAAGCTTCTGGATACATTTGTAAGACACAAAATGATAATGAAGTTGATAATGAACTTAATAATGATTTCGATAATAATGTTTAGAATGATTTCATGATGATAACAAGTTTGTTTCTCTTCCTCTTCTTCTATTCACTGTTAGTTGCGCTGTTGCTATCTCGCTCTAGCTGTTTCACAAGTCTGCAATTTACTTTCAATGCCGCTCTTCTTAACATTTTGACTAGTTGTTGTTGCAGCTTTCTTCTTGATTGTTGTCGTCGTCTAGTCAACACTTTGGCATTGCCCGGTGGTTGCCCGTGTGTCTGGTTTGTTGCATGTTGGCATGCAGCAGCAGCAACAACGACGAGTTGCAGGTATGCAATTTGCAATAGTTGCGCTTGCGCAATACACACACACACAAACACACACACACACAGATACATCTACACACACACAGATACATCTACACACACACACACTTAGGCCAAACAAGATCGCGTAATAACTTAAGTCAGCCACAAACAACGCAACAGTTACCAAGAAGGAAGACGGAAGATGTTGTGTTGGCCAGTAAAAGCAACACAAACCGAAAAGCCAAAAGCAAAGTGACGGAATTTGAATACCCTTTACATGATTGGCACAATCGGCAAAAACTCGCTCATATCAGCGTTGTTATATAGAGAATTTCGACTATTTTCGAAATCCTTTAACTTTTCGAAAACATTCTTACGCTTTCAATAGCACTGTGAAAGCCTCTCACATATCTATTCCAACTTAACTTTGATTAAGCGTATCAATTAAGTCATAAAAGTTATAAAATTTTATAACAGAACATAAGATTATAGAGCTAATGAAAAATATTGAAAATATTACTAAACGTTTTCTGCAGCGTTTTAATCGATCGGCACAATCGGCAAAAACTCGCTCATATCAGCGTTGTTATATCGAGATTTTCGACTATTTTCGAAATCCTTTAACTTTTCGAAGAAACAATAAACCAGTTTTCCTTTATTGCAACTTTCTTTGTGAAGGCTCTCGCATATCTATTCCAACTTAACTTTGATTAAGCGTATCAATTAAGTCAAAAAAGTTATAAAATTTTATAACAGAACATAAGATTATAGAGCAAACTATATTGAAAATATTACTAAACGCTTTCTGCATATTTCATTACTGCATACTTCGCTTACGTTTCTTTACTTTTATATGAGATTCTCTATTCACATCCAACAAAAATCAGCCATGACATGATATTTTTTTTAGAGAATATGTTGTAAAAAGGAATACTTCGCTGACGTTTCTTTACTTTTCTCTATTCATCGTCCAACAAAAATCAGGCATGACTTCATCGCATCTATTCTAAAACTGTTGTCCCATCGCCATTATATCTTGATGAAATCATTCTTCGTTTTTTTTGTTATATGGAAACCTATCCAAATGTTACTCGTGGATGTGTAATTTTTGGGTCGAACAGCCTAACTTTTGTAGTCACAATTTTTGCTTAGTCGGGACTTTGTTGCTACAACTTTTTAACTTTCAAAAGACTTTTTCTAATGTCGATCATTTGAATGATAAAACTCATTTTTTTAAAAACATGCGAATTTGTGATCCATTAAGAACAACTTACACTTGGTTCGGCAAATTCTGTTAGCGAATTTAAATCCACCAAGTCAAAATTCATAGAAAAACATTTCTCGCTCCCAGATCAAAACTCTTTTTTGTATATGTCACAATTTTCCCACATGTTTCTGTGGTTTTTGAGGTTAGAGATAAGATATTTCGGCACAAAGTAAACGTATGGCCAATGGGAAGAGACAAATGTAATCGAATTTCATTCAAAACTGACGTATTCAAATTCGTGTATGTGATTTCGCGAATAAAAAAAGGGATTCTAATGTTAAACCAAACTTTGCTTTCTTAAATTATACAAAAACCAGAAATCTCTTTCTTTTCATTCTAAAAGAACTGTAGGGAAACCCATAGAGGGATTTCTGGCACAAATTAACGAAATTGCAAACTGAAGAAGACAATTACTTAGGGAAATTTAACCCTAGAACGTCATACTTCGTCAAAATGACTACGGGCGCCGTAAGACGTTGGTGTACAATAAATTAGGATAACGTTCCAGGGTTAAGGAAAGAAGCCGAAGGGAATTTCAGTAAAAAATTTAAGGGTTTAAATTCGTGGATTCAATTTCGCGAAATAAAACGAAAAGCAAAACCAAAATTTGCAAAAAAAGGAATGTTAAACCAAATTTGTGTTTTTCTGAGGAAAAAAAAATGACAATTTCGGATTAGGTAGATGAAAGTCGGAAAAGTCATTGGCACAGAAGCCGCTGGATATAAGAAAATTATCATGTAAAACCAGTAAACTTTCTTCAATCATATTCTTTTGTTGCGTTTCAAGCTGCATGACAAAACCTCTAGTACTCTACATCCACTAAAGTGTATAAAAACCGGTAAAACTGCACATGCATGCTCAAAAACTCGACAGCAGGTTGTCTATTCGTCATCACTAACTTCCAACTCTTCTGTCTCCGACTCGTTACACTCCCGCACGCTTCGCTCCCAATATAGAGTATGTGTTGCCATATGTGACAATCGTTTTAAGTCTTCCTTTTTTATTCCATTCCCATGGCTAAAGTACACATATCGTTCCAGTTTCATTAAGTCTTCAATTTGTCTTGATTATGATTGACATTGATAAATCAGTCCACGTTTTAGATTGCGCGTCATAATATCTATTTAAACTTGCTCAATGCAATTGTCCATTGATATTAATTAAAGGCAATAAGTGTGACTTGTATTTAACTCGCTTATGTAAGCAGAGTTCCAGCTGCCGGTTCATTGTTGAACCCTTGAGTGTTGACTGAGTTGAGTGTTGACTGTGGCCAGCAGCTGAGTTCAATGTGCTTTACCTGTTGTCCCCAAAGTGCAGAAAAAAAAAATAAAAAAAAAATCCTGCTTCTGGAGAGGTTGTTGCATTAGTCAGTAGCATTCTAAACTGGTAACCATGGCAAATACACACACACACACTTTCTCACACACGAAAACTCAGCTGAGTGCGAGCCTAAAGTCTTTTACCTGTAAACTACACTTTGAAAGGGAGTTCAACTAGTTTTGTCACGAACTTTGTCACTCTTGGATAGAGTAGTTTCTGTGATCTTGCAGAAACACATCGGAGAAGTAACTGCTTGAAAGGCTCTATATACATATCTATTCACATCTATTTAAGACTCTTCTATCAGTTTTTAATTATTACTATTGCTTAAATTCTTAAGCAACGAATTAACCTATTAATTGTGAAACCTCTACCTAAACCTCCCATTTGGTAGCAATTATGCAATATGCATTGTGAGAAAAGTTCAGGTTACTAGTTCCATAAACACAAGACTGGACACTAGTGATGCAAATCCATCGCAGAGTCCATTGACAAAAAACATCGATGCATCAACATGTTTCCGATGTTTTGTATTTACAAATTTTACTTTTTATAATGGCCAGTTCAGAAGAAGGCTTTTTATTATAGAAGGAATATAATATATCGTTATATAATACAAATTATTTGAAATTAAAGCTATGTGTTTGTGTGTGTAAACAAAAGAAGATTTCTAGATTTGTGTTGTCGCACCGTTCTCGGAGACTATAAGAGCTACACCCACAATTTTTTCACCAAAAGTTTGTCTGTGACCAAGTTTGTCGAATTATGTCGATATCTCACCTCCTTCCCCCGTGACAGATTTTAACCTACACCATAAAAGCTAGCCAATTGAAACTAAGCACAGTTATGCACACTATTACTGTGCATGTGTAGTGTAAAGATAATTCATATCGGATAAGAACTTTAGAAGATATAACTAATAATGTGCCAATTTTAGGCCCCCTCTCCTATGAACTGTAACAGAATTTCACTTTTTATAGAAATGTTAAAGTTAACATATATGTTAACCAAATGTGGTACGTTAGGCTTACAATTTTGATCTATTTCCGCATCATCCCGCCTACCCGCGTAGTACAGTTACCGTTACCATACTCTTCAACGCAAAAATGGGTAAAGGGTATTCCACTGTCGGGCACCGTCCCGACTCTCTGTATCATATTTTTAGTTCTCTTTTGGCACTATTTTTGTCAAAGAGCATGAAAGTAAAACCACTCCCAAGACAGTGCATAATGTACGATTTTTTGCTGTTTCTCTTTCTTAATTTTGCCTGCGGGTGAGTTGGCCTAATAAAGATAGCAACACAAGCAGCCGCACACCTACACTGTCTTGTCAACTCTATTACTTTCAGGCTCTTTGGGTTATTGTATACGAGCCGGTATAACCGGCCAACAGACACAAATATCGGCGAATTGAATAGAAATCGATATTATTGAAAAAACAAAACCGAAATAAAATCGTTTATCGGATCAATAGTACCGGTACTATCATAAACGTAACCGTATCCGAAGTAAGTTTCGGTTTGAATCCCTGCTGCAGACCAAATAGATCTACGCCTTACTTATGCAAAAGGAAATGTTTTGATAAGCGTCGCGGCAGCAGTCGATTTCGCTTCTCGCTAAGAGTTTGACCTGCTTCTGAGAATTACCTTTGGGATGGCAATCTCAATTCTGCAAATTGCTTGTAAATGCAAATTGTTTATAGCTTAGCTTGTGGTCGATCATTACTCCGAGGTACTTTATTACTGGTTGTGACTCTATAATTGTGGCGCCAACCCGCAACGATGCTTTCCCTACCGGTTTCCGACTGCTTATTAGGACAGCCTCGGTTTTTTCTACAGGTAGGGCTAGTCCATGTCCTGTAAGCCAGTGTGTTGCACAGCTGCGTGACTTCATACAGCTGTTTGGCCGCCGTGACCAGGGCCATGTCGTCGGCAAAGCCAATGAGTGTGCACCCTACCGGGAGACGTCAGTCTTAAAACTCCGTCCGGGGTTGGCCCCAAGACAGAACCTTGTGGAACTTCTTTAGTAATGTTGTACCGCATTTACCATTCCTCAGTGTCATAGAGTAGGACCTTTCAAAGTAGCTCTTTATCAGTTGCACTAGATAGCCCGTTATTCTCCAGCTGCTTAGTGCCCTCAGGATGTTTGTCCAGCTGACAGAGTTGAAGCCATTTTTAATATCTAGCGTCCATATTAGGCAATACTGCTTTGCACCGCCAGATCACAACGTTCCCCTTGTAGCGCTGTGTGCTAACTGTGTGACTGTCCTGATGGCATCGATCGACAGTGCTCGTCTTTTTTCGAACTGTTGGTCAAATAGCGCTTGTTGCTCAGACAACTCTCTCCTCAGATCAGTCTCTTGAATATCGTGTCCGTGTTGCCTAACATGCATAGCTGTCGGTTGCCGAGCTTTGGGATGACTACTAGCCATTGGACCTTGCACATTCGGGGTACTGTGCTTTCAGACATGCATTTTTGGAACATCTGGAAAAACAGCTCTGGATGAATCTTTATGGTTAACTCAGACCGCTCTCATCAGTCAAAATTAACACTCTATAATACGCTCAGCCATACCGTTTTACTTTATGGTGCTGAAGCATGAGCTGTACCACCGTTCAGACTTATTAAGGGCCAGAAATCTCTGGCCGGTTTTGGCTAGTTTCATTTAATTTTCCTAAAAAATCCTTGTATCTAAGGCTTGCTTGTTAGATTTGCTATGCTCTCACAGATAGTGTGAATTGCGGCCTAAAAAGATATGTGGCATGCCGAAAAATTGCTTTTGGATTGAAATTCGGCAAAAAGAGATTTAAAACACACCTCCGATGTAGCTTTGTTTTGGCAAATCTATATGATATGCAGAAAACAAGTTCAAACCACGGTTAGGAGACATGCATGAGCTTCAGCTGTCTTTCTTTTTCTTCTATTTATTCTTACTAAAGAGTATTTAAACTTCGTCGCATCAAACTAGGTTGCTGCATCTTTGTTTTTGATATTTTTTTTTTCAACTCTTTTTTTGCATTTAGTTTGAACCTGTCCAGTGAACTTAACGCTGGGCCAGTGTCAAGGAACTCTACCTGTTGCGTACCTGGTTTGTTTTGCTTTTGCTTTTCTGGAGTTTATTGCAGATACTTTTGTTTTGCACTTTGAACAAGTCTCCTTCAAGGTGTTCCCAATGTTTATAGCCACGTGTCTATAATAATAATAACATTAAGATTAAGCATTAGAAATGCTGCAACTAAATCGAAATTCAGAAACACAATTTCAACAAATGCGCAATAAACAACCATAACGAACACGAATTTCAAGGCCAAAACCTGTGACTCTTCGTCAGAGCCAACTAGAAATGTGCACTGCGTTTTTGCTCTTTTTGGTATGTTTTCAGTGTAGCTCTCGCATAGTAGTATCTTAGCTGAAAAAAGTGCGCAGTGTATGTTTTATTTTTTTTAGATTTTATTTTTTAGCAATTTCACTTTTCCTTATCAGCGAGGTCAGCGGCGCAGTTCCCTCCTTTTTTTTTTTGCAAATTGTTGTTATTGCCTTTGATAAGATTTGGTCTGCAATTTGGCTGCAATTCGCACAGCTGAAAACTGAATGTGTACCTTGTCATAGCTGTTTTTATACACGGTTTTTATATCTGTATCTGTGTTTTATTCGCTTGACATTGAAACTTCAACAAAAAAAAAAAAACGAAATACAAAGTAGAAGAAATTTGGTGCAAAATAATCGACAGCGACGATTTGAGTTTTGAGCAAACTGTTTTAATACTTTACTCAAATAATACACAGTGAAAACGCGCGAGGTAAGAAACTGCAATGAAATCTTTGTTAGGCGTGATTTTCAAGCGAGAAAGTGAAAAAAATTTGAAATATTACAGGTAACCTTACAATTGGCACCAAAGAGTTTTGACAGCTCACTGACAGTGGCGTTTTACAATACTTCTAAGGGGTCGTTCATAAATGACGTCACCAAATTAAGAAGATTACAAACCGCTCCTCCCGCCTTGGCACAAATAGTTACATTTAGGCAACCCCTCTACCCCTGACGTGACGTGCAACCAAAAAACAACTGTGAGCATTCCTAGAAACTTGGAATTTTTTCTTTCTTTTTTTATAGAAGCGATAGGAAGATATTTGATGTTAATAATTTACAAATTTTATGCAAGATCTTTAATTTTATAAAATTTAATATGTTCGAATTCGAAGAGCAAAGTAAACATTGCATGAAAATATAAAGAAAAAGATTTTTCAGATTTCATTAACATTTTAATAGCGACGTCACGTTTTAGAAACAACTCCCTCTCACATCGTCACAAAAAGTAACAATTGGCTAAACCATCGAGGGTGACGTCATTTATGAACAGCTCAAGGTCCAAAACAAGTTAAACTTCAGTTTTATTTTTAAAATTTTTATTTCCCGATGTTCCTGACTTTGCGTAGTCGGTCGTCACAGGATTGTAACACAACATTTAGCTGCGGAGCTACTTAGACTGCAAAAACGGCAAAAAAAACATCTTTATAAGAAGAAGATCACGTCGCTAATTCCATATATTAAATACAAATAGCAATTTAAAAAAGTAAGAAAATTGAGTTTCCAAATAACGAAATTCGAATTTTGTATGCGTATGCTAATAAAGACATGCGAAAAAGAAGAGGGGTAAAGCCAAATACGAGCCAACGATATATTTGGTGGCGGTGGGTTGTGTTTCGTCCCATTAAACTTTCAAGTACAACACAACACAGAAACGCACTTTATGCACTGCCTTAGTATAACAAGTCTTCGCATAGTTGTAGACATAGGCTGTTTCATAAAAGCTGATATTTTGTTGTTGTTTTTTTTTTACTTCAAATCAATTTTTACCTGATTAAAACGCAACGTATCCAGGCGAAACTTATATTCTGCAAGCCGCAAGCATATTATCTTTCGATTGGTTAAGTTTCACCTGAATACGTTGCGTTATTGCGTAGTAATCGGTACCACACTCAATTTTTGCTTAGCGCATTTATATATAGAGACTAGTGTTCGCCTTGTCGTCGACATTCGACGACAGCTGATTACAAAGAAAAGAAAACACGAAATAACAACGTTTGTGTGTACAATTCATTTTGTTGTTGTTTTTTTACTTCAAATTAATTTTTACTTGACTAAAACGGAACGTATCCAGCTGAAACTTATATTCTGCAAATCGCAAGCAATTCAGCTTTCGAGTGGTAAAAAATATTTGACGAAATCGTAAGTACTATTTACGCTCCAGGCAAAAGCTCAAAACTTCCTGTTACTTATAGCACTTCGAAAGAGTCGACAAGCTGTCTATTATGTAGAATGAAACAGCTTGTAGCGTAATAGTTCTCGGGGAAGTCCCTCTGGTATTTAAAGTTTTTCACTTCCATTAGCTATTTACTTGGTCAAAAGTAAGTCTTTAACTTTAAGGTTCGACTGTACTTTGTGCAGTGTATGCATGTATGTTTGTATGCGAGTGCTGATAACTCGCTGTTTGCTGCTTTACTATGGCGTTTTTTTTAATATATAACTTTTCGTACTCTATCTATATTTTGTGTGCGTTTCTTGCAGTCAACTTTCCAAATTTGGTTTCATTTTTTATTTAGTTTTAATTTGTTAAGACTGCGGTGCGCGTGTCACATTTTTTGTCCCGTTCATGCGTTGTAAGCAAAAAAAAATACTTATAGAAATAAAGTATAAATTTATATAATATAATATAAAAAGTGATCGAAAACACTTTCACATCAGATTTAGTGTAGCTTCAGACGAAAAATGTATTAAAAATTGCAAAACATTAACTTAACCGTTATGTGCGTGGATTTGTAAAAAAAAAAGAACTTGTGCTAAATTTGCTGAAAAAATCAGACGTAATTGTCAAAATTGCAGCCAACGTAGTAATATGATCAAAAATACTTAAATGAGGAACTGTTCATAAATGACGTCACAAACATTTTGAAGATTTTGAAAAATTGCATGGAAATATACTCTTTTTTTTAATTTTACCAACATTTTGATTGTGACGTCACGTTTTAGGAACACCTCCCCTCCCCCATCGTCATAAAAAGTTACAATTTGATGATTTATGTCACTAAGAGTCTATTCATATGTATGCGATATACAAGCTTTCTATTCGTTATTCTCACTCGCAATGGTCGCCAAAAAGGAACGCACTTTCATCATGGTTAAGCCTAACGGTGTCCAGCGTGGACTCGTCGGTCAAATTATTGAGAAAGTTGTAATTGTCAAAAGTTGGGTGCCACCAACCCAGCCGACTCATTGCCCGGTTACATTCGTTGAGATTTCTACATAAAGGTTAAACGTGACATCATCCGTGCTTCTAACGCTGTAGAGTCCGCCAACAAAGAGATTGCTCTCTGGTCTGACGAGAAAGAGCTTGTCAGCTGGACTCCAGCTACCAGTGACTGAGTCCACGAACAGAATCTTTCATTTTATGCTTGCTGCTTCAATTCGTTTGAAGTTAAGTCTTAAGAATCTTCAAATGTATATATGAATCTAGCGAACTGAAATGTTTTTTTTGCCACCTCAAGGTACAAAAGGATCTTTAGAAGAAATGAAAGAAGAAAACTTTTTCTTTATTTATCTTTACATTCAATGTACTTTACAATAGAAACCGAGCAAATAACATTAGATTGTAAAGTTTACCTAAAAACCAATCTCAGAGATGAACTTTGGGATAAAAAAGTAAGCTAAGATGCTTGCAGCCTGCTTTTATTTCAAGAAGAATGAGACTTTTATCCATGAAATGCAAGAAGAATGAGACTTTTATCCATGAAATGGTACCTCGACTTCAGTGACGTGAAACAATGTCGACTTTTATGGTTCTTGAGGTATTTTTCCAATAATAGATCAGTTTTTGCACAACAACCTCAAATACTTTGATAGCTAGACTCGAGTTCCTTACAGTATAAATGTTAGACGTCCATTCTATAGTTGCTCCACTAAGAAGCATCAGCAAAGATTCGCATTCATATACCAGAAATGAGACGAAATGTGTTGCTATTGAATAAATGATGATCATGATATAGGACCAACACTAAAAATGAATAGAATCATTTATGGAACAAGGAAAGGAGCTTTAAATGTACCCAGGTCAGAGGTCGGCCGTAAACTTGTGTGGGAATGAAGTATCAGCCATTATTTAGGCTTGCCAATGCGCAGTTTTCCGTAAGCTGGCAGCACTCGACATCCTCAATAGGCAGAGCAGTGGGTAAGAGAGCGCTTAGAGGGAGCTGCAAAAGATCGGCAAATACATAGTGTGTTCCGACAATATAATAATAATATTATTATTAATATAATCCCACACATATGTATATTTTACATATAGAAAAGTGGCTAATATGTGCGTGAATCCTGAAACACGGCGACACAATCTTAACTTCCTAAACGTATACTTTTTTAAGTGGGAACTAAGCTGAAAAAAAGCTCTTTGCTACAAATAAAAATTTTATAGCCTATACAAAAGGCGCATTGACCTATAACAAATAACACTTTTCTAACTTAAATTTTTGTCTTATTTGCAGGAAGCACTGCCATATTGCAACAATAAATAATAACAACCGCAACAAAAACTACCTCTTTGAAGCCACACAAACATAAAGACCAACTTTAACTAGCCAATAAATGCAAATTGGTAAGAACAATTAAAGGCCAAAACAGTTCAAAAGCATAAGCGATAAAAAATGGAACACAAAACCTAAATAACGCAACATTCAACAAGCTAAACCAAATGCAAAGCCTTCTAATAAGCATTTAAAACCAGCAATCAAAAGCAACAGCCAACATAACGTATACGCAACGCGCAAAGATGCCAACGAAAAGCATAAGCGATGTGGCAAGCACAACAACAACGAGCGGCAGCAGTAATGCATCCGGTAATGCATCCAGTAATGGCCACAGCAAGCCCAGTAATGGCCAAATCGAGCATGCCAATGGCAACAGCAATGGCGGCACGCCCACACACACAAACGGCTATCAAAATGGCGGACGCCGTGACTCGACACAAGCCTTTACACCTTTGCTGGCAAATGGCGGCGGCGAAGGCATTTCTACCATAGATGGACCCACCACGGTGCTCTATGAGAGCACGCCCAGCAATAACAACGAGTGGAAGGCCGCCGAGGACATTAATAACCTGAAGAATGGCTTGCATGTGCATCATTTGGGCAATAAAAATGGCAGTAATGGTCACAATCTGCGCGAGAAATATGCTCACGAGCAGGCACCACTAACGGGCGTACATCGTTATAAGGTGAATGGAGCGGAGGAGCCAGCATGTGGTCTTTTTGGCTGCCGGCCGCGCTGGGCGCGTCGCTTTGCCTCTACACATGTGTTCATGGTGGTTTTTCTGCTGGCCTACATACTGCAGGGCATGTATATGACCTACTTTGTCTCGGTTATAACCACCATAGAGAAGCTGTTTCAGATCAAGTCCAAGACTACGGGCTTTCTGCTGAGCGCCAGTGAAATGGGACAGATAAGCACAGCCATGTTGCTGACCTACTTTGCCGGGCGTGGCCATAGACCACGCTGGATAGCCTGCGGCATGGTCTTATTCTCCATAGCTGCCTTTAGCTGTGCGCTGCCGCACTTTATCTTTGGCGAGAAGCTAATGCAATCGAGTGTTTTACTCATGCCGCAGGCGCAACACTCAGAGCTGTTGAGCACATTCAATCATACGGATGCAACGCTGGATACCTCGAATCTCTGTGTATTGGGCGGCAATGGCACCATCACAGGCAGCGGCTGTGATGCGGAACGCAAACTGGAGCAGGCCTCGCACTCCAAGATTACAGTCATAGTGCTGTGCATATTCTTTGGCAGTCTGCTCAGTTCGGGCATTGGCCAGACAGCGGTTACCACGCTAGGCATTCCATATATCGATGACAACGTGGGCAGCAAACAGTCGGCCATCTACTTGGCTGTGGCCATAGGCCTGAGAATACTGGGACCGGCCTCGGGTTTCATCGTGGGCTCGTTTTGTACGCGTTGGTATGTAAACTTTACCGATCCCGGTTTTGATGCGAGTGATCCGCGTTGGATCGGTGCCTGGTGGCTGGGACCAGTCGGCATAGGCAGTCTGATGCTGTTGGCCTCCCTTGCCATGTTCTCGTTTCCCAAGCAGGCGGGAAATTCGGCAGCCAACGGTGTGCCAGCGGAGCCGGAGGAGAAGCCCAAGCTGAGGGGTGAGTATCACTTTTTTATGTAAGTCCAATCCAAAGCTTATTTTTCCAATTTTCATATGTACCGAAAATTCGCACTTTGAATTCGATATTGAACTAAATCATCCACAAGGGCTTTCCCGCTATTTGGTACAGCTTTTGCAAGAAATAGTCGAATCAGCCCAAAGCTTTTTGTTTAAACTTTTTCATATATACCACACGTAGCGTTACAGTTTGAAGTTCGAACTTCGTAATCGAATTGAGTCAATCAAAAGCATTCCCAACGGTTAAATTTGATCATCCCAAAAGCTTTCCTTTTTCATGTAACGAAATGAGTTTATCGAAAGTTTTATTGCCTTACTTTGATCTACAATAGCAGATCTTGAAATTCGAGCTTCTAAATCGATATCAAATTCTGTAAATCCAAAGCTTTCTATTCGGTGGAGTTTAAAATTTAAACTTAGAAGACGAATTGCCGAAAAAAATAGTAAGCTGCGAAATTAAAACTTTGCGTTTGATATCGAAATGAGTCTAACAAAGCTTTATTTCTTAATTTTGATCGACAAAAGTAGATTTTGAAATTCGAGCTTCTAAATCGTTATCGAATTCTGTTAATCCAAAGCTTTCTGTTCGATGGAGCTTAAAATTCGAATTCAAAAGACGAAATGGTAAGCTTAAACATTCAAACTTTGCAATTGATATCGATACGATTTTGAAGTGTTAACTTCTAAATAGATATCAAAGTCAATCCAAAGTTTTCTTTTCAATTTCACTCGATTTTAAAAGAACAGCTGGAACATAAAATTCGAACCTCGGGTTGAATATAGAATTGAAAAAGCCGCAAAGTTTTCAGTTCAATCTGGTTTAATAAGAAAAGAAGCGGCTTAGTTTGAAATTCGAATTACGAATAGAGTCAATTCGAAGATTTGATATTATGAATGAAACGTTTTATTTTGAGTCAAGCCAAAGCTCTTTTGCTTAATTTCCGTCCACATCTGGATTTTGAAATTTGAACTTTTGATTCGATATTTATAAAATTGAGTTTCAAATTCGAGCTTCGACTACTATTGCATTGTTTGAAGAAGCGGCGGAGTTCGCTTTCTCTATCACTGCTGAACATCACAAACATTCGTATTGAACTCGATTAATAATGATGATTTTATATTTATTTTTCTTCCTCTTAGACTTTCCCAAGACGGTGCGCCGTCAGCTGAGCAACGATATACTCATGTTTCGCACTGCCTCTTGCGTATTCCATTTGCTGCCCATCTCTGGTCTTTATACCTTTTTGCCCAAGTATCTGGAGACACAATTCCGGCTAGCTACCTATGATGCCAGCCTGATAGCTGCCTTTTGCGGCATTCTGGTCATGGGCATTGGCATTGTAATCTCAGGTTTAGTAATATTTAAGCGTAAACCAACGGCTCAAACGGTCGCCGCCTGGATTGCATTCACGGCTCTGGTCTATGCAGCGGGCATGCTCATCCTTATGTTCATCGGCTGCAATATGAATGACTTTGCGGGCTACAAACCTAGTGATGCGAATGGGTAAGTAGCAGTAGCTATACGAATTTCTGGATATATGAGTCCGGACTTCAGCTACGAATCTATTTTATTGCCAGGATTATACATTAGCATTTGGGTTTTAGGGCTGGGATTTAGGCTGTTCATAATTGACGTCACAACAGAGTGGGGAGTCTTCTAATCGTGACTAACTGGAATATGGTGGATTGGAGGTGTTCCGAAAAGGTGACGTCATAAACTGTAATCGTAAAGCTCTGTGACAGAGTGGTCTCCAGCAACCTTGGTGACATCATTTACGAACAACCTCTTTGAAACTAATGGCTTTTTTGGGCTTGCAAAAGTTTCAACTTATTACTAAGGAATCTATTATATAAATAGGCTAAGGAAATATTTGTGGACCTCTTTTGCACAAACTTTATGGAAACAAATATGGGTGAAACTTATATCATTATGTTTTGAATTTTCATAAGAAGTGCAGAATATATGTTTTATTCATATTATGCTATTGGCATTACTCTCGCAAAGCGAGAAAAAGTGGGAAAGTTTTGAACAAAAGTGTATGGGTGTTTTTAGGAACCAATAGGAGTGGGTTAAGTTTTGTAATGAATCGGTTCTTCTTATTAATACCTAGTCAACAATATTTCAACTAGTAGAGTAGCAACGATTGTTTTCCAGTTCGAAACCTGTTGCTAATCGTCCCACTTTCAATTTCAGCCCTGCAATGATTGAGCCTGCCTGCAGCGCCGCACTCAACTGTACCTGTGATAAGGAGAATTTTTCGCCAATATGTGGCGCCGATAGCAAGATTTATATCTCCGCCTGTCATGCCGGATGCACTAGCTCCTCAAAGCGCAGCTACGATAATCGCACAGTCTTCTCCGACTGTGCTTGCATTCCAGATGGTCAGTACTGTAGTACAGTGTATATTCTCTATAGCTAATTTGTGGTCTTTTTTACAGTTGCTGCGCCCGGTAACTTGACATTTAGCGAGGCAGTCAACGGATACTGTGATAACAACTGCAAGAACTTTATCTACTTTATATTGATCTTTGCCATTTGCGTATTTATGCATTCCACCTCAGAGGTGGGCAGCATGTTGCTCATCATGCGCTGTACACATCCTAAAGGTGAGTGAGTTGCATAAAGCAAGAAAAAGTTGATAAGACATTTGCCAGAGCGGAATATGTGCTTAAGGAATATAATGTTCAATTTTATTGAGAAGCTAGACTCAAGACATGATTTAGAAGTTTATGATAAGATGAAGTTGACTTCAAAAACAACTATTTGGTAGCTGCCTTATTGGAAAAGTAAGAATATAAGCCAATATACTTGCATGCGCCACATTAATTTCTCCAGTAAATCTTCAAAATAACAATCGCAGCTCCAGTCGAAGCATGAAAGAAGTACTTCTTTCACTATTTATTTTCACTTCTACATGCAGAAGTAGAAGTAAGTTCGAAAATCGTATGCTTTCCTTCGTTTTAACACATGCTGTTCTTTTAGAACATGGTTGTTGCGTACTTTTTTATGTGATTTCGTGAATCGTTTGGGATTTTGTTCTGATTTTGCATTCCGAAAGGAGCCTTCAAGTGCCTGTAGGATTTGTTTTCATCTAACGGGCTACATACTTCTGGAAGAAGGAAAGTTTTCATGTATCACGAAGAAGTACCGCACCCTATGAAGTACATATGTGTAAAAAATCGGCATCAAGGGCAGAGTCCATCCAGTTATGTCTGTGCATCAGTTTCTATACAAACTAAGTTTTAGAGCTATACTGAGAACCTATTTATTGTTTTTTATATTCTTCAAACATCGGAATCTTACAAAGCTAAAGCTTTAGTATCCAAATTAGGGCAAAATATAGCATATTCGGTTTCCTTTGAGTGCAATTTCGCATGATTGCCATGTTTTCGTATATAGGGAGTTTTTTATGAGATTCATAGATTCAATATACTTTGAAGATAAAAAGTAAAATTAAGTTTTATTGGTTTTTCATCAATCTTCCCAAAATCATTCCTTAATCATTCATTCATTCATTGGTAGAATGTAACGCCATTCAGCATGCGAAAGCAACAACAGTCTAACATAAGCATGCTTGTTCTTCTTTTCGCTCTCGCAGCTAACACAGCACACAAGAACAAACTTGCAACGTTCTCGTTCTTCTAAGTGCGTTGCGAACACATCATACATAAGTGTAGGACCATTCGAACCTAATAACATATTCTTATGACGGCATGTAAGTCAGCCTTATTTCCAAAACGTGTCAGTAGATGTTTCACATGAAAAGGGCAGTAAGAGAGAGAGTTTTTCCTGCCCATAGCAGCAGTGGAGAGTTCGTTCTAAGGGCACGAGTGCACCATAAACTTGAAAAGTTCGTTTGAAAGTTGTAAAGTCCATACTAAAGGTATACTGTATTTTTGAGAAAAGGTGACGTTGAAGGCATTCTTCATTACACAAAATATATGCTAGCATCACAAGTCATACTCAACTACAGTGCTAAACACCGTATCTTTATACAAAATGTCTCTCAAATTTGTGCTCATATTTGGAAGTTAGAAATTGTCAAATAGTTAAATCGCCGAAAAGATTAAGTCACACGAAGCTTCTGCACAATTGAAAGAAACAATCACAAATGGATCGTCTTGGAGAAGAAACAGGATAAATAGCCTCTGAAACTGCATATTTTTTATGAAGATGGTTCCTTACAATATATACTTAGAAAGGTAACGCCGTTGCTGCGAAGTCAACAGCGCAGCTTCTTAGGTGTTCATTCTCTTTCGATTTTCAATGAGGAAGGTTGTTTGTTTCAGACTCACAAAATTTTAAGATGGGTCGCTCAACGACGACGTCACCCCTCTCGCATTGAAGACCTTTCTCGCAGGAGCTTCTTCAACCATACGCACAACGTGACCTAGCGAGCGGAGCCGCTGGATCTAAGCTATATCAATCTCGTCGTAGAGCTCATAGAGTTCGTCGTTTTATCAAATGCGGTATTCGTTGACAACGCGTATAGTGCTAAAAATCTTACGGAGTACTTTCCGCTCAAACACTCCAAAGGCATTTTCACCACACATGGCGGGAGTTGTCTTTACTACTAATTTTCCTACTGAGCCCACAATAACATCTATTGGCAAGAGTGACTCTCCGTCTTGATCTCCATCGTTTTTCATCATGACGGTGGTGCCAAGGTAGACGAAATCCTTGACAACCTCAAAAGTATCGTTTTCAACATCAATCTGGGAATCCAACTGCTGCGTCTCTCTTCTCGAAGAAAACATATACTTTTTTATGCTCCGATTAACAAACAAACACTAGGATTTAGCAGACTTAGTGTGAATATCTGGTCAATGATGGACTTACCAGGACTAAAATCACACTGATAAGGTCCAATCAGTTCTTTCGAAAACCGCTTTAGCCTTTCACACAGTACTCTCGATAGGGCCTTATATGGAATAGAAAGAAGGGTGATACCGTGGTAGATAGCGCAAGCGAATTAACATCAAGTCAATTTTATGTTGTGCTCCTGAACGAAGAAGATCCTGGGCGAAATGAAGCTGGAGGAGTGTCCTATTCCTACTACTAGACATTGAAGACTGAAATGATATTCAAGTAGATGGTCATAAGCGGTTCTGTAGACTTTGAGCTTGAGGAGAAATCCTAGCTGCTCATACTTGCAGAATGGGATGCGCTTGGGAGAAGACAATTTTCAACTTAGGCGGAATTTCGTGGCTCGTAGCCTGTCAGATGTTTTCGTTTCCTAAGAAAATAGAACTCTAAGTAGAGCTAAAAGGATCGCAGATCAGTGCATAAAGGGGGCTTGAAACAGAAGACTTTTGAAGTACTTAAGTTCCGAAAGGCAGTTTACAGATCTAAGAAATGCATACCAAAAGCAGCAGAACAGTTCAAAGATTCACATTAGAGACACGCAACTTTCTTGTATCTTTCGCAGTTAATAATGCCGATTTCTTCTCTTTTTGTTTTTTAGATAAAGCCATGGCCATGGGCGTCATACAATCCGCCATTGGTCTGTTCGGTAATGTTCCTTGTCCGATCATATATGGCGCTGTGGTTGACTCTGCCTGCCTTATATGGAAATCGGTTTGTGGCAAGCATGGAGCGTGTTCCCTATACGATGCGGCCACATTCAGGCACTACTTTTTGGGTAAGCTATATAGCAAAGTGCACATTATTTGCAACCCACTAAGCTCTTTACGTCCAATCCTTACAGGCATAACGGCTGGCATTATGTTTCTGGCATTTATCATGGATTTAGTAGTTTGGCGTAAGGCGCATCGCATTGATATAGCACCGGAGGATAAGCCAGCTGATGGTGCACCACAGCAGGAGACAACGGAAAACTCCAATCAGCCAATAACGCCGCCATCGGATAATACAACGGTCTAGACAGAATTGGGCGAAGATACCAACTACTTTAAGACGCAACGAAGCAAACTCCACTCAGCAGCGAAATGTTAAAGAAAAACACAACCAGAAAATGAGTTTAATAAAAATCCGATAAAACACACGCATAAAAGATTTCCAATAAATGTTTACCTTAATTGTTAATTAGTTATCATTTTGTCTAGTTATTTAGCTTAGTGAAAAGTAAAAGAAAATTTTAAAACAAGTTATGTATTTAGTTAAGTGGAATTTTTTACAGTGGCGCTTATCAAAATTTTTACACACAATATAATTTAAAACATTGCAACCTCATTCAACACACACACACACACATACATTTAACTGCAAATGTGTGCGTATTTTATTATGTAAATCTCAGTCGAAAAAACTAAAAATAAAAATAAAAAATTGAATTCATAACGAATCTACGTAATACATAAAACTGTAGATTAACATGGCCATGTAAACATACTGTTAACATACTGTTAACATACTGTTAACATACTGTTAACATACTGTAAACTTACGTGATTTGATGTAGAATGTGTAAACATTATGTAAACAATGCGCCGAAATTTACAACAACGCTATATAACTATGTATGTTTTTTGTATGTCTAAAATTATATATACATATACATTTATATCGTAATTGCAACCTATCTGTGGTAGTTAAATTTTAGTTAAAATTCAAAATAAATAAATGTCTAAGTTTGTCATAAAAAAGAAAAAATTATATATATTAAACAGTAAAACAGTTTACATTTCTTTTATTACTGCTTATACACTTTGTCGCAGAATTCTGCGTACAGTGCAAAAAAAAATACAAAATTCAACTTTGACTCCATTTATTTCCATTTATAGGGCACTAGGGGCTCTACCTCTTGCTCGCTCCGCTCGCCAACCCCCGTGCTCCTCTCGAGGTAGAGCATATTCTTCTTCCCATTCCCGATTGCCCAATTGGAAAAAGGGACTGATCTTGTTTGTGTTTAATCGCATTAAGTACCATGTGCTCCTCCTTATAGTCTCAGTCTCCACATAGTATTGATCTTGGTTCTGTTCGATCATATAAGCATCATGTGCTCCTTCTAATCTTCCCCAGCTACTACATGGGACTGATCATGTTTGTGTTCAATCGTATTAGCCCCATGTACTCTTCTGTATAGTCTCATGCTACACATGATAATGATCTTGGTTGTGTCCAATCACATCTACACCATGTGTCCCTGTAATCCTCAACATCTCTGACACCACGCGAGCTATGCACTTCGGAATTGTTCCAAACAGCCTAGAATTGAATAGCTGTTAACTCCACCATTGACCAGATATTCACAATACTCCAAATCCTTGAAAAGACCAACGAAAACCAAATCGATACTCACAATCTCTTTGTCGATTATAAAGCGGCATTTGATAGCCCGATCGATCCCTCGATATTATGCTGCACTGTCTAAATTTAGAATTCCTGCAAAGCTGGTACGACTTTGCAGAATGGCGTTGAGAAACACACGTAGCTCCGTCAAGGTATAAAAAGAGCTTCTCCGAACCTGTTGATGCCAAGCGATGTTTCAGATAAAGCAATGCCCTCTCCTACGACCTCATCAACCTTGTGATGGTACATCACAAAGCGAATCAAGCAGAGAACCCCTCTTGCCAATAGATGTTTCTTTGGTCTCAGTAGGCAAATGAGTTGTAGAGACCAATCTGGTCAGACTCAAATAACACTCCATAAGACGCTCATCCTTCCCGTTTTGCTTAAGAAAACTTAAAAATATATTGGCAATTCTCATAATGCCAAAGTCAAAATAACGTTATATTTAAATTTGCAAAGCATTAGTAATCGAAAAGGTCGTTAAAACCCATACATAGCGACATTTTCGACCCTCGAATTTTCCCGATCATCTCTAATAACACTAGGTAACTTGTTTAATCTCAATGAAAGAGAGATGCTAAGACATGCCTCTTCAAAGTTTTCGATTTATTGTCAATTGCGAAAATTCAAGATTTCTCGAATTTCGAAATCACTGAACTCGAAATTTGTTGCCCAGTGTAATTTAAGGTCAGCTTTGTTTCACTTTATTTCACTAAAATTAAAACCAAACATATTGTTCTTTAATCGTTTTATTCTAAAGGCACATTTTTCGATTTTTAATCCTACTAGGGGCTCCGCAACCTGCTCGCTCCGCACGTCGACCCAGGTTCCCATCTCGAGGTAGAGCATATTCCTCTTCCCGTTTCTCCTCCTCTTTTCTTGTTCTTGTTCTTCTTCCTCTTTCTCATCCTCTTCCTTCAATCAAAAGCTATAATATGAGACAAGCCCGCTTTTTCGCTTCGCTCACAACCCGATAACCCGAGCAAAATTGATCACTCAAAAATCATTTTTAGCACAGGAACTTTGATTCTCTATGATGATCCACATAAATTCACAGAAAATTTGCCAACTAAGCATGAGTTTTAAATTATATACTTTTTTAATCTTAATTTGTTTATTATTTCAACGATATTTTCGTCAAACATATTAACCTTCCGGTCACTACACACATATATATATGTATGTACATTTGTTTAATAGCTGCTTCAGGAGATTATGATTGTCCAATGGAACTGTTGCTAACGCGCATAATGCACATATCCGAAATCTCCAGTTTGCACTCCATAGAAATCATCGTTTTGCACTGGAAGACCATGGCGCTTGGGCATAGTAGTGGCAATCGCAATCCCAAGCGCTATGAAGCAGTACAAATAGGTGACCATCAACTTTAGAACCATTTTTTCAACTGCCAGCATACACAAATTCAGCTTATCATTGGAGACTTTTTCTAAATTTGAATCCTAAGCGATATGTACACAAGTATTATCAGCTCTTAAGGGTTATCAGTGGCTCAAGCGAAAGTGAATCCCAGCGGAAGAGCGCAATCTCAGCACACCTATATAAAGCACAGTCCACATTTCAGCAAGTACCAAAAATCATAATCAACAGCCGTGCGAAACATCGTTCGATTTTTCAAAATGTCACCCAAATTTGTGCTTCTGTTCCTTGCCTGCTGCATGGCCTTGGCTACGGCTATGCCACAACCAGGCGGTAGTGTGGACCTAGGTTACAATCAGGGTCAGCGAGGACGCGAGGCCAACGTGCAATACAATCAAAATTTGTATAGAAGTCAAGATGGGCGTGGCAGCATTGATGCATATGCTCAGGGCAGTCGCAATTTCGACCACAATCGCAACAACTTTGGTGGTGGTATTCAGGGCAGTTATAGTTTCTAAATGATATAGTTTTAAATTACAAAATAAATAAAAAAATTATTTACTTTTTTACAAAAAAAAACCTTGTTTTAGAAGTGAAAATCCTATAGCAAGCTATATGTACAGAAATAAGAGAAAAGAAAAGACAAAAACTTATGTACTTGAATTTGTGTACGGAAATTGGATCCCCTCCCTACTCCACTTTCTTAACTTTGGCGCCAAAATCCATTGTTTTCTTTTCTTCTTCTTATTTCTTCTTTGAGATGGTTGGAAATGCTGCGATAGGCAGAAATTCCACAAATGAACTAGTAAAATTGAACTAGTTACTTTGAAATAAAAAATCACATTTTCGGAGGTGTGCCTGAGATCGCTTTCAACCGAATTTCAACCCAATTTTTCGTTATGCCAGATATATTTTTATCAGCTTATATATATTTGTATATATGTCAATCGAAAAGCAATTCGTCAGTATGCCAGAACTACCTTTAAAAGCATGGGAAATCTAACAAGTAGGCTTCTAATAGACGGACATTGTAACAAAATTCAAATGAAACTTAAGGCAAAACCGTCCAGTGATTTCTGACCCTGTGAGCGCAACAATAAAATCAGTGCAATTTGTATTGGGCACAAAGCGACATTTCATTTTTTGATGTGAAAATGCGAAAAGCGACATAGTGGAAACACGCTATAACTCATAATCTTTGCATTAATTTTGTGACAAAATACATTTTAGCACAAAAACTTTGATACTCTATGATGGCAATCGCAGTTTCAAGCGCTATGAAGCATTCTTAGAATGAAGAATTTTTTCAACTGCCAACATAATCAAATTCGGCTTATCATTGCAGAACTTTTGTGGATTTTTCACAAGTTCTTAAGGGTTATCAGTAGCTCAAGCGAAGGAAAATCCCAGCGGAATAATCAATCTCAGCACACCTATATAAAGCACAGTCCACATTTCAGCAAGTACCAAAAATCATTATCAACTGCGAAATCACTTTATTGGTGGTAATGATAATGACTTCGATCCCTCTTCGTATGGCGACTGTATTCGATCTGAGATGGGTAATATTTATTCAGGAAAGTTATGGATACAAGGCATACATAAAAATTAATTTATGGAAATGGTCGGTAAACAAGAGAAAATAAATGACAAAAACTTATGAGCTTGAATTTGTGTGCGGACGTCAATCTTCTGTGCACTTCACGAGAAAGTTGACATCGCTTCATCGCCTTAAAAACTTATTTGTCATTAAAGTTTTAAGATATCTACAACGACATCTTCTTTTCTGAATATAAAATCACAAAACATCTTTGTTTATGGTTCATTACTTGGAGGGAGAGTGGTTTAAAATTGATGACATTATCATTTTATCACTATTTTTTGCATATTGAAAAAGATGAAAATAAAGACAAAGATGATATTTCAATGAATTCTAATATGTATTAAGCATTAGTTATTTGGACGTCAAGGTGCGAAGAAAGACGACTCCTCTTTTTGCTTTATGTTAGAAGAGCGCGTTTCTTTTGTTGCATAGCTTGTTCAAGGTAGAGTCCTTTTGTTATCGTGCCCAAAAGAGTCAGATTATATAATCATGCACAATGATCAAATCGGACATCTGTAGCGAAACTTCCCAATCCATTTATGAGATGGCTCAACAGTTGTTATGCTTATATGTGGTAGCCAGTATATTGAATTGTTTTCAATATATAGCTAATAAAAAAGGAAACGGTGGAATACCTCCTCTGCAGTGTAACCGAAACCGTGTAAAGGAACTGTCCCTTAATAGCGTCCATACCCTTCAACGCTTCGATACAAAAACTTGCACAGAAATTTGATTTTCAAGCGAAAAAAGGTTGCAGGGTATTCCACTGTCGGACACAGCCCGACTGTCTGTATCAAATTTTGCAATCCTTGTTTCGTTTGATTCGAAAAACCCATTTCGAAACTAGAGCCTTTTGTCCAAGTGGTAGATCGACAAACGACCATGTATGATTAGCTATTAGTGCGTCATACTTATATTGCAAAGGCCTTTTAATGCCTCTGCCACATTCTGCGGAGTCTCAATATCCTCTATTATCTTTACTGTCATCCGCACTGTCATCCAGTTCTTGATCACTTGCGCTTACAACTTATCCTCTTCATCGCCGCAGTCAATACTGCTGCTGATATTGTGGGTATCAGTGTTTCACTCCTCCTCATCCTGTGGCTGGGCGGATGTAGGGGACACTAGTTCTGGAACTTCTCCTGTATTTGACTCAAGACGAATGATGTTTGTTGCAAAATTGTCATCAATTTCTTTGTTTTGGTGATTTTCGATTATTTTGGCAGAAAACTAACCCTCTACAAATTTGACATCTCAACGCCCCACTATTGTACGTTGCTCCCGATCATACAATCCGTATGCTTTTGCGCCAAATTAGTATCCAACAAATACATACTAATGTCCTTTGACCGAAACTTGCTGTTTTTGGCCTTATCCAATGCAATTGCTCGGGAAAAATACGTAGATGCTTTACTGATGTCTTGCGTTCGCTCCACATTTCAAATGGTGTTCCATTTAATGCTTGTGTCGGGAACAATCATATAGATTTTTATATGATCTACATGACTATTAAGGATAGCAAGCTTTAGAGAGAGTAGGAGGGATTAGAGAGTGAAGGTCATTAAAAAGCAATCTTGTTGATGATGATGATCCTACGATTAAACCCTGGTGGTAAATTGATCAAAACGGATATATTATTGCACCGCGACTTTTAAGATCTATTGTAAAGAGCTTGCAGCTCCCCTGTCGGTCCTATTTCTAAGATAAACCAATTATATGGTTTCTCGGCTATCGCCATCAGACGATCGAGCAGACCTATCTGAATCCTAATAGAGTTCTTCGATAGATGCGTTAGTTTCTGGAGCCTATTTAAGTTCGCAATGCGAAGGAGTTGTGAGGCCTGTCTGAGGACTGGAGTACTTGTACACTTCGTGGTCCGTCCCAATCTTTCCTCATCTTTTAATAGCTGATTTACGGTGTGTCTTCCAATGTCACAAAAAGGCGCTACCCTATCAAGGGTTTCGCAGCACTGTTTCTAGTTTGTTCATTCCCGGGAATGCTGGTGTGACCAGGAACCCATTGGAGTGTGACTGTTTTTTGTCACCATAGAAGGTGTACGCTGGCTGTACACAGGCCGTAGTGTCATACGCATCAGTGGTTTGGTGAAGGGATCAATGGTTCAGTCCAGCGTCACTCTCCTGAACAGACTTCAGCGGCTGCTTAGGGTTCACCGGTGCTATGGGCACAATCTCAACTGAGAACGCACTGCTAAATCTAGCCCAGACTCCATAACAACTTACTGTGGACGAGCGAACTGGGACACACATTAATAACCAGCAAGTTGACTGCGTGGGGCAAATGTGGAATCTGTAGTGACAGTCAGGCTGCGCTTAGGGCACTGGATAATCCTCACACAACGCCGACTCAACATGATTTCACGTCATAATAGTCAGTCTATACTGGGCTCTTGGTTACTTACCGAGGTATCCCGGCCAGTGAAATGGCAAGTGAGCTGGCAAACGAAGGCGTCATAGTCAACAGGGCCAGTGCCAGGGTCTGCCAGCGCGACATAATTGGTCAAATAGATGCCGGAACGATGGAAATATCCACTGGTTGCAGCGTAACAAAACACTTTGTGAAAGCACCGAATGCAAAGACTTGCACCTCTCTTTCTCGTCAGAAAAGGAAAGGTTGGATTAATCACAATACATTTGTCCAATACTTCCTAATGTGGCCCTGATTGATGATCCAACTTGCGCGGCCTGTCCTGAAAAAGACGACTCCACGGACTGCAACATGAATGAGGTATATACTCTCCCCTTAGGCAATCTTCACGGATTCCTACAAAAGTTGGGACAATTGTGATAATAGAGGACCTCTATGGAAGCCTACTCTGTTTTCGTACTCTTGTTCCCATTTCAACAGCCGTTGCACTCTCCTAAATTGCTCTATCCAATGGGCAAGGCTGCCTGACCTTCTTTGATGAGCCGTCACACCCACAACAAATCTAAAGCTTAAACTTGGAACAATAACTCACATCCACAACATGCAGCTTGGACTACTTAGATATCATCTGGAAAAACCCTAACTATCAGGAATCATAACATATGCAATGCTATGATGCAGAACAAATAGATGACCGCCAATCTTAGAACCGTTTTATCAACTGTTCTTAGAAAGCTGCAAAAATAAACTAAGTTAGCTTATCATTTGGGATTTTTTGCGAATGTGAATCCCAAGCTACGTACATACAGCATTGTCAACTGTTAAGGGTTATCAGCAGCTTAAGCGAAAGTGAATCCCAGCGGTAGAACTCAAGCTCAGCACACCTATATAAAGCACAGCCCAGTTTTCAGAAAGTACCAAAAATCAAAGTCATCACAGTTAAAATGTCTCTTAAGTGTGTGCTCCTGTTCCTTGCCTGCTGTATGGCCTTGGCCACTGCTATGCCCAGAGGGGGAGGCAGTGGACCCATTATTATAATACGTCATGCTCGTTCACCACAACCAGGCGGTAGTGTGGATCTTGGTTACAATCAGGGTCAGCGAGGACGCGAGGCCAACGTGCAATACAATCAAAATTTGTATAGAAGTCAAGATGGGCGTGGCAGCATTGATGCATATGCACAGGGCAGTCGCAATTTTGACCACAATCGCAACAACTTTGGCGGCGGTGTTCAGGGCAGTTGGCGTTTCTAAGCGATATAGTTTTAAGTTCAAAAAAAAAATTACTCCAATAAAATCACCAATTTTGTATTACAAATGTTGTTTAGAATGTGAATTTGGGTTAGTTAACTTTGATACCCTATATGAGTTCCCAAGAATTCCTTTTACAAAAACCGAGTTTATAAGGTCATGTCCGTCCGTTCGTATGGAAGGTTAGATACCAGGCTATAAAAGGTAGGAAAGTTAGTTGTTCGCTTTGACATCATCCAATTTTTTGTGACTGCCCAACATAAATTGGGACTATTGCAAATGAACCGGCGGCATACCTTACGGTTTCGTTCGGAGATTATGACTTCATATAAAAACTGTTCGGGCGCAAATTCAAAAACACATATTTTGATTGAAATCATCTGTTGCTGTGGACAAACTTGTTTCTGAAAGATAGTAGAAATCGATGAATATCAACATTTGGACCATTTTATCAACCACTTTAAGGTTTATCAGCGTAGGTAGCTCAAGTGAATCCCAGAAGAAAAACTCCATCTCAGCAAACCTCCCATATCGTTCTTTTCAGCAAATCATACTCAAAGTACCAACAACAGGTGTATCCGCAATCAGTATTATTATTAGAGGTAAATATACATACAGAAACATTCTACACTTTATTACATATTTTAGCCTTATTTTATTAATACGGTCACTGTCAAGGTTGAGCGCCTCCTTGAGTTTTCCGAGCCCGGTGGAGAAGTACTCGTTGCCCTCCCTCACACGCCTGTCTTTTGACTATATAACAGTGATCTTTAACTCAAGTGATCCGGTTGTCAATCTAAAGATTCCCAAAAGCTGTAAATGAACAGTAGAATCCATTTAGGTTCAAAACAGTTTATAGTATGTTTTAAAACGGAGTTCATATCCGAATATTTTAAAGATGTAAACCATCCCTTTCCTGCTGCCACGCCACCTCCCGCAATCGGCCACGCCCACCTTCGCCTCCTTTTTGTCCGCCCCTTTCATGACATTTATTTGTTTATTTATTACATTTTTCATGAAAGAAAGAAATCTGGGGTTCCGTGTTATTATAATGATTATATATGTTTTGTATACTATGGCGAGCATGCTTAAAGTCTTATCTTTAAAAGAATGTAATTTAAGTACATCGCAAATTGTAGGATTCTCTTCTCCATTTGCCATCTAATATGTTTAAACACAGAATACTAAACAGAATTTGAGACGGGAAACCCCAGTCCTGCAATTATGCAACGAAAAATGCAGTAATCACCAGTTGCCACGACAGAAAAATCATCTATTTGCACTAGAAGGCCTTGGCGCTCAAAGATAGAAGTAATGCCTAGTGCAGAGCAAACATTTTATGTACGTCAACTTTAAAAACATTTCTAATATTCCTAGGAAACTGCCAAATTAAGTATATAGATTCACTTTATCACCTTCTATTTTTTTGCGCATATGAATACAAACGACCTGTATACAAGCATTATCAGCTATTAAGGGTTATCAGCAGCTTAAGCGAAAGTGAATCCCAGTGGAAGAACTCAATCCCAGCACACCTATATAAAGCGCAGCCCTCTGCTTAGCTAGCATCAGAAGTCATACTTAACTACAGTGCTAATCACCGTATCTTTATACAAAATGTCTCTCAAATTTGTGCTCCTATTCCTTGCCTGCTGCTTGGCCTTGACTGCTGCTATTCCACAACCAGGCGGCAAAGTGGATTTCGGTTACCATGAAGGTCAAGGTGGACGCGAGGCTAATGTGCGAGTCGATCAAAACGTGTACACAAGTGACGATGGACATCGCAAGGTTGATACATATGCTCATGGCCGACGCAATTTCGATAGTAATCAAAACAACTATGGCGGTGGCGTCCGTGCCAGTTGGGATTGATTAATTTAATTAGTTGATAAATTATTCATATTAAATAAACAATTTTGTACCAAAACAATTTTTCTTGTTTTTTAACAATTTATATTTTAAAAAAAGTACTAAAGCATAATTTGCCCTCAGGATGTGATTACACTACGCAACAAACAAAGCTATGCCTCAAACATAAATTTGAGGTCACTGATTCCGAGTCCGCAAACCATTTTGTATTATCTATAAAAAAATATACATTTCAAGAGTTGCAAAGTCAGCAAATCTCAGGAATCTCCCGAATCTTACTGCTGATCGAGAAGTTACTTCGCAACTCTTGAAATCCAAAACTGTTTCCGAATTCGAAATCTGCCAACCCAAATTTAGGTATGTTTTAGCCATAGGCTTTTCATTGTTGTCATTTTTGTTGCATAGTGTTATAATCTATATTTAATATCCTTTAATTTGGGTTACAATTCATCTAGATCGGAAGTAAAATGCGACTTACTGACTTCAAAAACTGCCATATATCGAATTTTTTCGAAATTACGGCAATTTCGAAAACCGTGCTAGGAAATCCAAAACGCCTGCCGGAGGAGGGAATCAGCGTAAGCGACATTAGAAGAATTTATTGACCTCGCTAAAACTTTAGCTTGTAAAATTTTCTATTTGGCGCTTACGATATTTTTGCAGCTAGAGATCGTTATGATGAAGAAAATAAGTTTCAGGACATTTATCGAGCGATGACGGAAGTAATGACGCTTCCGAACTTAAATCCCCGACGCCACCAATCATACCCGAAGGCGTGGCGGCGGCCACGTAGCTATGACGTAATTAGGGTTAGCTACTGGCGCAGACAAAGTTCTGCAAGACTAGGGACAATGAGTTGGTAGAGTGCATGCACTATTGCTGGATCTAGCTAGAAGAGAGCATGAACGATGATTGGTCTTCTCTACCCTGTCCCCAAAAAGACTACATTAGTGAGGCTTATGGTCTGGTAAGTTCACCATTGACCAGATATTCACATGACGCCAAGAGAGTGTTACGAGAAGTCAACGTACATCGAAACGGGACAATATTGGACAAAAACAGTCGCGCCAGTTGCGGCCTACGCAGATGGTAATGAGATCATTGCACGTACTAATCCAATAGTAACCGAAGTCTTTCCGGCTATTGAAAGCGAAACTGCCAGGGTGGGTGTGCTTGTATTTTTGAGTAAGTCAAAATATATGTCTCCTTCGAGTAGAGAGATGCCGCGGTTGGACTGCATCAATGCTGAAAACTATACTTTCGAGGTGATCGAGGATTTCAGCTACCTTGGCACCACTGTCACAGCGAGCAACAATGACAGCATGGAGATGAAGCGGAGAAACACTCTTGCCCATAGATGATACTTTGAGCTCAGTAGGCAAATTAGCAGTAGAGATCATTCCCGCCAAACGAAACTAAGAGTCTATAAGACGCTCATCCTTCCTGTTTTTCTAATGCAAATGCAGTTATAGTGTTCGAGCGAAAATCTGCAGCTAACGCGAGTTAATCTTCAGCTCACACATCCTTTACATCACCAGAAATCACTGAAAGACCTCAGCGCTTAGATTTAGAAGTAACTCCTAATGCAAAACAAATAGTATGTGAAAGTAATCTTTCCAATGATTTTCTGGGGAACTGCCAAAATACGTTTATAAATTCATTTGATTACCTTGGATTTTTTTTTGCATATATGAAGCCAAACAAACTGTATACAAGCATTATCAGCTATTAAGGGTTATCAGCAGTTTAGCCGAAAGTGAATCCCGGCGGAAGAACTCTGTCTCACTATGTTACACCTATATAAAGCGCAGCCCACTTTTCAGCAAGTATTAAAAATCATTCTCAACCACAGTGCTAAACATCGTATCTTTTATCAAAATGTCCCTGAAATTTGTGCCCCTGTTCATTGCCTGTTGCATGGTCATAGCTACTGCTATGCCCAGGGGAGGAGGTGATGATATAGAACGCCATGCTCGTTCACCACAACCTGGTGCCGGCAATTTGGATTTTGGTCACCATCAAGGTCATGGAGGACGAGGAGGCAATCAAAACGTACACACCAGTGGCGATGGAAGTGGCAGCCTTGATGCCTATGGTCGGTCCAATCGCAATTTCGAACACAATCACAACTTTGGAAAGTAGTTAGTTAATAAATTATTCGAGTTAAATAAACAATTTTGTACCAAAAAATGTTTTTGTTTATTAACAATTTCTATACAAAAGTCTTAAAATTACGAAAGTTCTAGTAAAAGTTTTAACATATTGTGGTAAGTGTTCAGAATTGATTCGGGCTATTGTCTGTATATAACGAAAACGAATTCTTTGCGTCTATATGCCTAACAATATGAGCATAAAATTAATGAGTGAGCGAGAGAAAGAAACTTACTTCGGAATACCGAAGCTTACGTATCCTTGCAGATAGGAGAGCAAACATTTGCTAGTACTCTGGCAGTCATTATTATAAATACTTTGGCTGTTTGATTCGAACAATTTGACTAAACGCAGCTCTTGAACAATTTGAAAACTGCGCCGTGACGATACGGACGGACCTGAACGTTTCCTTTCTGCAAGGTTATAAAACTGAACAAAACTTCTATGAGCCACCCAAAATTAATATAACATTATAAACAAAATCAACTATCGGGCGCCCACAGCTTAAACGTGCGATCAAACGAAGTCGTTGCTATATACTGTGAATTAGGCGCTGTGTCCACGCTAATGACTTTGTTGTCATGTCCGAGCAGCGTCTTTAAAGGCTGCCATGTCTTGTTTGACCAGATCTTGGTAGTTGTGTCATATGAGCATGTTATAAGGAAACTGCCGCAATCGCGCTGATACTTGACATCGGAAATAAGATTGGTATGCGCGGGTATGGTATAAACGGGCTGGCGACGTCGCAGATCCCAAATTTTGCAGGTATTATCTTGCGAACCGGTAGCTATGTGAAAACCATTTGGTGAAAAGTCCACACCAAAAATGGCCCCCAAATGACCCTCGAGAAACATGATGCAGCGACCAGTGCGTAGATCCCAGACTCGTCCAAAGGCATCCAAACCGCCGGTGACAATCACACTGCCATCTGATTGATAGCTGAGACAGTGCACCGCCTTGGCATGACCCTCCTGATGTAGAACTTCAGTCTTTTGTTCCAAATCCCACAAACGCCAAGAGGAGTCATAGCAGGCGGTGGCCAGAAAACGACCAGAAGGATGAAATACCACTTTGGACACACGATGCGGCATGTGACCCGTAATATCGGCAATAGATTCCTCATTATTAAAGCCCCACAGCTTAACAGCGCCATCATGTCCGCCGGAAGCCATGGCAACAACGTTTTCTTCATCCTGCCGCACGCCAGGGCGCAGAGCCACACCACCCACATAGCTAGCATGACCACGCAGCGTTTGCTTGAGCTCGCAGTTCGGCACACTCCAAAGTTTGCACAGACCTGACCACGAAGCAGTTAAAAGTAGGGAGGAATCTTCACTAAAGGCGGCACTGCTTACAGGTCGCGTATCGCCCACTTGAGAGCACATTGGTGCCAGCGATTGTAGTTTTTTTTGCATCTCCACCATGCGACCAGCACGCGTGGCACTTGGCACTTCTAGAGCCTCACGAGCACGTTCCAGGCGATCTCGTGCACGCGGCAGTGAATAATCCGCCAGCCAGAGACGCGCTATACGCAGCGATTCCGGTCCTTCGTGATACCAAGTAGCCTCTTGTTCCTTTTGCTGTTGCTTACGTTCCTCTTCCTCGCTTTGCTTTTGTTTTATGGCGTTCTCGCCGAGATTTGCAAGCAATTCCTTTAAGCGTCGTCGGCGTTCTGCCGGGCCCTCTCCGAAAAAGCATATGGGCTCGTTAAGCTGTCTTAAATTTCGCTTTATCTCGGCATCGTCTGTGGACACATTTATTTGGCGTGCACGCTTTTTGCGCTCAAATTCCTCAAGCAGCGCCACTTTATCTTTTTCTATTTCTGTCTCCAAGTCAAAGTAGGCATCGTCTATTTTATTAGCAAGTGCTGCTGCCGTGGGTGGGGGTAGTGCAGTTTTTGTATTAACTGGCTTTTTGCTAGTTTCCTCGTAATCCTCATCCGATTCAATGTCTTCCAACTGACCGGCAGTTGCTGTTGTTGTTGTGGTTGCCGGTATTGCAGTTCCCGACGACACGCCAGCGGCTTGACGCTTGCGTTCCGTCTCCTCCAGCGAACCATAGTGCAGAGTGCGCTGCCGTTTGATATATTGTACATCGTCATCATCGGACATTGTTTTTATACAAGGAAATAATTAATTTTAAACTAAAATTCCGCCAAAAACGAAATAAACAACAAAAACTTGCACTGAAAACGTTTAGAGAAGCGTTAAGTGTTGGTAAGCGCGAACAGGCAGCATGCCACACAGTTTGACCAAATTTTCATAGTATAAAAATACTGATTAGCATTGACACAAATTCTTACTTAAACAACTAATTCTAAAGAGAAAAAAGTCTACAATAAATATATTATGCCACGTTTATTGCGACAATTATAAGACAATTGCGCTAATTTAACCAATAACACGCATTCTAATACTCGTTTAATAGTTTATTTTTCAAAGTCGCTGTTTTATTTGCCCTGCCAACGCAGTTGACGTTTAGCAACACTCACCAATGTGTTTTAGTACACACACACATTTTCATGTTGACTGAGTGAAAAAATATATTGAAAATTTTATAAAATTATAGAATTTCTTCGCTTCAAAATCGAAACAGAAAAATCATGAGTGCACCCAGCAGTAAAATGTCTGCAACGGATCAAATGCGCGCGATGCTGGATCAACTGATGGGCACCACCCGTAATGGAGACGATGGACGAGGAGTGAAATTTTCTGATACACGCGTCTGCAAATCATTTCTGCTTGATTGCTGTCCCCACGACATACTGGCATCCACACGCATGGATCTCGGTGAGTGTCCCAAAGTGCATGATCTGGCTTTCCGAGCAGATTACGAGAGCGCATCTAAAACACGTGACTACTACTATGATATTGAGGCCATGGAGCATCTGCAAGCTTTTATAGCAGACTGTGATCGACGCACGGATGCAGCCAAGCAGCGACTGAAGGAAACGCAGGAGGAGCTAACAGCAGAGGTGGCCGAAAAAGCCAATGCAGTGCATGCATTGGCTGAAGAAATTGGTAAAAAACTGGCCAAAGCGGAGGCATTAGGCGAGGCAGGTGAGGTAGAAGAAAGCATGGAGCTTATGAAAGAAATTGACGAGCTGCGCGCCAAGAAAATCAAGGCCGAACACGAGTATCGCACATCGATGCCTGCCTCAACATACCAGCAACAGAAGTTACGAGTCTGTGAGGTGTGCTCTGCCTATCTAGGCATACACGACAATGACATACGGCTGGCGGACCACTTTGGTGGTAAGTTGCATTTGGGCTTTCTCACCATACGAGAGAAACTCATCGAACTGGAGAAGACCGCAGCGCCGCGCAAGGCAGAGCTCAAACGCACGGGTAAGATACCAGATCGGGAGGAGGATGGCAGGCAAAGAAATCGCTACTTTGTAGGTGGACGCGAGCTGGATCGACGCTCGCGTGTACATCGCTCAAGGTCCAGAGAGCGTCAGCGGCAGCGGGATGCAGAACGTCAGAACAGTGAGCGTGGCAATGGACGCGCAGACAATGGACGCAGCGGTGAAACAGGGCGAAGCGGTGAGACAGGACGCAGCGGCGAGGCAGGACGCAGCGGCGAGGCAGGACGCAGCGTTGAGGCAGAACGCAGCAGCACGCGTGAGACAGAAGGCAGCCGCAGCGGGCACAGCAGCAGCGGTCGTGATCGTGAGCGAGAGCGCGATGGACGCAGGGATCGAGAACGTGAACAGCGCAGCGACAGAGGTCGCGGTGGCGCAGGCGGCGGTGGAGAGCGCCGTGATGAACGTAGACGCTCACGCTCCAGGGAACGCGGTGAACGCGACCGCCGTAACTACAATCACTTTAGCAATAACTCACGAAGACGTTCACACTCACGCGAGCGTTATCGTCGCTAGAGCTCGGCAAAAGGCAACGCACGTACGTAGCAATAACAACAACTACAACAAAACAATACCAACAACTAATTACAACTAATAAATAACTTTCAAAACATAACTATATATAGTCATATATAGACACCTATGCAGAGACCGTATGCAAAATGTTAATAATCTTTATCTCTTGATTTTACTTTTTCCATTCTCTTAAGAACAATAAAGCTAAACTTGTTGCAAGTATAAATGTACATAAAAATAGCAGAACTAAAACCAAAACTGTAAGCAGAAAGAGCAATGTTATAATGATAGCTTGAGACAGAGACAGCCTTAACCCAAAAAACCAACCAACCTTATAAATGACAAGCGCATAAACAGTTCTGGTATGTAAGAGACCCGAAACTATTTATACAAAAGACAACCAACCCAACAAGCCTAAATCCACAAAAAACAAAACAACAAAAAAAAAAAACTCAACTCAAAAACTTTCTTAGCTTAGCGCACCGTGAGTCACGCACGCACGCACGCAAGAACACACACAGTTCTAAGAGAAAGTCGCCGACTTGGGGTGCTCTCTACTGACGCTCCAATTAAGTTGCTTCGTTGTCGGGCCCGGTTAGGGTAAGCGTTTTTCTTGAACTTGAATGCCAATCTATCTATTGTAACCCATAAAGCGTTTCTCTATTCGAAGTAACTTTACAGCCAATAGCGATTATAGCTGCGTATTCAGTTCAACGCTTGGGCTGGGTACGTATTGAGTATTACACACAATAACAATGTAGCTTATAAATACACATACATACATATGGTAAACGTCCTTAGCATTTTTTGAGAAAACTTTTGTCAATTTTGCATATTTATTGCATAAACATAAGTAACTTGGTATAACTTTGGGTACGTATGCGTCTACATCATAATATATCATACAACTGACAACTCCGGCCGGCGTTATACGCTTTGTATTTGGTATACGTTGGGTACGTATTAACGTTTGAAGGAATGCTGGCGCAGAGTTCCATCCAAGCAACCAAGGGAAACCCAACTGCGTGCGCGTACGTATCACTAAAACCACAAAACACACAAAGCTCTATAATAGTATTACTTCTGTACTGTAGCAGTTCTTCTACTACTCTAGTTGTATAACCCATAAAACCACATAAGCATTTACAACTAATCTCTTTCCCATGCAAAAGTTTTGCTCTCCGGCTGACAACTCTCTATATGTGAGTATTTGGGCATGTTCTAGAATTTAAATTTAATGTGTGGTTGGGTTTTTGGACATAACCTCAAGTGCATACTACATATTTCTTTTGACAGCTAATGTGTAACTAACGCCAGTTACGGGGCTTATAATTTTCTCTCAAATCGTATAAAAAGAATACAGTAAGAATTGGATTCGTTTGTGGGACTGTTAACAAGTATTTGGGTAAGAATTTTTGCAAATAACTTTGCCGTTCAAATACAATAGCTATATTTTTTAATTAGCGAGAATAAAGAAAACATGATTTTTTTAAATCAATTTAAATTAATATTTATATACGTTAAGCATATTGTAATTAAGTTGCACTTGACAAAAAAATTGCAACCAAATAAATTGTTTTGGGTTAAAGAAACTAAATACTGTTGATGTTGTTTTGGTTTTGCTCTTTGATTTTCAGCTCTTTATAAATTGCATTGAGAACTCTACGTTTATACTAAGTTAGGCATAGTCCACACGGGCCGAACTTTCAGCGGGTGTTCACACGAACACGGCCGAAGCTTAAACCGAAGCAACTAAAAACAGCATTGCTACAAGTTCATGTCGCTCAACACATTCAAACTATTCTGCGTTCTCATTTCGAACGTGACTTGAGCATCAAAGCCGAGCTACTGTTTTTTCTTGTGAAAGCGATTTTTAAGCACACACTTTGAAATCTACAGAAAAATAGCCAAAAGAAATGGTAAAGAACAGCCAAGCTGAACATAGATGGTAAAGGTGAATCGCTTCTGGACGTAGATAGAAAGGTACTCCCCCATGAACTCATAATAATTAAAACCCCTTGTGAAACTTTCGAGCTTATCTCGAGATCTACTTGACCAGCTTCCAGATTAACCAGCACTCCAATTAAAGGTAAGAGCCTATTTCAGCTTTATTTGTGATACATTGAATATTGGCGGCACAGTAGTTAAAATGCTAAAGTTGTAAATAAGTTGAAAATCCATTATTTGGGAAAAATCATGATTGACAATTCACACAGATAGTTTTGATGAACTTGGATTCGATTGCGAGTTACAAGGTAATAAATTCAAAAAATATTTGGAAATAAAAATATTTTTTTTGTGTTCAGTGCCTTGTAATCCACATTCGAGTTAAGATAGAGTAAAACTGTCAGAGGATCATTGAAGCGACACTTGAGTACCTTTAATTCAAGTTGCTGTTCATCTCCATCGGCAGTAAGGCTCCCCAGAAATGCGAGATTAGCTGACTGCAATTTAGTAGCGATAATTCGAAAACCGCTCTAGGTAACTCAAAACGGTTTCCGGATTTGAAATCATCGACACCAAATGTCGCTACTCGAAGAAAGCATATAATTCGTCTTGCTCTCATTTACCACCAGACCTACCCTGGCAGATTCTCTTTCAATAGGCGCAAAGGCTCCAGTTACCGGTCGACGTACGTCCGACGATATCGATATCATCTGCGTATGCAAGGAACTGGACACCCTTATAGAATACAGTCCTGTTCCGATGTACCTCGGCCTTTCGCAACATATTCTCCATCAAAAGGTTGAAGAGGTCGCAGGAGAGGGTATTGCCTTGTCTGAACACTCGCTTGGTATCCGGATCTCTTTCTTGCCTTGACGGAGCTGCGTGTGTTGCTCAACGTCATTCTGCATAGTCGTACCAACTTTACAGGGATTCCAAACTCAGACAGTGCTGCATATACGCGATCCATCAATGGGCTATCAATTGCTGCTTTATAATCGACAAAGAAATGGTGGGTGTCGATTTGGAATTGGTGGGTCTTTGCCAGGATTTAGCGTAGTGTGAATATCTGGTCTATGGTGGACTTACCAGGCCTAAAACCACACTGATAAGGTCCAATCAGTTCTTTGCGTCTTTCACACAGTACGCTCGATAGGGCCTTATATGCAGTAGAAAGAAGACTGATACCACGGTAGTTAGCGCACACCGTGGGATCACTCTTCTCGAGGACAGGGCAGAGAACGCCAAGGTTCCAATCAAACGGGCATGATCCTATCTAGCCATATTCTGCAAAAGAGCTGGTGCATGCATATTACTAACTCATTGCCTCCAGTTTTGAACAGCTCAGCAGGCAGGCCATCTGCGCCAGCTGCTTTGTTGTTCTTGAGCCGCTTGATTGCGACCCTGACTTTGTGACCACTTGAATACTGGAACCCTCAAAAAACTTTTAGAATAAATATCCAAAATAAAAAACGGAAAAAGAGGCCGCATATTACAACGGTAGCGCATCCAAACCTGACAGAATCGCGAAGACGACCAATTACTATTTGGTTTCTATTTAAGGTGGTTAACCGGTGAAAACTATCTTTTGTTGAAAGCCTTTGCTTTCAACAATTTTTCTATAGTACAGGAGATACATCATCCCATCCAGGGGTTCGAACAGCACTTCGCCCTTGGGTGCATCCAAAACAATCGCTGTCAACCAAATTCAAGCGTTGAAGCGAAGGCTGAACTACTCGCAGTTATTAGAAAGAGTATCTCGGGAGCAGAGAGCCAATAGAGCAGCTCACGTTTTGGCTTGTTTTCGACGCGTCGATTCAATCTTCCATCAATTAGATAAATTACCTTTGATCTACTGTCGAGAAGAACGCGGCACATGACGTCACATCCTAAGGCGTGGCCAGGATTAATGTTTGCTTCAAAAGCAATTCCTTTCAATAACCCAATAGCAACTCGCATTTAATTAAAAAGAAAGGATACATTTGTTTTCCTTGAGAAGGCTTCTCGGTGTTGTTTGTTTTTTATTGCTGTTTGTTACTTTCTTTTTTGTTTTTTTTAAGAAATTTTGGTATCTTTTGTTAACTTGTGTTTTTTGATTTGTTTTCGTTTAGTTTTTTCTTGTACTAATTAATTGTTTGTGTCTGCACTTTTTTCCAAAAAAGAAACTTTTGTACAATTTTAGTTAGAAATAATTTTTGTTTTTACAATTAATTTTTTTTGTTGTGGACCGAAAATACAATTTATTAAAGCGTTACCAAAATGTTGGCTGTGGTGTATTTGTTTCATATTTGTTGTTGTTGTTTGTGTCTTAGGAAAACCTTCTCAACTTCTCCGCTCAATAACATACATCAAATTCATCATCTCATCAACTTTATCATTACTACGCCTAACTCAAAACAGTCCTGGCAGTTCTTTTGGGGAACTGCATTTAACTCTCTCGTTTTTTTACAATATGTTTGCTACTTTAAGTTATGTGGTTCTGTGTTGTTTTTGTTGTTGTTGTTGTTTGCTGTCTTATAGATTATTTGAAACATGGTTTATAGCAAATTGCAATTTGCCGATGATCATCAACATTTTTGGAATTACATTACGTATGCTTTATGATTACTAATATTATAATTTTTACAACAAAGAGTTTTAGTTTTTTGGTTGCTTTTTTTAGTTGCAACCATTAACATTTTATACTATGATAGTTATATTTATATGCATTTTTTTCATGTTGGGTTTGATTTGTTTTTAAAAAATTCATCGCGCTACATTAAAGATTTGCTTTTAGTATTCGATGGGTAAAAAATTAGGTTCTCGATTTTGCAATTTTTCTCTTTAAGACGCTTAATATAGTCTAAATAATAAACAAAGTGTTGTTTTTTTTTTGTTTTGTGTGGGACTTGTAACTTATGTCTAGAGTTTTGCACTAAACTTAGTATTTAATTTTGTATGTTTTGTTTTCTTCATCATAATAGTATGTAATAGTTGTTGTTTTTATGCTTATAAAGTAGACATTTAATTTGGCATTTATTGCGCATACTTTCTGCTCAATCTCACTAATTTAATTAACACGTTTTTCAATTTGCATTCAACTTACAGCATACAATTAATTACTTATTTACAAATAGTTTTTTGCTTTTGCAAGTGTGCCTGTTTGAAAACTGTTACAATTTCGTTTTGAAGACCATTATTTATATAGTATTTGTATAGTAAAGGGAATTTGGTTGTTTGCTTGGTACCCGAAACACACATCAAATTAAAGCTACTTTGTTATGAGGGTTTCATTGCAGCGGCAATCTAGGATATGCCTTACATGTTTTTTGGAATAGGTGAGTTGGTATCAAAACGACGACTCATTGAGCATTAAGAGTAGTAAAATCGTAGTAAATAATGTTGCATTAAGGCAGCTAAACAAATTCATTAAATAATGGTTTTGGAAGATAGAACTCAAATGCAGGCAAAACTAGGTATGCCTTAGCAAAATCAGTTTTTTTAAAATTTAATTTAAATGCTGGACTAGTTTTGAGGGCTATGGTTTTAGAGTCTACCGATAAAAGAAAACGCGCAAAAAAGTTTTGGCTTTTGAACAGGGCAGCTTTGTGAGTTCCATTGAAAAAAAAATGAAGTAAACTTAAACTTAATACTAAAACTAAATATATATATATATGCGCCGTAGATAAAAGTAAATCGAGTTATGAGAGACTAAGAACTAGATTCACAGGAAACTGGACTTTGATGATCATCACAAGTGTGCGGTTGTATTGTGTGCATGTGTGTTGCATTGGTGTGTGTGTGTATGTTGCAAGCCATGTTAAAGTTGTTTTTCCTTTTGTTTTTGTTTTGATTGATTTGATTGTTTATTATTTGTTGCTTTTGCTGTTTGTTGTTATCGTTGTTTCAGTCCTTTGAGTGAATCGGTATCACATATTTATGTCCATATGGACTTTTGTACTTAATGCCACAATCACGATAAAATTTATCCGGTATACCTAAATTACATAAATACAATTTGCCACAATTGTTCGTTGACGTTGTTGTTGTTGTTGCTAATGCTGCAGCTGCTGCTGCTGCCGCCGAAGTTGTTGCTGCTATTATAGGTGTTGGGGTTGCCGTAGCTGATGATGTTGTTGTTACTGTTGATACGCCATTTAATGGTAATATTGGTAATATTGAGTACTTTATAGCAACATCATTTATGCCACAAGCTGGCGGATCTACGGCAAGCACTGATGCGCTGAAAAATAGCAATGAAAGATACATTTTGTTAACTAAGTAACTTTAAGTTGTACGTTTTGCAAGCTTACCGATTCACACTAAGCCATTTCTTGACTCCCTCCGAAAGATTAGCAGTATTTGTCGACAATATCACAAGATCCGGCGTAGGTAGCGCTGCAAAATTAATTTAAATTAAAATACTTAATGAGTAAATAAAGTTAACTTTAGGGCTTGTTTCAAATTTCGCTAAATTTTAACTCATTCCTTAATATACTGCTGCTTAAAAATAAATTTGTCTTCTTCTTCTTAACTGGCCATAATAACTCGTTATCGGTTTACGCCTCATGTAAACACATTCTTTCATTGGAATTGTGGCTTTACGTGGTGGGTCCCAAACCCTACTCACAACCCCTTTAAGGCCTGGGGTAGCTCTACTGGTCTCCAAAGAACCAAGTGTCATGATGTGCTGATGTGGTATTCTCTAACCCGCTCACCACCACACGGGGAGTGAATTTGTCTAGAGTTATTTATAGCAGCCCAAACTTTTGAAACTGGCAGGTTTTCATGGTTATAGTTTAAATAAAGATTGCAGTTAGCGGACCCTGGTTCTAGCACATCTACTTTGTACCTTCTACAAGCGTTTTAATCCTTTCAGCGTTTATTACTCACCATCTACGGTATGCACAACGGCATTATTGGTAGCTCTAAACAATGAAATTTCAATATTGCTGCCATTTTGTTGTATAAGCTGTTCCTGCTCCACATAAAGCATTACACTTAGGCCGTGGGAGGCCAACTGACGGCCCGTGGCGGCGCCAATGTTGATTGTTCTAAGACAAAAATAAATCATAATTATAAGAACCAATTCGTTAGAAACACAGTGGCAAGCACCTTATGTTTTTTGGACCGTCACAGACGATGACTATCTTGGGCCACTGATGATTATTAGTTTGTGTTAGACGTCGCGCACCGCCCAGCAGTGTTATAGCCAAATCGCTGGCGCCACGAGCCAATATATCAATCTGCCTTTGTAGCGATAGGCCAGCTTTCTCAGCTGTTAGCTCAATCTTGGTGCGCACAAATTGCGGTATGGTGGGTATAATTAGACCATCGTCGGTCACAAAATCCGTGCTTCCCTCAAACATGCTTTCAATCTGACGCAATTCCAGTGGCTTGCTAGCCAATATATTCTCATCGTGGCGATACTTTTTCTCCTGTTGTGTCTGGGCACGCGCTGCATGACGCGTCACGTCCGGTTTCTGATGCGTCGACTCAATATCATCCCAAATGGCACGCTTATCAAATAGCGCCAAATTGCCCTCAAAATCGAATTCTTCCTGCAGCAAAGGATCGTCGGCTTCGCTGCCAAAAGTTTGTTGTTGCTGTTGACGCATGCTGCTCTCACGTCGCACCCGATTGCGTTGCTTATTTTTACCATTTCCATTGCCATTTCCGTTAACATTGCTATTGCCATTGTATCCATTGCTGCCGTTAGTATAAGAGTTGCTGATTCCATTGCCGTTTCCATTGCGTCTGCCGTTTTGTCCATTATGTCCATTGCTATAGCTCGCCTGCTGCTGCTGTTGCTGCTGATAATAACCGCCATTGTCCACAATATCTATGGGCCTGCTGGCAACTGCAGCGCTTGTCTCGCCACTGCTCCCTTCAACGCTGCTACTGCAATAGTTTTCCATTGAGCCATTGCCCAAGCTGCTACCGCCATTGTACAGAGCGCTGCCAATTTTCACCTCCACCTTGGCCGGAATCAAATTACCAAAGAAAGCCGCCACACTATTGGGTGTTACAGCCAGCGGTTGCTGCTGCGGCTGCGATTGCTGTGCGCTTGGCACCCGTACATTGGCATTCGGTGTCCTGTAATTAAAATTTATATATCTATAGTGTAATTGAAATAATAGACTCTGTTGTTTAGCTGTAGCTACACTGCTGATAACACTTGTGCAACTTGCGCGCGTTTTGTATAGCATATAGACAGCGTAATCAAAACCAGTCTGCGTCTGCAAGCGGCACTTGCTCTGAAGTGGTTGAAACTCTTATGAATCTCAAGAAAATGAGCGTCTTAGGTTCTTAAAACCTTCGGATAGCAACAACCAAGAGGTAGCAGTCGTGGCATAGCGTATGTACGTACCTTCGATTACCATTCGCATTTAGCTTTAGTTGTTGCATTTTATCGCTTAACGTCGATTTGCTGGCACTGCCAGAGTTCCCAGCGGCGCCGCCATTTCTGCCAGCGTTCCCATGCCCATTCGCCTTCGGTCTGGGTGTCGCTGGATGTTTTTGTTGTTGATATAGCTGCTCCTCTAGCTGGCATTGTTGTTGTTGCTGCTGCAGCTGCTGCTGCTGTTGTTGCTGCTGCTTGGCTCCAAGTATATTTGAAAAATTCGGTAACTTAACTGGCGTAGGCTTATTAATCACAGTAGGCGTGTGCGTGTCGGCGTTCTGCTCAGCAGCTGGTATTAGATTGATCTTAAGGATGTCCGATGATTTAAGTACCACCTCGGCGTTTTGCTTACGCAACGGTACACCGTTGCGAAAGGCTCGAACTATTGTAATCTCGGTTGATGTTATGTCCTTGATGATGCCCTGAAACACGCCAAGCACGTCATCACACACAATGGAGACCGCGCTGCCAACCCAATCAGCTTCCATTAAAGACAGTGTAACAAAATGCACGCGATTAACGGAATAACGAAAACAGCTTTTCTCTTTTCTCTGGTGGATTTTTTTTTTTTTTTTTTAAATTTATTGCTTGCGTTAGCAGTTTTTTATGCTGTTTGATTTTTTCTTGTTTTTGTATCACGAATTGTTTTTCTTTTTGGTAACTCTTAAAACTTGGTTTTCGTTGGCGCTTGCCCGTTAGCTCGTCTTTTCTTTTCTTCTTCTTTCTTACCACTTGGCTTCTTGTTATTGTTGTTTGTGTTGATTTTTAATACGCAATTTCCAGTTTGTGCTTTTGCTTCGCGCTTTTACTTTGCGCATGCAAACCCACTCACACTCACTCACACGCACATACTTATTTCTCTGCTACTTTTGCAACGTTTTCAATCTCACTTTAGCTACGCTTCCTTTGTTTAATTTTAAGTTTATGGATATGGATGGCCGCGGTATTTGGTTTTAATTAAATGCACTTTAGATTTGTTCACCTTACGTTTAATTTTAATTTATTCCTTATTCTTATTGCCGACAAATAAATTTTCACTGCTCTTTGATTTTCCTTTGCGCAAAAACAATTTTATATCTATCGAATTGGTGATGTGTTTTTGCCAATATATCGGACAAGCGCCATATTCGTCTATCGAAGTTGTTAAGCTTTAAACGTTGGTAAATAAAAATAATATTTTTACTTCAAATTCTAATAAAATACAAATGAAGCAATGCTGCAGCAAAAAATAACTGTTGTTTCAAACTCGTTTAACTCGAATGATTCATATTTTCATACTAACATTTAGTAATCTAATATGATCATATTGTAAATTCAGTTGGTGCTTCTGAGGGGAGATGTTTGTATTGTATTGTCTTTAATAAGGAAAACACAAACTAAACCAAATCGTTAGCATTCAGCTGCATTAATGGAATTTATTGTATCTTAAAACCAAGATACAATATTATGGTCAAACACGTGCCGTTTCTTCATTCGAAAAGCGTCCTTACTTACAATTATAAAATAAATATCTTTAAAAATACCACTTAAAAATGTCTTTGTAACATAATTGAACTTAAAATAAATATTTTGTACAACCAATCTTGTTTCATTTTTCATAATTAAGAAATTATGGTTTTTCATAAAAGTAACATGTATTTTACAGAAAGTCATTGCTGGTATTATTTGATTATGTATTATTTAGGCATTTTACTAGTGTTAAACGGTCACACTGCCAGTTAGTTATCAGATATGAGAGAGGTGCGCATTTTGCCAGAACGTTTTTTTAGTAGTTTGTAAAAACAAGTGTACTAAATTCGCAATAAAGCCAAATTACATTGACAAACGGGAAACATGTAAACGTGACGCAGCTGCAAAACAATTGCCCAAGCTGCACCGCATTTCCATTAATCTCGCCATAACTATTACTATTCCTATTACTAGAACAAAATCTTCCGTGAAGAGCCACAACGCGCCGTGTGAAAATATGTACGTGCTAAAGCTAATAATTCGCTATATATAAACAAGTGCAAACACATATATAATAACCCGCATACATACATATATGCTGTTAGATTAAAGAAATAAATTATTAAAAAGAATAAATATATGTTCATAATATATACAACAAAAATTATAGTGCGCATTGTGAGCCGCCGCGCCTTAGCAGAGCTCTTTTATTGTTTGTGTGCCGTACTGCGGGCAGGCGTGTGTGTGTTTGTTCAATAGTGGTGCGTGTTTCTGTGTTTGTGTTGCATTTGCAATTGCATCTCAACTTTAACAAAAATGTAAGTAACTCGAACAATTATGGTGAAATACTTTTATTACAAGTACATATATAAATATGCATTAGCATAACTAAGCAGCGCCGGCTTGTAAAGAGCGAGGAGACAGCGCGTTGAACTTTTAGCGCTTGGCTAATTACGCTTAGAGAGCGTCGTTCGTTCAAAAGAAATGTGTGTTATGCTTTGTGGTTATCGTTTGCCTCCTGTCCGTATAGCCGCACGCATATGTACATATCAGGGACGTAGATAACCTCTTGCTACGGGGAGCGATCTAGCCTTGATTCGGGACGGAGTGTAGGGGCGCTAAATTTCAAAATCACAACGGCTTCAAGATTCAGCGGCTGAAATTTGATAGTTTTGTCGCCACATAGGGGTCATATGCATTGTTAAATTCGAATATGTATGGCTCGTGACTATTGCCAAAGAAGTACTGAGTTCTAGTTAATAGTTAGTCTTAAGAATAACTAGTGATTCTGCTCAGGGGCATAGCATTCCGAGAAACAGTTAAAATAGGACGTCTATTAACATACTTACCAAACTGTATAATGTTCCCGGACTGAGTCGGGGATGCACAGCTAAGGTCGACAGTTTTGACGAGATTATCAGATGCTTTATCATTGTGGAATGATTCACACGTAAGAGCGCCCAAAATGCTTCTCATTTAGCAAAGAATAGGAATTCATAAAGTAAAAGTCCACAATACGCTTAGACACCGAATTTAATTGAAATTTAGAAGTGTCTCGATTTTGTTGCCTTTAGTGTTTGGACTCAAACACAGATATCTTTTTCAGAGCTTCGATTTCCAAAAAAGCATATTCTTTTAATGAATTCCGCTTGAGTTCTTCGCGAAAACCCTTGTTGAGATTTAATTAAATCTAAGTCAACCCAAAAATTTGCTATTTATTAAAGGCAATAAAAACTCGATATGCCAGAACCTATTAACGAGGTTTATATGGATTTTTAAAGATTTTTGAATTAGTAAGTCTGCATACCTGCTGGGATATGACAATAAGAAGAAAGTCGTTGCGAACATACTTAGATAAGCAAAAAGTTGGACTTGGCTCTATTTTGTGAAAATCACCGTTTACTTACTCTGGTAGCTGAAAGGGTAAATACGAGGACGATGCCAACACTATTTTTTATTTATTTTACAGTGTTATAAATGAATTGAGAGCTGAAAAAATTCATTTTTGCATCGAAATTGAATAAGTAAACATTGAATACACTTAAAATTTTATAATTTCATAGAATTGTTACAGGTATTTTATTTTAGTTGCTCGTTCCCAACTAATTGAGTCCTTATACAAAAGCGTTTTGTGTATCAGAACATTGTATCATGATCTCGTAGACTCATAGAGGTTGGTATAAACATTATACCCTCAACCCCCCTTTTTAAGCCTCTGGCACAAACAAACATAGGGCAGCCGCAAGTACCGTACGTTTATGGGCATGCTATTACTGCGCATTGTGCATTTTCGTTCTCTCTTTGTTGTCTGCTGCTTCTATCCGACAGCGCTGCCGCGCCACAATTTGGCCTTGCGCTGCTCTTTATGCTTCAGCTATTGTCAACGTTTCAAGCTCACTTCTATCTTCTTCGCTTGCTTTTGTTGCTTTTGCTGCTGTCTCTTTTCCTACTTTAATTTGCACTTCCGTCTCTTATGCCGCCCTTTGTGCGCTTCTTCTTGTTTTTCGTTTTAGAAACCAACGACGGCCGTTGTTCTCTTCAAGGCAGCACTATGTCCGTTAACTCGGCTACTGCGACACTTGCTGCCTCCAGTTCCGCAGCGGCTGGTAATGGACCACGCCCACCGCCCCGTCGACGCGCCGCCTCTGTTGCTGGTCAACAGCAGACACGGTTGTCTACCAGCGGCATAGACTATATAAACCGACACTCGCCACGTCGATCGCTGGCCACAGTGGTAAGTAGCGCTCCCTAACATAACCAAATATTTTTAAAGCGACCCCTGTATTCGGGTATATGGTATTTTCCTCCTATAATCTAATCTGAAACAGCTGTGACTCGTGCTAGGTGTGGTGCGGGTGTTGGCGCCTCTTGTTTGCACAACTTGTTGCTTGACGCGCACTATCATTGTGCTGGTTACTTTTGTTAAGGGAGGGGGTTTTAACGAACTGACAAAAACAAATACTAGCATTTCTAACAATAATGAATGCCCGTCAGCCAACTGTCCTACTTGTAGTTCATGGTGTATAGAAATAGTCGTGGTAGACCATGAGTTTCAGCAATGATTTGCATCAGTAATTGAGTCGATATAGCCATATCCATCTGTCCTAGGGAGACTCGATTTAAACAGAACATAGTGGTTACATTAAGGGCTGACCCCAAAACTCCAAAAGCTTTTGTTATTAAAGTTGCATCAGTTGAAAGCAGGTATAATATAAAAGCATTCCGGGTAAGAGATTCTAAAACTGATTGACACCAAACATGGACTTGTAATAATAATAAAGTTAATAATAATAAAGATATTGTGGAGTAGTGCACCGCGACGTAAATTATTTACTATGCCTTAAAGTTCCCCTGCCAGTCCTATTTCTAATTTAATAATCTGGGATGCTTCCAGCCGGGCTTCTTCGGTCATCGCAATTCTGTATCCCACAAGGAGAAGCTTCTTTTGTAAGTGAACCAAAATATGGTGTGCCTTTCCATAAGATGCATCCACTCCAATGTTGTCCAGGCTCGTTTGTTACTTATTCCGATTGAAGTGGTACTCGGTGGCCGTCTTCCCAAGTATGTCAGCCTCCTGGGCCCCTATTCGGTGCCTCCCTGCCAGTACCTTCCACTGACATCCTCAATAGAGTTGCTTTTATTTGGAGCCCTATTACTATATGAAGTGGTGTTAGATCCATTAGAACCTCCAAAGCCGCTGTGAGACAGGTTCTCATTGCACCTGTCATACACACACAGGCCAGCCTTTGTATGCGATTGCTCCGTAGGTGAGCATCGGTCTTATTACCATCAGTTACTGCCATTTTACGATTTACTTCCTTTCCGGCTATTTACATAAATATATATATTAGTTAAATCTCTTAGGTTTAAGCTCAATAGGTGGCTACAGGTTACATATAGGATACGATCTTTCTCAAATTTTCAAATAAAATTTGTGAAATAAAATAATAGTTGCTACATTGAGCTGCCTTAAGAATTCTTCTGCTTCTCAGCACCAAAACTTATGGCACAAATGATGGCTCAAAGTTCCTCAATCGGATTAGCACCTCTTGTAACGTGGATCGCAGCAATGTCTTGCTGAACTGTCCATGTGACATGGGAATACTTTGGAAATAGAGAAATCTAGTGAATATGATTATAGGATATGACTATAGGCTTGTGCATTTATTCGAACTGGATGTAGGATATTAGGCACTTGACATTAGCCTCCTACACTTGTCAATGGAGCAGCTTTTGGGTCTTTTCAATAAGTCTGCAGTAGTAGTATGATTTTCAAGACCCACATATTGTACTTCTCGTCTTATGCCACACACAGTGTCTAGTAACAGTAAGCCTTGATTTCATATCAATTTGGTTGCAACTTATTATGTCATAGTATCCAACATCCGATTGAGCCACTTAGGTCGGTTATCCATGGAAGGTACTTGATTCCTGCTCAGCTTTTGGGTCTCTTCAATAAGTCTGCAGTAGCATTGCGTTTTCTAGCTAAAGTAGAAGCAATGCAAATTTGGTGCAATCCAATCTTAGCATCATACATTTTTTTGATCCTTTCTATTTAGTGAAGATGTGTAACATACCGGTATACCGAACCATACATATCCCAGTGCTCGGCAGCGTCCCGATTGTATACTACACTTATACTCTACACACAAAAAGTAAAAGGTTATTATAGATACTTTTTAGAGCTGTATGTCGCGTTTCCACTAAAACGCTCCGAACGCTGTCGCTAATCGCTGTTACAGCTGAAGCAATAGAAAAACAGCGATTGAGAATAACGCAAGGTTACGCTAGAGAATGACGGCAAACGAATGAATGACTCTGTAGATCACGATGTTTGTTTTTTGCCCATCTGTTATATTGTTTGATGTTGAGTATGGCGCTTGCAGCGTCACTAAAATGAATATTTTTAATTGCTACATCTAGTAATTAGTAAGTAAGTAATTGACAATACAATCCTTTACTTACAAACCAATTACATTTATTTATCAAGGGTTCGTCGGCAATATTTGCTTACAAGCCCGCATTTACTTGCTGCTGTCTCATGTGTCAACAAAATTACGCAAAATATACACAAAAAATTAAGAAAAAAAGGTTGGTGGTTCTGGTGGCGGTCGACCGCGTACATAAAAAGATAAGATTACCATGCGATAATAATGGCTATTCGGTCGCCATTGTTGTGCTTAGTTGCTGCATAAAGTAGCTTGAAATCTTTTTCAAATTGTCTGCTCATTCATATGTTATAGAGGTCTGTAGTTGCTGATAATATATACAAAAAAGGTAGGGATGATATCAATTTTGAGTTAACAAGCCGGCTTCAAGGGGTTTTTGATATTTCGCTGCTGTAACTGTAAAAACTTATATGAAAATAAATAAAAAGCTAAAAGTTAAGAGCAACTGAGAACACAAGAAGTGGAAATTTTCATATGAAAATACCTAAACACAAAAGCAAATAGTATAAAGTTGATACTGTAAACAATTGAAAAATTGATTGATCCATTCATGCCACACGCTTTTGCGGTTATGTGTATCGTTTGTGGTTATTGTGCTTCAGACAACTGATAATTGAATTTATTAGCGCTTCAATGTGCGTAATTTAGCGCATTATCAACACGATTTCTAGTTATAGTATACTTAACTCAGTTAACGCTATGCCTCAGAAGATATTTATCTTTATTAACGCGCAGACACGCTTCTTTAAGGAGCGTTTGCACGACTTAATTTCGTTACGCGATATGACCGATATTAGGCAAATTAAGATATAGCATTAACTAAAGGTGAATTGTTGAGTCGAAAACCCGATAAAAAAGGGTTCGAAATCTGCGAACCCAAGTTAAACGGGAAAGGTTTGTTTCAGGCAAGTCTTTCTTTTTTCCTAGTGTTAAAGAGGAAGTAACATAAACAAATTATCTGCAAAACATGAATCCATTCGGAGTACAATTCAAAGACTCAAATATTGTCTGAAAGTAAAGCAAGAGACGCACTTATGCATTTCCTGTAGAACTCGAAACAAACTAATTTTTGTAATATAATCTGCATTTAAATTGTAAATCGGCGTTGAAGTTATTATGATTCCTTATTTTAGAAGGTTGCCTTTTTTCGGTCCTCTTTGTGATTTTCTCTATCACCACTAACTTATTTTACGGCTTGAATTGTTTGAAATTAAGCAGACTATCGAATCCAGATAAAAATGTTAAGAATTCATTTTAAAATTAAAAAAGTTCACATTATATTGTTTTTTCATTCGAAATCTAAGAGTGCTGGACAAAAAGTATTATTATTATCGTACATATTAGTCATGTTTGATCCCGATCAGACTTTCTGTTCGCGAGTTACACGCATTTCGAGTATACGACGACGCACGCATTTGACATATTCCGATTCGAGAGAGATGAAAATTATATGAACGCGTGTTGTGTTTTTTTTTTTTTTTTGCTTCATGAAAATCTCGCTTCGTATAACAATCGCCTACAAAAATCCTAGGGTCCTTACTATCCTTTTTATAGAGAGGACGTATAGGGGCTCATTCTAAATGGCAGAGACCCAGGAAAAGGTGACAAATAAAAAAGATAAAGGTTTACTGACAGAGGAAGCGCATTGTTTCAGGACACAGCTTGGAATGATAGTATTAGTGACCAAGAAATAAGGAGTTTTTCTTAACTGGCCAAAACAACCCGTTATCGGCTTACGGCCTCATTCTTTCATTGGAATTGTGGTTTTACGTTGTGGGTCCCAATCCCTACGCACAACCCTTTTAATGCTTGGGATGGCTCTACTGGTCTCGAAAAGATTCTAGTTGTTGGTATTCGCTAGCCCGCACACCACACGGGTAATTAGGAGTACATTACATAATATTTAGAAATTGCAAATGCATAGAATCGCTTAGCAGAGCAGTACTCCAATTCAACCTCAAATATAGGTGACAAATATATTAACTTTTTTCCTCGTTAGACATCTAAATTATTGCGCATTGTTTTGCTTTTCGTTTCGTGTCCGAGTTTGAAATTTTTTTGTAGATTATCTAATTTAAAATGTCCGAAAGCGACTAAAAAGCCTGTAATCCTTTCTTTTGGCTTATAATTAATTGAGTTTGTGATGCTTTCTAGGCCATTGAGTGCTGTTTACGCGTCCACTTTGCTAATTAGAGTGAACACTCTTAATCAATCAAAAACTGCCTGAATTAGTATTTCAATATTGCTTTTCTCGTTGTTGTCTGCCCATCTAATGGGGCACACCTGCTGCGCAGTGTGGCATGCCGCCTACACATTGTTAAGGTCATGCCACACGTCAGCACGATGCCCCGTTGAGAATCAGAATATGTATACAGTCAAACCTGAAAAGTTGGCCAACCTGCCTAACTTGCAACTGAATGTCTTCTAAGTTGGCCAGATTTTGAGCGATTTTTGAATTTTGTTAATGCAATTAAACCAGAAAAAGTTATATTGTGTAAAGTGCATGCAGCCAAAACCACAGCAATGTTATGTATGAAAATACGAAGGCTGCATTGTGGAATCATAAAAAAACAGACTGCTTTGCAACTATGAATTTAGACTTTAAGTTATGTATGTACATATTACTATTACATAGTATCTAAATATACACGATTAAATACATTTTTATGTTAAAAACAATCATAATCCATAACAATATCAACACAAAACTTACGCCCTCATAAGTTGACCATAAATTCTTGTACCGTGAGTGGCCAACTTAAGCAGGTTTGACTGTACATAGAGTACATTTGGTGTGCGCCATTAATGTGCCGCTTATCAGCAAGCATAGCTATTTAGCTTGTATCATTTGACTTTTAGCTGCAAGGGTCAAATGTCAATTATAATTGAACCAGCTGCTGCTCTTAATTCAAATACTTAACTTATGATTTAAAACTTAAACTCTATGCGCTTACACACACACAGAGAGATACGCACTTAATACATAGATACACTATTGTGCAAATCAGCTGTTTTTGTTTTGATTGCTTTGCACACTTGTTCGTGCCGCCGCAGCGGCTGTGCGCGTCAGCTGTTTAAGGGCAGCCACCAAAACTTGTGTGGCAACACTGGCCAGAGCTTTCGTTTGGCTTATTGAACAGTGTTGCTCTATATGTTTTTTAGGCTTGAATGTTATAAATTAAAATAAAACGTATTGTATTGCTTTTATTTTATTAATCGATTAACTTTAAGTAAAGTTTTTGAACATTTAAAATGCATTAACAATTAAATGCGCTTAGCAATATGTTTAAACAACGCTGTGCTTCAATTAAGAGCTTTTGACCAATCAACTTTTGGTTTGACATTTTTGGCGAGCAAAGTTTCACTTTAGCTTAGAACGCGAGAGCGTAAAGTTGCTTGCAGCGGCAAAGCGAACTAACGGGTTTTTTGTTTCTCTGCTCAGACACACACACACACACACAAACGCGCGTACACGAAAAGCATGATTTTGCTTTAGTGTGTTGGTGTGTTGTTGTGGTTGTTGTTGCTGTTAATTTGTGCTTTTCTATTAATAAAAGATAAATAAATGAATAATTGAATTACAAAAAAAAAAAATAAAAAGCAAAAATAAATATAAAATGCCGCGTGTGTTGCGCTAAAAAATAAAAAATGTATTATGCATATGTGTTAATTATATAAAGTATGTGTGTACGCGAAACGCTATCTATCAACAAAGATTTTGTGAACTAAGAATCAAGAATTCAAACACAATACGCTGAAATCCAAGATTCACCAAGATTTTTCTTTATACACGCCATTTGCGTTTTGCGATTTGTCTGCTGCTTTTTGGTTTTGTTGTTGTTTTTTTTTATTAGTCATGCCAAAAAGGAAAAAAAATTTTGTTCCACTTTGGTGCAAATAGCGTGCTCTGCAGCAGGGCAAAACCTAAATATGTTAAAAGTAGCCTGCTCTGCATACAATACATACATATAGTTAAAGTGGCGGCATATTTTTGTATGCCTTACGTATACGTAATATATAGTATATAACACAAATTGTTGTGAAACCTGTTTCAGTGCGTTGTCGTGCCGCCAAAGTGCAGAGCAGCAGTAGGGCAAAAAGACAGTTTAAGACAAACGCAAAGATACATTTATACGCATAAAATACACATACCGAACGAACCCTAACATTTCAAAGAGAGAGAGAAATTCTTGAGTTGTGGGTTACATTCAAGTGTAGAACCAGTTCCAGTGCATTCAAAAATGTTTCAATAATCTTTATCTTAGTGTTATAAACGGAAATTAATACAACAACAAAGTTTAGACGCTGTTGATAATCAAATTTACAGCAACAAGAAATTTAACAAACATATTAATAAAAAAAAAACGTGAAAAACAAATAAATACCAAAAATCAAAAATGGCCGAATCAACAACAGCATCGCCAACAGCTACAAGTGAAGATGGCCAAATTCATGGCTATAATAGTGATGTAAGTTCTCTCGCGCTCTCGTCACAATAATTTAACTAAGCCGCTAATTACGTTCTATAGACAAACACACAGAGCAACAGATATTTGTTGCATTAGCTCTCACAAGAACCCATTTCGAGCAACAATTGTCGTCATTGTTCTTAACTTTTCTTTTAAGCTTATTATTAGTATAATAAATTCTTCTACATTCTTAAAATTAACTAGTCAATACACATTTTTGTTTGTTTTTATATATATATTTTTTTTTGTGCGAAATATTGAAAATGCAAACTGTGTTAATGGGAGTCTTTTTTTTTTTAATGGTACGAAACTGCTTGAAACCAGTTTCTTTAGTTCTTGCATAAGGCAATAAATTTTCTTATTTTTGATTCAGTTTTTGCATTCTTGATAAGGTCCTACAACAACGATAATGTTAATAATGCCAACTCATTTGATTTTCAAGTGTTTTTTTCATCAATGAACGCAAAATATAGAAAGTTTGCTTAGGGGAATCATTTCTTATTTTAAGAAATATGTTTTTCGTATTTTGGGTTAGAAAAGGTAGATTAGCAGTCAGTGACTTGTGTAATAAGTTAATAATATTTAATTTCAAATATTAACTCTACGAAAATTTAGAAACTGGATCTAGATATAGATAGTTGGTTTTATAAACTGTTTATCTAAACTTAAATTTCTATCTATTTTACCGAAAATTATTGCTTGGTTCACTGTTGCCTGTAACTTAATAATAACGTTATCTAGGGATCTATTGTGCCTCCCTGCTAATCCTAGATTAGCTGATTTGAGATTCTATATCGCCCTAGAAAGAACATCCTTCTCCTCGCCAGGGCATCACATTCAGCCAGTATCTGCAATGAGGTTTCCTCTTCAAGTACCTGTCTGAAAGTTTGTTACGTCTTCTCAGAAGTTCCAATTTGGCTCGGATTTCCCCGCTTGACTATCCGATAGTATTGATATTTCCTGCCTGTAGCTTACAGTTGTGCAATACCGATTCTCGACAATAAAATTATTTGGTCTGAGAGCTCAAAATCCAATTTGGGTTTTGATTATACTCAACTAGCACTATTGCCCTTAAATGGCATTATGCCGTTTCACAGTTTAATTTGGACTCGATGCGTAATAAGTGTCTACGTCACTTTCGTTTTACAAGATACAGTCTAAAAAGTATAGTTTATTATTATGGAGACAAAGATAACTTGTATGTCAATAGCTTTTGTAATTTGAAACGTTTGTTGTTGTTCGAAATATAGGTCAGTAGAAAGATATTTTTCTGTGCTAACTTTGTTATTAATATAAGTGTCTGAGATTTGTTAGTTCTTGATAAAAGCTTAGCTTGTTCTCACGTTAAATGCTAAAAATTCTTTAAAATATATTTAAAATTCTTAAGTTAAGCTTTTCAAAGCTTACAATTTTTTATTTGAAATGAGAACATTGAAATTAACGAAATTCGGAGAACTATGACCACCACATTTGAGTCGAGACTCGTGTGCGTCTTATAAACACAACAGTGTTGAACTTTTGAGATACAGCCTCTCCAGGGTACAGCGTAACTTTTCAACTATAAGCGCATCTTTCCCACTTTGCTTAGGTGATGACGTCTGATGCAAATGTTCTTGGAGTAGGCAGTTTAGGGCCTATATGTCTTGGAAGGTCTAGTAGGTCGAAACTAAACTATCTTTGGTTCTTAAAGACGTGCTCGAAGAGGAGTCGCTTAGAGGAGCGGCCCGGGACGTAACGTAGAAACGGTTTGTTGTTGCTCTTTAAGGGAAAGAAAACGCAAGAGTATTTGACGTTATTATACAAAGCTTTTGAAACTGGATTGCATTAGACTTAAACCTTTGCAATTTTGCTGCTTCTTGAATTCATTTTTTTTTATATTTCTTTTGAGATAACCTTCAAGTAGTTTCCATCACAGTCCCATTTATATGACCTTGCCGCATTTGGCATATATATGCTGAATATATCTTTTCGCACGGCATTCAACTTGGAACAAGTTTTTACAAATATTTATACAAGCAGTAAAGTAAATATTATTTCTTTTTACTGAGAGTGCTTCGCATTGCTTCATCAATGAATTTTTGCCGAAATTATGGCAAGCTGTTTTTAACTTTACTTTTATTTAGTTTGGCAAACGCAAAATTTCATTTTTGTATATTTATTTAGAGTTAAAAGATTTTTGTTGAATGTTTAAACTGCACTTTTTGGATATTGCTGCATTGCAGAAGTTTTTGTTGAGCTCTGTAAATGTAAACTGCAGTTTATATACAGATACACAGCTTATTTTTATTAGCGCTATAAACGCAAATTTGTTTGTATAAATTAGTTTGTGTTCCGCAAACGCAAAACGCCTTCAAATGGGTCTAGGCGCCGCCTTTTCAATAACAATTAACTAATACATTCTAAATATAGTATATAGTACATATGTTTGCGATTGGTTTTCTATGAATCTATGTGCATATATACTGTATACTCTAAAAGGACACATGCTATACAAAAGCCCTTGGCACTGTCATCTATCTCAATGGCAATCCATCAAGGCACACAAAATAGCTCAATGCCAACTCAATATGATTCCTGTCATATATGACCAGTGGCAATTTGTGTAATGAATTTACAGAGCGTAACCTTTGTACCTTTTACTTATAGCCAAGTACAGACCAGTATAAAAGGTAAATGAGCATCAACAAATCAATTTAGTTAATGGTACATAATAACGTCAGCAAAGCTTGGGAAGGGGGTGAATTAGGCCTTAGTTATAGACATATAAAGTTTATTTAAAATGTGTGCTAATCACTTACAATGATTAAACAGAAATGAAGGTAATTAAACTTTAGAATTTCTGCTTCTTCTTCTGCTTGTTCTTATCATTAGCTGAAAAGTATATTGCTTCCGTTCTATCTTGTAAGTAGTATCGCAGTTTCTGCACCTCGTTTGACTTGACCAGCTGATAGTTTTCTTATCAGCACAATGCTTAAAGCTTAATCATTCGGCAAAAATAACTATTATGAGTACACCTATTTCGGTTGTTTTTGAAAAATATAGCTGCAAGCACACGAATTTTTAAGAAGTTAAGATACACAAATAAATTATAGTATTTGCTTTCAAAGGAAACGCTGAATTTTGACTCTAAAATTTGCGGTCACGTAATGTATTAATGTATGACAATATCGATTTTGCTTCTTCAATCAGAGATTGGGTATTACAAACTCATCTTTTGTGCTCCAAGTTAATATAAACGCTAATTTTGCATACGCTGTTAAAATTGTTTCATACATAACCTTACTTACTTACTGCGCACAACGAGTTGTGGAAACTCTACCACGCGTAGTAGTATTATATCATTCTGTAAATAAAAGATAATTAAATAAACATTTATTTTGAAGGTTCATCGATGCCATTTGTGTATGAATATGCTATGGTGCAATGTGAGGGTCCAATTTTTTTTATAAGATCTTCTAAAAGGAACGCTTCTATGGCATTTATCTAAGCAATATGTTGATTTTTAGGTCTTGAATAGTATAGGGACTTTCCCTATAAATAGTATAATGGTATTAAATCGCAATCCCAAGTCCATTCCATTGAGATGGTTCAAAAGTTAGACCACTATTATTACACGAATATAATTGATTGCAACCGCGTTTCCGTCGCCATTGTCCAAAAAATAAGGTCCGATAGTACGTTTTGACCACAAATCTACTAATCGTTTTTTTGTCATTGAAACGCCCCAGCCCACGACCGAAGTTTGTTTCCTGTTGACGATCGTTGCGACCAAAAGTATAGACTTTTTGAATAAACTTCAATACGCTTTTTAATCAAATACGAATCTATAGCGAAAAACGCCAAACATTCAACTAAAAAACAATATAAATGATAAAAATTGTCAAATTATCAAACATTTTGAAAATATTTCCTTGAAATCTAAGAACCTCCTTGAAAGTGGGCAAAGGACAAAGTAACAAAAGTCAACAAAAACAAGTTAAATAATACTTAATTTGCAAGACATTAACAAAATTTAGAATTCCAAATGATGATAGTCACTGAACATATGCGAACGATCCATACCGACAAAATCTGTGGCGAACGTTAGAAATCATCAAGCGGATGTCGCATAAAACTTAACATTTCTGAGAGAATCCATTCTGAATGGCCAACTCATAATGAATTTGGAGCGAATGGATTCAATTACTACTCAAGATAAGTCTAGCCATATTGGAAAACAGGGTTTCTATTTCAACTTCCAGAAAGGCTGCCTGTTGACAAACTTTTGTGAAGATTAGTTGAGGGAATACATGGTCAAGGCTATACCGATGACATCCTCCCCATCGTGCTAGGAAAATTTAAAGGCATCCTTTGTGATACAATACAGAGTAGATAACGTAATGCCTATAATCGGTGGCACCTTCGCCACAAGAGCTGCCCTTTCGACTCAAGAAGGCAAGTTCGCAAACTCAAATTGGGCTCTCATGACGCAGATGTGACCAACAAATGAACCAGGCCATTACAGAGAACCGCTCCTACAATCGTCTGATGGTTATACCTGATGGTAATATGACCGATGCTTACCGATGGGCTGTTGCCTGGATAATACCTAGTCTAATCTTAGTTAGTCTTTTGGATTTAAAACCGCTTTATAGTCATAGGCTCTAGCCATCATACATATGCTCGCGACCGGAAACGTCAAGCATCACAACAAACGGACAATGAAACCTATCGATTGTATTTTCCATCTTATTTCCTCGATACACGGATCACTTTGTTTTTCAGCAAATGTGACCAATGAAAGAAGAAGAAATTATTCAAAATGATTAAAGGAATAAATTTTCTTTTTTCACGCTCGAACTAAGGGTTGAGTGCTAAAACTAACAGGTTGAATCGAAAAATGGTCTACAAGTATGGAATAATTTTTGTGGCATTTATTACTTTCAATTCAGAGATAGCTCAATTGGCAATGTGGGTATAGACTAGTGATGCAAATACAGACCAAAACATCGGTGTGTACCTTCGCAGAGTCCATCGACTATGGACATCGATCTAGGTCGATGCATCAGACTAAAAGCATCGATTATGATATTACAGATGACCGGTATAATTTTTCCGAAATATTCGATATGAAACCGATATATTTATACGCTTACGGTTTAGGTAAAGTTTTTGCGTTCCGTTATTCTGTGAAGCATTTTCATCAATGTCGCACAGTGGCGCCATCTTTTGTAGTTCTCTTTTGGCACTGTTTTTGTCGAAGAGCACCAAAGTAATAGAATGAATTTCTTGGTAGTTACATTAAGTCGACTTGCTGAAAAGCGACCATTCCCAAGGCAGTGCAAACATGTGCGTATATCTCAGTTTTTGGCTACAAATAAGTCGGTTTAACAAAGAGAGCAACACACTGTCTTGGAAATAGTCGCATTTCAGGAAAAATTTTGAATTAAAGCAAAATAAGTTTGCGTTGAATTCCTGATTATTATTATACTGAAAATTTTCTTACATTTTTTTGTTAAGTCTTTGAATATCGATGACAAGGCGAACACTAGTAATTTCAAATGCTTTTCCACAAGCCTAGAATGTTAAAGGTTTAACCTGCTTCTTAAACCTCTTCTAGTCAGTTTTTAGTTTTGGCATGAGTTCGAGAACGTTTATCGAAGCCAAGTAAAGACTTGAACGATTTGCAGCCATAAAAGCCGCAGTGCCCCGTGCAACTTTACTACAGACCACGAAGACCGCAACTTGTTGCAATTTAGGAATTAGAAAAGTTTGCTACAAACAAAATAAAAGAAGAAAAACTTGTATGCTCAAGCCTTAAAGCTGATTGAAAAGTTTTGGATGAAATTAGCCTCGAATTTTAGTGGTGTCAGGAAAAACAAGGTGCACGTGCCCTGGGACACCAAAAGGCAGCTTAGTCATGACCCAAAGTGACACGGTTTTTTTCCAATGACAAGCGTTTCATTAAATATTGAATATACAAGCAGTGTTTATTAACTGGAAACCACTTAGCAGAAAGGTGTTAGCCCCAACCCTAAACTCTGTTCGTATTGAATTTTATGACCCAACTGCGTGACCCTGGCTTACTGCGGGTTGTTCTAAAAGGGGGGGGGGCGTATATGTAGATTTGCATGTGACAAAGCTTATGGAATGTTTTGTGCTTAAATGAATTTATGGCACATTTTCCATGAACTTGTACTATTGATTTTCTTTTTGTTTGCCGCACTACTTAAAACTGTCTGTGGCTTTTCCCACCAACTGTGTGTGAGTGTGTAAAAACTACGACAACTTGAGCAATAATATATATATGTCTATATATCTTTGGACCCGTCGAAACATGTACATGCCTGAGTGTGTGTGTGTTTGTGTGTGTCAAACCGGCACGTTATTTTTAATGATGGGCTATTCCAGTCGACAAGCGGTAGTCGCGCCATATCCCACCCTTGACGACCTTATGGCTAATACATTGTACAGCTATAACAAATAACGCCTTCTAAAGTGGATCTGACTAGAATCAGCTGTTTTTTTCCCAACAATCAACGCATTTTGTGGCTTTGTGAGGCATTTTTTGGTCGCTTTTCGATAGCTTTTTGTTTCTACTTGACACTAAGTTCTTTAAGCAGACATTTAATTGATTTTTAGACCCTAAATCTGTGTCAGCTTAACCTTACTGTCTGACACGTTCAATTGCATTTAATTTGCTTACATTTCGTTTACTTTTTGCGGCCTATTGGAACTACGCCTAAAAGTTATCTGTAATCAAATCAGCCCCAATCACAATGAGATTATCGCAACGTTGCGGTAAATGTTATCACTACAAAAACAACTAAAACAAGGAACACATTAACATTTCACATTTAAGGTACCTCATTTGATATTTCGACTGCAGTCGTCTGTATTTTCGATTTATATTTTTGGTAGTTATACCCTGTACACAAAGTGTTAAAGTGGCGGACCATAAGTTCCATGGGCAAAAAGTATTATCAATGACTCGTCCGTTCGTCTGTATGAGTCGCTAGTTCTGCGAGACCATATGATGTGTGTAATCCCATGTATAATGAAGTATGCCCCCGTTTCCCATCAGCACAGTTTAGCGGTTTACCCCGTTGCATCTATCAACTTAAAACTTGGCAGAAGATTACGTCTTGCTTATGTGCATTTACGTTAAAAAATAAATCTATTATATAAATAGGCTAAGAAAAAGTTTGTGGACCCCTTTTTTACCAACTATATGGAAACAAATGTGGGTGAAACTTATATCATTGTGTAGGAAATTTTCATAGGAAGTGTAGAATATAAGTTTAATTCATATATTTTGCAAAGTAAAAAAAAAAACATCCATGTTGAGATGTCTTTACATGTATTGGTAACTGCTCACGAACTTTTTCTCAGTTGCTATTGACATTACTCTCGCAAAAGCAGTGCGCGACGGACTGAGTTTGCACTGCTGTGTCTGTGTAAATAGCCCGTAAGTGTTCTGTCCGTGCGGGCTATTGGAGAACATGACTGTTGTATATGTATATGTGACTCGCATTGGATTTTAATTTGCAGTCGGGATCCGACTGCTGGTTTACCGCTGGCAACAGATAAATACATCAAAAGTTATTGTCAAAAATGTGCTGATTTTAGCCCCTTCGCCAATAAACTTCTCTAAATTTCCACTACATGCAGATGTGGATATACAGTCAAACCTGCTTAAGTTGGCCACTCACGGTTCAAGAATTTTTGGCCAGCTTATGCGGGTGGAAAACTTATAAGGGTGTACTACTTAATTTTATGTCGTTTCTTTAATTTTTTTAACTTTATGTTATGGATTATGATTGTTTTTAACATAAAAATGAATTCAAACGTGCATGTTTATGTACTATGACCATAAACTCCACATTATAACAAATTAAACATATCACAACGAACAGTAGTTTGTGCTGTGACAGAAGCGAGAGACTGATGAAGTCCTGTAGCTCACTAGCTATAAATTACAGGAAGTTTTGAGCTTTTGCCTAGAGCGATCCGGTCGAACCATATACCGTTGTCTAGGTATTAAAGCTTAGATTAACATTTTTATATGCGGTTTTTTGATTTGGATATTGGTTTGGAAGATATAGTGGCTTAAATGAAAATATTTCCTAGCTCTAGCGGGGCCGCTTTGTGAATGATTCGTCGAAACATTTGCCAAATATTTAGTTGTGCGCGTTACGAGGTACCCATGCGAGATTTTCATGAGAGTCCGTGGGATTTGTTTCCCAGACTATTTGTAGGTGTTACAAATAGTGTTGTGGAAATGGGTTTTATTACAAATACGTAGGGCAAATTTTATTCCCAAAACCATTATAAAAGAGCTGATAAAAAAAATAAAAAAATCTTCGATGTAAAAAACGTGACAAAATCGTAGGTACTTGTTTGCAAATCATAATATATATGATATAATTTATGTGACGAGATAAAAAACGCTGTTTTTTTTTTATTTGATAAGAAATAATAGTCAGTATTAAGGCAAGCTGTGTGGTCTACTTGGACCTCCTACAAACTTTTAAAATCAAATTTTTAAATACATAATTTTTAAGAACCTTTAAAAATGTGCAGTGTTTTTTATCTCGTACTGCCACACCCCGCAATAAATTGATTTGAAAATTGTCACAGTTTTTAAAAATGCGTTTTTTATCTAAGTTTTAAAATTTAACAACATTGACCAAAAAATATTGGATTTATGTTATGGGCATAAAAGTAATTTTTGCACCCGACACTAACCAACTTCCCAATAGGAAAATGCTTAAAGTCATATTGAACTTGTGAAAAGAAACATAAAAATAGATACTTCCGTTTCCATTTCAACGTATGCTGAATTCCGTGTTTATGGGAAAAAAGGGTACAGGGAACCCCACTCTCGCACACCATCATCACAACATTTTTTCACTTAGATTAAGATTCTAAGTGCTAGGTTTTTATATTTCTTTCAATTCCTTTAAATCTTCCTACTCCAGGCCCAGGGTGAAAACTATACGAACGCTCCTGTGATATTTCATTGGTACTGCCACTGTCAAAGTCTATATTGTGAGCCCCAATAGAGCACCGGGCCTGGGGTTAAAAGTACCCCATGGTTCCCCTTCTTACTGAGCCTGCGTTTCAGTGCTGAAAATCATATTTGTTTTGATTATAAAGTACTTCCAATAAATTATTCATAAAGAATATATTACGTACAAATTAATTTCCAATATATGTTATTTATTATTTACATTCACTACAAGCAGCTAATAAATCATGTAATAATGACAATTTGCATTTGAGGATTCCCATTTTCTTATGAAGTTGCATACATATATCTAGTATATTTCTTATAAACGTAGAAGTTTGTACGAGGGAAGGCAGTGAAAACATAATTATTCTTTTGAATATTGTAGACATGTGGAATTTGCCTGGGAATTTTTAAATACATATTATTGTGGGGAAAAGCTCAAACCCGGAAATTGATTATAACTGAAAAAATTTGTATCTATCATTCAAAATAATTTCACTAGTCTACTAAAGTGAAGTTTTTTTAATAGTCAAGAACTCGAGTGATCATGTTTCAACTACCTTTCCTCAATATCGTTACGTACTCAGTTTTTTTCGGTCAGTAGTAGTGTATTCAGCCTTATCAACGTAATCCCCGGATATGTTGCACTTATGTCAGAAAATTTTCCAATATTCGGAACAGCCTTTCCTTCTTCGATTCGGCTTGTAACTCTCCGATCGACTCGAAACGGTGCGATCTCTTGCGTTTAGCGAATAGGCAGAACTTACACGGAGCTAAATCAGGCGAAGACGTTGGTTGCGTATCGATATGTCACAAATGGTCTTCACTAATCTTTCTGTTATTCAAACAAAATCAGTAGGGTCACTTAGTGTCAATACTTAGACGATTTTCGAACACCAATCCTTTGGTTTTATTTATATGCCTTTTATTTCCAGACAGTACAAATACACGTGTTTTTGGTGGAGCACATAACTTCCGTGGTACAGTGAAAACTGTCTACATTGGACACACTTGGTTAGAAGGCTTGTCCAATGTAAACAGGGTGTCCAATATATAGAAATTTAAAGATTTTATGTGCTCTGTGTGTTTTGGTTGATTTAAGATCATTTGTTTGTTACATTTGATACATACGAATTAATAGCATTCATAATGTTATTTACGTACATTGTCTTGAAGTTTTGTGCCTCCTTCTCTAAAAAGCGTTTTAAAAATCATTTGGTGACCCTAAAAAAATGACTGAAGGGACATATTACTTGCTAATTTGTAGCTCCTCTGTAAGGACGATATTGTATGAAATTTATTTGGTGTCACGTAAAAACTCCATTTCAGACAGGTTGTCCAATGTAGACAGTGTCCAGTTTTCAATGAATATCCAAAATCTATGCACTTTGCTGAACAGTGGGAAGAAAATAAAGGGGAAACACCTGTCCAAAATATAATAAAGTTGACCGTGGGACAAGTTTAATCTATATAGATAATTTGGGGGCTCTAAACGAATAGATACACATGCTTAGATCTAATAATCTCGTCATATGAATACATTTTGAGTACTACTAAGGCTTCATCTACATGTATTACTTACAGCAATTGAGTATAATCTATCACAACAAGGTGTAGAAACCTTGTTATCAAATTGGATACGAAAAGGTTTGCTTCCTTAAGTGGTATTATACCCCCCTAATGCGCAGTTATATATTTCTTACAATAGTTATATTTTAAGCTGAAATTCTATAACTGACTCAAGAAACACCCTAAGAAATCATTACTCTAGTTTTAATTTCATTTATTGACTACCCAAAATTTCTATCTTACGTCGGAGAACATCTTAACTGGAGCCATAGCTTCCTGAACCATTTAAGTGCTATGTTTAATAGGAACTTATAATATAAGCTACGCTCCACTTCTATTGGTTTCATAGTTATTCTCAATAGTTGGCATAGTGGGTCAAAATCTTGACTAAAGTCAAGACGTACAAATTGCCTTAAAACATACTCAAACAAGCATTACGTTCACTCATGTCTTATAAAAAAAAAGTCATAAAAAAGAAGAATGCATAAATTAGCTGTGGTTGTACATGCTACAAAACGGCAAACAACAGCAGCACACGGGGCGTATGCGTAATCACTAACATTAAGCATACGCCGCATGTGGCTGACGCTGCGGCTTATTTACTTACAATTTTGCCAAGCCAACGCCTTTGCATAGAGCTCTTTCTTCTATGGCGGCCGCCACCACGCACCGACACGCCTCTTTTCACAACACAAGTGCCACTAGCCGACAGGTGGCGTTTTTCTATGCATATTTAGTTGTTGGCTGACATTGAATTTGGCTTTTCAGCGTGTTTTCTTTAGCTGGATTTGTTTGTGTGTGTGTGTGTGTGTAATGTAAAGCATTTTCACGTTGTAATTATTTGCTGTTTTCCCAACGATGCGTGTACAAGTGGCTCTTTTGTTGTTGTGAACCTAAGCCAAGTCAGTCAGTCGGTTAGCCAGCTGCAGCTGATGACTTTGGTGTCCGTTTTAGCCAGAATTTAATGAAAATTTGCTTATTCTTTGCTTGTATCTTGTTTCTCATTACAGAATGATACCGGCGGGGACTCATGCCATTTACGCATTGTTGTGATGAGCGGTAAATCTTTAGCCAAAAAGGATATATTTGGCGCCAGGTGAGTTAAACAGCACGTCGATTATAATTTTAACCATATTACGAGATAGATAACATAGAACACACGCATCTAGAAACTTTGATTTCAGTGCACCAACGTAATTCAATTGGTCCTCCATTTAAGAAGTGCTGAACATAAGTATCAACGTTATCTAGTCATAGGTATTGAAGATATGCTAGTGACTCACATAGCTTTGATGTTCTTAGTCAGGTTTAGCTGTTATAAACCAGTAAAACGTCTAATAACACTATGCAACAAAAAAAGCCTAAGTCTAAAACTTACCTTTTCTTTCAAAAACCGTTTGAGATAACTCAAAACGTGTTTTAGTCAAGGACTTTCATTGAGGTCAAATTTGTTACATAGTGTAATGATAGAAGGTTGAAATACATCCACTTATTTTTTTTTTCTATACACAGCAAACCCAGATGCAGCTTTTTCCAAAGTACAAAGCAAGCTTAACTAGTCACATCTTTTACAGAGACGAAGCTGAGAAAATCGTCTCGGATTTTAGATTCCTTTCCGATTGTATGCATGTATGTCACATCAACTTTTAATTGTTCAATTCCACTGATAAGAAACGCTTTAAATCGTTTATGCGGTTCATGATTTCTACCATTAGAGAAAACTTCGATATGTAGCATTTACTTTGCTCAATAACGAAATGAGAGCAAATTATGTTTTTCGATCGCGAACGTGACATTAGAACAACAACTAAAGTAAATTAAAAATTTCACTAGAATCGACATTATTTTGATCTTCTTGCCTGTTTTATTAGTTAACTGTTTTTGTGAGAGAGATTTTGCGGATCGTGTGTCATTTCTCTTCCAAGAAAGTACACAATCATTTTTTCAAAATGTTTCCCGAAATGCAGGTTTATGTTACAAATTGATTGATTTAGTAGCAAGAGTTCGTAAATATACCTTGCTATATGATTGGTAGCTTATATAGGCGGAACGACGATCGATTAAAAAGCAAAAGTACACTAAGGGGCACCACCGAGGGTGGTGCTATAATGCATAGTTGTTGTTAAATTGTATTCTAAATTATTGCTTATGTTGTCTTTGCAGTGATCCCTATGTTCGAATTGATTTGAATACAATCAATGGTGATATTAATATTGACTCGGTTTTAACCAAAACCAAAAAGAAGGTAATTACTACAACAAGCGACAACTGCTTATAACTAAAGCTGATCTTATCAAGTTGTTAACCTTTGCCACTTACAGACACTAAATCCATCCTGGAATGAGGAGTTTATATTTAGAGTAAGCATAGAACTTTATCAAATATTTCACAAAAAGACCAAAGAATATGAATTAATTGCTGTTTTATTAAAGGTAAAACCTTCGGAGCATAAACTTGTGTTTCAAGTATTTGACGAGAATCGCTTGACACGCGATGACTTCTTGGGCATGGTAGAGCTGACACTGGTTAATCTGCCCACCGAACAGGAGGGTCGTACAATTGGATCCCAAAGTTATACGCTGCGTCCGCGCAGGTCAGTAGGGTATGTTTATATTATTTGCAGTTTGATTTTGTTTATTTAATTTCAGTTGATTTACACAACATAAAATTGTATAACAAAAACAAAAGACAAAAAAAAAACTAAGTTGACATATAAAATATGACATTGTAAAATTTGTAAGCAGGTCAGCTTGAAAAAAACCAAAAAAAAAAAAAGAAAAGAAAAGCGTTAAGAGCTTTAACTAACTAAATGTTTGCCTATTTAATAATTTTGTATACACGACACAATTAAGCTTTATTAACTTGTATATAAAATATACTTATATATACTGTGTAGTTGTGTGCAAAAATGTTTTGCGTTTTTAGTTTTGAGTTTCGGTTAACAAATGCAATTAAAATTTGTCAACACTGTCGCTAAAAAACGACATTACAACAAAATATACCTAGACGCTTGTTATTATACTTATAATTTGTTGTGGTTGGTTTTCATTTTCAATTTTACTTAAAACGCTTTGTACAATTGTTTGTGTGTGGTGTCTATATTTAAGTGTACGTGTCTGTATAGGTGTTTGGTACTATAACTTGTCTATTTGTCTTAATTGAACAATTTTTTTTGAATATATTTACTCATTGAAATTTTTGAAAACTTTACCTTTTATATGCTAAATTGCATTATATAGCGCCAAATCACGCATCAAAGGCACACTGGAGATCTATCATGCCTTCATACGCGAAACACGCGAGCAAAGTGAACCCACAACGAGCAACAGTGATGGCGAATGGGAGCATGTGGAGGCCACAAGTGCTGGCGAAAGCACATCACAGCCGGTGAGTGTGGAAAGCTATTTCATCTTCCGAAAAATATAATGTAAACACATGTGTGCTTTGCAGCATCCCTTTCCCAGTGGTGCTCATGATGCGCTGCCCGCTGGCTGGGAGGAGCGACAAGATGCCAATGGACGTACATATTATGTGAATCATACAGCGCGTACCACACAATGGGAGCGGCCAACCAAGTGAGCAGCCCTACATATGTTTTCATAAGCTGTAGCCATAGGGTCAAGGGTTTTATGGACTTGAGTTATGCGCATATAACAGGCATCATTTCGACATACCCAAGTCTGTCTGTGCATATTAAGAGCTTGAGTTTGGCGGCCATAACCTTAGGAACCCCGAATGTTGCCAAAAGATGCGCATTATGCTTAAGCAGCTGAAGTTTGTCGTATTATGTTGCCTGCCATTAGATACATCTCGCAGTACTTGGCTTAACCGAAGTATGTGAGCAGCTCGAGATTAGCAGCAAAACAATCGCCCCCTTCATTTCCAAGCGGTCACGAGCTTTTCTCACAAGTACACTTCTGCTCTTTTGAATGAGCACACTTTGTATCTAAAACGGCCACCTTGACAAACTTCACTAGATTTTGCCAGTCAACGCCATTTAGTATATTTGCGCACTTCTTAGAGGTGAGATTTGGAGAATCGGTCATGAGGCCATGAAGTGTGTCACAACTTGCTTTGCACGCATGTTGCATAAGGTGCTTAACCTGTTTGTTTCTGTAAGGAAATAAGTTATGCGGCATTAGCTCTAAACGAGATTGTAATTATGTGAAATGGATCAGAAATCTCAGGTGTCTAGAACTATTTCTGACTTTTCTATTTTGAGCTTCGGTTTCGAAAATCTGAATAGGTTCCATGTCAGGCCAAACTCAGTCGCTAAGTTTAAATGCTTGATATATTCGAAATGTTGTTTAAGGGTGAGCGTATAGAGCAAGGGTCGGCGGCGCAAGAAGAGACGTCGGCAGAACTTCATTCATTGCAATCGTATTTGTGTGTCAGCAGAGAAAAGTTATCAACGTGTTGCCTGAATGTATACAAAAATTTTCGCAGTTGCCAGTGGCAACTTTTTGCCGAATCTTGGTATAGAGTGTTGAAAGTTCGATTTCCAATTGTATTGTGTGTACTTTGCAGGAGCCAAGAAAGTTTCTCTACTGTTCTTTTACTTGTTCGAGATCCCCTGTATTATAGCCTTAGCTGTGACTGAGAACAGTTTGTATTTGACAGTGTGCGTTGCAACTCTTTGCTCCTTTGGGTTTTTCTATGCACAGTTACCCGCTATTTTGGAGCTCCTCAGCTTGTTTTCTATATGTATCTTGAAATTCATATTTTAAGTTACTGTTACTCCAAAGTACTGGAACTAGTTAATCGTTTCCAGTTGCTCTGCATTTAGAGTCTAGTGCACAAGTCTTGCTATCCTGTTTCTTCTATCTTTAATCCCCGTTACTTTGGTTTTCATCGTGCTAATTCTTAAATTCCAGATATTGCAATACTGGCGAACATAATTGCATCTTGCTAAGATGACCATAGCATCAGTATACATTTTGTGAAAATGGATAGATGTTATCTCACTGTGATGCACTGCACGACTGTCTTTATCATATCATTTTATCTTCGTTCGCACTAGGTCGGGTTTCATTTACAAAAAATTGAGAAATACTAGAGTAAGAAATTGTGTCGCGATGATGACTTTGTGCCTGTACACAAAGTGTAAAAGGATTAGTGCTATGTATGTAAGATGCAGAAGGAGGCGTGCCAAAAATTATCAGGAGCAATAGTCGAGTCGATTTAAACATATCCGTCTGTCCGTTTTGGACCAGCATTCTCAGATACTATAAGAGTTAGAGCAAAAAAATTGCATCAAAAGATGCTCATTTTCTTGTGGCTGAGGGAGTTTGTCGAATCAAGTCGATATCTTAGGCTTATAAACCAGACAAAAAATGGGTACAGAGCATCCCACTGTCGGGCACTATCTGCGTCAAGCGGCAAGTCAAGGGAGGCTTCGGTTAGACGCTTGTTACAAGCGAGAGAGTGAAGAAATCTCTCAGAAAGTCTCGCTCGATATATGAAGCAAGTTGCACTGGGTTGCAGGCGAAATACAAATCACACGGATTAGTGATGAAAATATTTAAATTCCCATAACTTTTTCTCAATTTCGCTTGTCTTTAAATTCACTCCCACTGGGCTAAACAAAAATGTTCTGTCTTTTATAATTTTGATTTCCACGAACGTTGTTGCTTGCTGAAGATAAAATGATGACTTTATATGTCAGGATATTCCAATAAATGCATCGCTTTTATCTTTGCTTCTCGGAAAGCGTACGCAGCTGCTAATAATAGCACGTCTATACTTCAGTGCTTACTTTGAAACGCTGAAATCGCAAGTTAATCAACTTGAAGTTATTTATATCCTTGTCCTGAATTTTCAGTATTATTACTTTATAATTTAGCGATTTTTTCAGACATTTTTAATAAGTAATCCACTAATCATTTGAAATGATATCGACAGATTTAATAGTTACTCGGGCGCTACATATCTTGCTCGCAATGCTAGATAACCCCCTTGAGATAGATCATGTTTCTCTTCACATTGCGCATCCTTCTACAACGCCTTCGGCTATAGATATTTAGATTCATCTTTACATCCTACGGCTTCTCCTTAATCTTAGAGGATTTTATATCATTCTAACCCTACACCGCCTCTGACTCTGCCTAAGCGTTTCTTACAAATTGTCCTTATCTTCTTTCCCTTCGTCTTACAGTTATCATTATTAGATCATTCAGAATATACGTATCTTCAAATACATCGCTTCGTCGTCCTTTTCGTTCTTGTACACTTTCTCTTCCTTGTCCACATAAATATTCATATCTTCAAATCATTCTCTTGCTGCCTCTTTTCCTATTATAGATTTTTAGATCCTTTTAAGCCTCCTCCGTCTTAGCCGTCGCTTTAGTTACAATTGTGAATTGTCCTTTTCTCATTTCTCGTACATGATTAGATCCTTCTTCCGCATAAACATCCGTTACTTCAAATACCTCTCCGTCTCGTTTGCCATATTCTGCCATTTTTCGTTAGCTCTGTGCGGCATTGCCTTGTCCGGCAAGGTCAGGCATGCGACTATGCAGTTGCCTTCAATGCTCTGGTGACCGGAACTCATATAAGGCTAGTAACCTTCACACACAGAGTTCTACTGCAATTTGTTACTGATATCGTAATGTCAATGTCCTGGCTACTTTTACCTTAAGACTAGACAACAAACCAAAATTTCCTAACTTATCTCAATATTCACAGTTTGACGAGCAACAATAGCCATGCAGTTGAACAACTTGCCTCAGATTTCCAAAGACGTTTTCATATAAGTGTGGACGAATCGGAGTCTGGACGTGGCGCGGTAAGTTTTCCAAAATGTATAAGTATTCAAAATCAAAATTAAATTTTGCAAAAAGAAGAATGTTTTAATATATATATATATATAATATACGATACTAAGCTGCATGTGAGATGATGAACAAATTGACTTGATTTTATGCATGACTTTTTTCTAACAACCAAACACACACATTAACACACACATCCACACATTTGTATATACCCATTGAACACCGTGCACAACTTACGGGCTTATAATAACGAATGCTCTTATTAAATGCGAGTCAATTCATACATCATCATCTTAAACAACAACAAACAGCAGCAGGAACAGCAACAACAGTGTGAAGCATTGCGTGAAAGTGAGACCGAGAGCTATAGCAGCGAGGAGGAAACATCTCCAAGTGCAGATCCAATGAATAATCAATCCAATTGTTTACATTGTGACGAAATTCATTGTGAGCATGATACTGAAGAGTACGAGCAGGAACAGCAGCAGCAGGAAGAGTTGGAACCGTTGCCGCCAGATGAGGCAGCTGATGATAATGCAAGGCAGTCAATGCCCGATAACGATAACGCGCAAATCTGTGATATACTCGATAGAAATCTGTACCTGAGACGCTTTTTTGTAATGTCAAAAGAAAACAAATCAAATATTATATGTATAGCTTGTTCATTAGATGTTCTTCTTGTTATTGTAGGCTAACTTAGTTTAGTTTTTCTTATTTGTATTTTTTTTGTAAAATATAATCAATGTATAATATATGATATACGCTATATATAGGATGCCATCAGTCAAGTTAGTGTAGAGGATAATAATAGTGGTTCGTCAGCTTCAACAACAGCAACAACCCCAACAAGTCCAACAACAACAATCTCACGCACACAATCACAATCATCTATAGTCATGCCGGCAGCTGCAACTCCGAACAACAACAATATTGATGCAAATGATATGCAGGATAATGCCAGGTTAGAACCAAGCGCAAATTTGGCTTCATCATGTCTAGTATACGTCTCAAGTTCATAACTTAACCTTATAATATGGCCAAACTAATAAGCTCACAAAACTCGAAAGGAAACGACTTTCTTCATCTTAAGATGATGCGTTTCGTACTTTACTACCAAGTGAAAAATAAGCTTGCTAAAAGTAAAACATAAGCTGTAAGTTCTACTGTGGTATTGTGCATAAAGATTTCATAGCATCTATTGCTTTTCATATACATTTTTGTAGCTTTATAAACTAATATAAAGTTTGCAGAATCATTGACTTAAGAGTTGAGTGCAAAGCTGCAATAAAAACAAAATATCGTCACACGTTATCGTCACGTGTAGTACATCCCAAATTGACAAAGCCATATTACGTATACATTTAAGAAGAAAATCCAACTTAAATCCAATTGTTTAATCAATTTTGTGTATAATCAAGTGTGCTGTTTGTCAATTCCACCTTTCCTACCCTAAGTTCCTACATTCCAAAAATGTTACAGTTTTGACTGCCTTACATATACGAAAGGGCGCTCAGCTGTTGCATGTTACATGTGTCAAATCCATGTGCAAAATTTCTTTTATTTTCTTACAATTTAGTTTTGTTTACAATTCACTGCGACATCCCGTCGCACATAGGCCACCCGAAATCTCCCCTACAAGTTTGCAAAATGATTTGCGTCCGGTGCGTCGGCAGGCTCCCGAATTGCCAACCATAGATAACTTGTTGTCTCGTCGTGAAATCGAAAACATGCACAACACAAGCCAGAACGACAACAACGAGAACAACACTTTGGAGCAGCAACAACAACAGCGAAGACTTCGAAGACAGCAACAGCAGCAGCTTAGTATGCAATTGGTTAGCATGCGTTCCACATACAATACACACCCACACACACTCACATATATACAATCCACTCACACAGCATTAAATACACTGAAAAAAAGACACCAAACGTTAAGTAGTTGCACCTTTTAGCTTGATTTGTTGTAAAAATTGTCATTATCAGTACATAGATAATATGTATGTGTGTGTCTTCTTATCAAAATTATCAGTTGTCTATTACATTTTTATGCCCATATATCATATGTACTTAAGTATTTAAATATCAAGCATGCAGAGTATTTGAAAATCCGATCTAATTGGGTGCGTGCCTGAAATCTCTTTCAACCGAATTCCAACACAAAGCAATTTCACGGTATACCAGATATCTTTTTATACCGAACTATCAGAACTATCTTTGAAAACATGGGAAATCTAACAAGTAAGCATTTCAACGAAGGATTATTTAAGAAAAGTCAAATAAGCAAAAAGAGAGAGATCTAGAGATTTCTAGCACACCCCTGTTTGCAGTCTATTTTGATCTTAGTGTACACACGTTCGCCAGATAGAAAAACTTTAGGCACAATTTAGAACATGGGATTTTTCCATGACATGCAAGGATAAGGCATTTGCAGTATATAATATCGAACTTTACAACCATTTTTTGAAGCTCCCTCTCTTCACAGCATATTTATCGCAGTGTATCGCAGAAGATTAAGGAATTCTCTGTTATATGCAATTTAAATTTTGAAAATATCTACTTCCTCAAAAGGTACTATTTTCGTCGAAAAATAAGTCAGTTGGATCCACTGTGCGGCGTAGTGAGCTTCAGCTCTGAAGCTCCCTGTATGTTGCACAGACTCCGCAAGCTAGAGTATCAACTGCCGAATTGTTAAGCTTGAAATACGCTACAAGCTTCGGGGATTCGTAAGACAGATTGAAATCAGAAGCGTCTTAATAGACGCCACGCCCAAAGTAATAATAGGATTCGGATGCATTCGTATTAGAATCGGAAATAGAAAGTGTTTTTTATTATTATTGAATTGTTCTAGTACATAGAAGTCTATAAGGAAACAAATCCGTATGCAGTTTTAAAACTAATACACTTATATTAGTTTTAAGACACATTTTAATGTATGTAGATTATGATTACATCTTATTACTATTCTTAATTGTGTTATTTGTGTCAAGTTCCAGTATAAATATTTAAGCTAATATTTAATATTTATTAATATAATAATGATTTCATGAAAAACTTTATTGGAACTACAGTCAACAGTCAAGTATTTATCGATATATTATCAGTTCTCATGCATTTTTTATGTTTTATTTTAATATTGGTATTTGTTTCTATATAATTTAAAATTTGTATTATACTATGTTATGCATTTTGTATTTGTTGGCTTCGCTGCAAAAAAAATTTATATATATTTTGTGTGTTTAATAATAGTTTTCTATTGATTTATAATTTTTAATTTTATAAACATTTTTTTCTGTTTCTTCCAAAAAAATAAAAAAAAAACATGATGCATACTCATTACAAAAAAAAAAAAACATCATCAGAGCGAAGACGCCGATCACACAGACAGCCAAAATCCCTCAGAGATCTCAGCTCCGTCAACACGCCGCAATTCCGAGGAAGACAATGCTTCTGTGGCAACATTAGAACAAGTAAATTCATATCACATCAAATGCACAAATACAGAAAAATTGTACTTTCTATGATTTTTCAATAATATCAATTATCTTTTTTATGCATGTGACTGCAAATATGTCAAAAATGTTGCTTAATTAGAACTTATTACATGAAGTTAATGGCTTTAACATATCTGAATTTATATCTTGCAGAATGCCGCCAACGAAGAGGAAGCGCTGCCACCCCGTTGGTCCATGCAAGTGGCACCAAATGGACGCACTTTCTTTATAGATCATGCAGCGCGTCGAACAACATGGATTGATCCGCGCAATGGGCGTGCAAGTCCTATGCCTAATCAAACACGGCGCGTAGAGGATGATTTGGGACCACTGCCAGAAGGCTGGGAAGAGCGTGTACATACCGATGGACGCGTATTCTATATAGATCATAGTGAGTTATAAACGATGTTAAAGTGTGTTTCCACTATTATTAATATGATTTAAATCGCTACAGATACGCGCACCACACAGTGGGAGGATCCACGTTTGTCTAATCCTAATATAGCCGGTCAGGCGGTACCCTATTCCCGAGATTACAAACAGAAATACGAATATTTCAAGAGTCATATTAGAAAGCCCGTAAGTGCTTATATTTATATTGGTTTATCAATATGGGCTCTAAGTCAATGTTCGTGAACTTGTACTGGTTTCTTGTCTCGGTTCGTTCAGATTTGTGTTTAAATTGGTTTCACGATAGAAAACTTTAAACATGTGGCGGTGTCCCTTAGCTTATATCCCTCTACTTTAAATACGATTTATATCAAAGATCCAGTTTCAACTAAAGTCTACCAAGAGTACATATAATGACCCGTTAAGTTCTTAGATTAGATTTGACTTTATCCCTAGCACTCGGGCAGCCTTGGCTTGTCTCATACCCGATAGACGATGTAAGACGAGTGAGATAATAGTTGAAAAGTGACAAAAAGAAGTCAATATAATAGATTGAATTTTCATCAAGATGCTAACCAGCACCAGTTTCATTCTTCCCTTTAAAATCGACTGTGTAGGAGACATGTGTGTTTCCCCTAAGTATAAGTCCTGAATTGCTCCAAATCTCAAATCAAAGTGAAGTACCATGTACATGCCACTGAATCTCACATTGCCACGTTCGTTCATGCAGACTTCTTTATTATTGAGTCTGCTGGATGCTTTCATCGAATTTTTTTCATTTTAAGACTTAGACCACATTCAGTTCTTAATTATTCTTCTTGACTGGCATAAAAAACATTAAGAATAAAATCCCTCCCCTGCTGTCGCCTTAACTTCTCTGGGTTTTGCGTAACTACTTGACGGACCGTACTTCTCAGTGCTGCTGGATGTTGCGGAATCAAGCGCCAGGGCAATCAGAGCTAGAGTTTCACAGGAAAGTGTGTTTGGGCCCGCTCTTTACACGGCTTAGAGGTCCTGCTCATTGCCACTTGTGCCGACGACACTGCCATCCTGGCCAGAAAAAATTGAGTGTACGAAGCAATAGATGTTCTACAGCAATACTATGGGCTAAGCTCTGGAACATAGGCATTAATTTAAGCAAGTGCGCCAATGGTACTTACGCACGTAAGGATCTCTGCTCTGGCGTCTGTTTGCAGGACAAACTGTTGGAGCCAATCTGCACTTGGACAGGAGCTTGACCCTCGGCAAACAGCGTCGAAGGTCCCTTAAAAACATAGCTCCAGGTTGGCGATATGGATTGCAATTCAAAAAAAAATTCTGACTGGCCAGAACAACCCGTTGCCTAGTTACTGGCCAAATGAGGACAAAGTATTATTAAAATGTCCACAAAAGCTCCCATACTGGACGCTGAACTTAGCGATTCGAAAATCCGAACATTTATCCAGAGTCTCAAAGTATCTGGTCGGCCTCAGAACGATTGTTACTCACAGGATCCGAATAAAATACGATGAAACCATAAAGCAGAAATACATCCCAAGTAATACAGCTATACAAGCTTTCATCAATGAGCAAATTGATGAACTACTGGCTAAAAAATGTTAAGCACAGTGGATCTCAAGAACGGATACTCGCAAATGCCTATGGACCGGGCGTGTATGAAGTACGCACATCCAGCATCAATACTTGACACAAGACCCAATGAGGCAGCAAGAAGCCTAAGAAATCGTTACAGTAAAACCTATAGTGCCCTAAGTAAGAGGTGGTCGTATACTGTTTTGGGGTTTTAGAAAGTAAGTCCTGAACCCTATATACAATCTTATAAATCCCAGGGAAGACGGCTCCGATTGGCTTAACACCCTAACATCGAGTGGTGAAAAGAGTAGCTAGGTAGGGAACGCCAAGTGAATGTTGAATAAAAACCTGGTTAAGCCAGAGATAGGGCCAATTCCAAGCGAATGACAATCATTCTTCCCGACTCCGGACCACCAGATCTTACTTATGGTTCTAACTCTTTGAAATAGTCTAAAAATCAAAAAAAAACCTAAACAAACCGGTTCACAAACAGTGATTAAGCTAAACTATCCTAAGAAAATGTATTAAATTCATTACATTTTTATTTTTTATAGACAAATGTACCAAATAAATTTGAAATACGCATACGACGCACGTCGATATTTGAGGATTCGTATAGAATTATTAGTTCGGTAACGAAAACCGACTTACTAAAGACTAAATTATGGATAGAGTTCGAAGGAGAGACTGGTTTAGGTAAGGCCAAAGTAAAGCTGCAAACAATGACGCTATGTTTATTATATTTCTTATGTTTTCTAACTTATAGATTATGGTGGCCTTGCTAGAGAATGGTTTTATTTACTATCCAAAGAAATGTTTAATCCATACTATGGACTCTTTGAGTACTCAGCCATGGATAACTATACGCTGCAGATTAATAATGGCAGCGGCATTTGCAATGATGAGCATTTAAGTTATTTCAAGTAAGTTCAAAACAGCACTTAGTTTTATTGAAAACTTATATGTAATGTTATATGTTTCATTTTAGATTTATTGGTCGCGTAGCGGGCATGGCTGTGTATCATGGCAAACTATTGGATGCTTTCTTTATACGTCCGTTTTATAAAATGATGCTGCAAAAGTCCATTGATCTTAAGGATATGGAATCTGTGGATACTGAATATTATAATTCATTAATGTGGATCAAAGAAAACGATCCGCGCACATTGGAGCTGACATTCTGTTTGGATGAGGACATACTTGGCCAGAAGAGTCAGCATGAACTGAAGCCTGGTGGTGCCAATATCGATGTGACCAATGATAACAAAGATGAATACATCAAGTAAGCTTCATGCTTATATTGTTTATAAACCATTATAATTCATAACTAAATGTAACTTGCAGACTCGTCATCGAATGGCGCTTTGTAGCGCGTGTTAAGGAGCAAATGTGTGTCTTCTTGGAAGGCTTTGGCTCCATTATACCATTGAATCTAATCAAAATCTTTGATGAACATGAACTGGAATTGCTAATGTGTGGCATACAAAACATTGATGTAAAGGATTGGCGTGAGAATACGCTCTACAAGGGCGACTACCATATGAACCACATCATTATACAATGGTTCTGGCGTGCTGTACTCTCGTTTACAAATGAAATGCGTTCACGTTTATTGCAATTTGTGACGGGAACATCGCGTGTGCCAATGAATGGTTTCAAAGAGCTTTACGGTTCGAATGGTCCACAAATGTTTACTATTGAAAAGTGGGGCACGCCAAATAACTTTCCACGTGCTCATACCTGGTAAGCTAAACAATGCCAAACGCCATTTTGGTGTAATGTTTTGGTAAAACATTGTACTGCAATACCTCGATTCTCACTATTTACATCGTCAAATAATTTGTTCCTGCCAAATTCGATTTACGTCCTTTAAACAAACGATATCGGGAGGAGTTTATAAGTATTTTGTTTGAATTTTCTTATTCTAAATTCGTGAATAAGCTATAAGAACAACGTAAAACCGGAATTCCCATCGCGATTCCCAAAGAGGGCATCGCCTTGTCTGAAGCCTCGCTTGGTATAAAATGGCTCGAAGAAGCTCTTTCCTACCTTGACGGAGCTGTGTGTTGGCCAACGTCATTCTGCATAGTCGTACAAACTTTTTAGGGATTCAAACTTGGACAGTGCGACATATACGAAATCCCTAAACGGGCTATCGAATGCTGCTTTATAATCAACAAAGCTATAGTGGGTGTCAATTTGGTGTTCGTGGGTCTTTGGTGGACTTACCAGGAGAAGACTGATACCACGGTAGTTAGCGCACACGTGGGATCAACCTTCTTGAGGGCAGTGCAGAGGACACCAAGGCACCTATTAATTGAACTTGGCCAAGGTCATTCGAGACCAAGTATATTGGTAAACACAAGTTCTAGTGATGGCTGGCCGCCTAACCCACGGAAAACAGACGTAAATCCAAATATTGCCGTATATTTCAAGGGTCGAACTTTTATACAATACTTTGCTATTCTCTCCCATACAATGGATTTTTCCAGTTTTTCATTTATTTGCTTTTCTGTTTGCAGCTTTAATCGTTTGGACTTACCGCCATATGAGGGTTACCTGCAGTTAAAGGATAAACTAATCAAGGCTATTGAGGGCAGTCAAGGCTTTGCAGGTGTCGATTAATAGCACTGGCCACGGCGGCTTTGGCAATGTGGGTGACAGTAGCCTCTTGTGGCTATCGGTACAGCAGCTTTTGAACCAGCAACAACAACAACAACGACGACGAGGACAGCATACTACATCACCATCACAATTGGAACTGCAGCAGATGAATAATTTCAATGCAGCGTTTTATAATGGCCGCCGCAGCAACAACAACAATCGACTTGCTGCTAATTGGAACACCACCGCCACCAAATCGTGTACTTATTTGTTTGTTTGCTTTTGTATTATAATCATATTTGCTAGCTTAGTGTTATTTCGCATGTATTTCTAAAAAGAAGAAGAAGCACAGACCTACACATGCCTATATTTCCCAGAAACCCCATTTAGTAATAAAAATAGTAAGGCAAGAAATATATAAGTCAAAGATATTGTTCATTGTGTTTAATATTTTAATGCGTATTTTTGTATACATATATATATATATATATAAATGTGTTGACAATTGTAAAAAGGTTTTAAACATTTTACAAGCTACACCACACACTTGCTGCTATTATTCCCTTAGCGACACTTTGAAAGAAACCAACAAAAACTTTAAAAATGTAACTAAATATATCTTAAACTATACGAGCAAACTTTTTATAATTGTTATTTTTATGCGCTATACGCTCTTACTCTACAACAAACAAAAAAACAAGTAAATGAAAACAAAAACACTAAATGTTATGCATAAATACAGCAAACTGTGTAATCTGCAAAAAAGAAAAACAAAGATCATTAAATTTAAATTTTTTATTATTATGTAAAACTTCTACATTGATATAAATATATGTATTGAAATAATTTAATGTTATTGTGTATAAGTCACTCTACTATTAAACTATAAAGTTAAACAAATAAAAACTATATATTTAAAAACATTTGATAAAAATAAACTAAAAAGAAAATCCATTAAATTTATTTACATAAATGTATATTGTATAAATGTTAAATATATATACATTCCAAACGATTTCTGCAAAAGAAGCAAAAGATAAACAAAGCAGTCTATCAAAATTAAGTTTTAAAAACAAATATGAAGAGAAACGAAAAACTAAACTAAATAAAATAGAATAAAAAAAACAAAATAAATACAAACAACTCTAAAGAACAATTTTTCCAATCAATTGATGACTTGATTTTTATGCTCTAAATTGACCAAGAAATTTAATAAAATTAGCTTTTATTGCATTTTAAATGAGCAATTTACAATTTTTTGTTAAAAGACAAAAACCCACTAGATGGCGCTAGTAGTACTACCAATATATATTACACAGATGGCGCAGCGGTAGTTCTTGGCAATGGCTACTGCAACTTGGAAAATCTAAAATAACATGGAATTGGAGTTTATAAAAACACATATTTTTACCGTTAACCGCTAGCTAAAATGTGCATCATGGCTTTTTTAACGTAAGAATACTTCGAAATTATGTATAAGAAGTCACTTGAAAGGTTCATTTCGACCAAAATTTGGAATTTAACAGTTTTTTTGAGTCATTTAGCTCTGCAAGAGTGTGTCGATGAACTTAATTTGTTTTTGGCAATAAAGCATCATAAAAAGCCACAATACACAAGTGATTCTCAGAACTTAATCGTGACCGCTGTTCCTGTTTGTTGTTGTTTTGCCAGAAACCATCAATGCTGTGAACTGATTTCCCATCCCTCGGCATTTGTAACATCAGTGTAAGTGCCGTTAAGAAGTTCGCATTGAATACCGCATAATTTGAAAATCGCTTAAAAGAAGGCTAGGAACAGACAGGGCAATCGTCACAAGTTCTTACCTGTAAAGTGAGATATTTTTTAGTGAAATGTAAATCGGGTTGATCCAATTTTTAACTCTTGGAAAAAAGTTTCATTTTGGTGCACAAGAAATCGTTAAACTAGACTATGGGCAAATCATCGAATAGATGAGACGCCTGTCTCCATTGGTATGCAGCTGGACTTTGTATGAGGAAGGGGAGGAAGATGGAGAGGTGGTGCAGGTGGAAGGGGAGGAGGAGGATGAGCTCGAGAATGTGGAAGAGGAAGGGAAAGAGAAATATGAGCATGAGCTTGAGAATAGGCTTGGGCATGAGCTCTATGATTTGTGCTTCGTATTCTGCTTGAGGTCAAAGTTAATTTAAATTGGGGTGTTTTTTTGGAAAGAGCTTAAAAGTTTGTGACAAGTGCTTGGTTTGATCAACCATCGACAAAGACCCCGATCTTTCATATCTGAAAAAGCTGGAGCATCAGTTTGAAAGGTTGAAAGACCTTTTTTTCGTTGCAGATTCGAAACGCCATGACGTTCCTTAAGATTTGTTAGATAAACTCGCGTCACTGAGATTCTCAGGCTTCAGAATATAGGTTCTTCGTCATCGGCTAATGTGTTATTTTGTGGCTGTATTATTATCTACAACGCTACTGAAGCCAAACGTGAAGAGGCGGCAACAGATGCCATGCTGACGTGTGTAGTTGAACCTGGCTGACAAGTAAATCTCGCCACTTCTTGACAATTGCAGCTGCCCAAAACCAATTCAACAGACTTAATCGCTGACCTTGGTGACTCGATCTTTTCCTTTCAAGAAGTTTGCTTTCGGTTAACCAAATGACATTTCAATCGTTGCTCCAAACTTAAACTGACATCATCCAAATTTAGACATGTGACTATCGAACTGATGAACTAGTACTTACGCGTCTACAAAGTGGCCAAAATTTCTTCCTATGATGTCATAAAATTAGGCAAACGTTTTAAAAAAATTTCCTGAAATCGAATTTCGGAATGTCCTTCCTTGACTCGACTTTAATCATGTCAAGCTCCTGAAGCGGTGTTTTGAGTAACTGAATAGTCTAAAGTCACACAACGCATAATAAGTCGAGTACGGTGGTTGTGGAACTATCTGAGTCGAATTTTGACCGAAACTTTTTCACTTTTCCCTCTTCAATTGGTTTTAGCACATTTGATTTCATTGATATGCCGTTCAACACGTACTTAACTCTATAGACTAGTTACCACTAGAATTTTTGAGTTTTCATTTAGAGTAGTCGCCGAAAAAATTTAAACGATAATTTAAATTCTTTGGTATTCAATTAGTTTTATAAGTTTTATAAGCTCATTCCAATTCACAATTATTTAGTGTGCTCAGAGATCCAGTCCAAGTAGCTGGTAACACGAGTAAAGGCAGCAGGGTAGCCCTTAGTGCAACCAGCTGAAGAACCGAAGGAGGTAAGACCGATCTGTTCCTTGTTGGATGCCAAAACCAAGGGGCCGCCAGAGTCACCGTTGCAGGTGGAGACACCATTGGGTGTGGAAACGCAAATGTTGCTGCTGGTTACAATTGTTCCATAGGTTTTCTGACAAACGCTGTTAGTGATGATCTCCATTTCGGCATACATCAATTTGCTGGCAACAGCGCTGGAAGCGTCGGAGGTGCGACCCCAACCGGAAGCGATGGCCCTGTCACCGGAATATGTAGAGTAGGATGAGGCCTTGGCGGGCAGCTTAACGGCCTTGATCGAGTCGCTGAAGCTCACAGCAGGAATTTCAATAATGGAAATGTCATTCTTCAGGTTCTTGCTGTTCCAGCCAGAGTGAATGGTGATCTTGTCCTTACTGACAGTGCGGGTCTCCTTGGGAGCGCTACGGTTGGTGCTGCCCAAATGAACAGTCACGGAATCAATGCTGAAAGAGGTTTGGTAGCTAGTTAATACGGGACAAAATGTATAAATCAACAGAAAACTTACCCTTCGGTACAGTGAGCGGCAGTCAACACGAATCTGCTGTTGACCAAAGAGCCACCGCACCAGGCAGAAGACGAACCGATTTTCAGGGATAGACCCACCTGATAGGGAAACTGATCGGCACTAGCCTCTTTACCGTTGGTAATACGACCCTCAGGACGTTCGACGACAGGCACAAACACATCACGTGGTTCCAGTTGCTCGGGCAGCACCGAACCGGCAGCATAGGCCAAAGCCAAGGCGAATACAATTAGTACTTTCATGTTGACTACAAGGAAAAGTCTGAAATTTACACTAGACCTTACGGCTCATTTATAGCACCTAACAAACCGCAAGCAATGGACTCAAGTACCAGAAATACCTAAAATGGGTGTTATCGTGAACTGATCTGCGCTGTTTATGACGTTGTTGCACCTGTCATACAACTGTTCAGATAGCTACTATTGTGTATGTTCAGCAACCTTATCTCTTTTTGCCCGATTATTAGCATTGATCTTTGATAGACTTGGTGCGGTTAGTGCTTAATGAAAAATTTCAGATACGGTCCGTGATTCGGCATATTTGCCGAATAGCTAGATTATATTTGTTATTTCTTCTTCAATTTTACTAATTAAATGAAGAGAAAGTCAGGAATATCCTAAGTTATTAAGATAAATAGAACTATCTTATCTGGTAGCACGCACTTGGAGGCACACTCATGTGACGGGCACCTATATAAACAACACTCCGCAAAGTAGCTTCTTCAGTAGTTTCCAGCTAATCATGAAGTATTTGTTAGTTCTTATCGCTTTGGCCTTGTTCGGTTGCGCCGCCGCCAGATCCATCGATGGTCGTATTACCAATGGCATAAATGCCAGTCCAGGACAGTTTCCCTATCAAGTGGGTCTCTCGCTCAAGATAAACGCACTTTCTTCATCCTGGTGCGGTGGTTCCCTCATTGGCAACAACTTCGTTTTGACCGCTGCTCATTGCACCACTGGAGTTCAGTCTGTAACAGTCTACTTGGGCGCCACCAAGCGCACTCAGGCGGAGGTCCAACAGACCGTCAGCAGTGCCAACATTCGCATCCACTCCGGCTGGAACAGCTCCAATCTGCGTAATGATATCTCACTGATCAGAATCGACTATGTAGCCTATACTGACAAGATTAAGGCCGTGCGTCTACCTAACATTGCTTCGTCTTACTCGACTTATGCTGGCGACTATGCTATTGCCTCTGGCTGGGGTCGCACCAGCGATAACTCCAACGCGGTTGCTACGGACTTACAATACGCTCGTCTGCAGGTCATTACCAACAGTCTTTGTGCTTCCACTTACGGCTCATCGATTGTGACTGAGTCGAATGTTTGTATCGCCACTCCCGATCGCACCTCAACTTGCCAGGGTGACTCCGGTGGTCCATTGGTTCTCGAATCGAACAAGCAGCAAATCGGCTTAACCTCTTTCGGTGCTGCTGCCGGTTGCGAGTTGGGCTATCCCGTAGCCTTTACTCGCGTCACTAGCTACTTAGATTGGATTAAGACTTACACTGGTATTTCCTATTAATATGAATCAAGAATTTAGATTCTGAAAATGAAAGAAATTTTCAAAAATAATTTTACTTATGGTATGTTTGGGGAACTAACTACGGCCGAAAAGAATTTTATTGATTGATATTATACCAAAATTATGGGCAATAATTTGCGTGACGTCACATTAGAGGGAAGACTAAATGCGATATTTGGAACAAGGGTCAGAGGGATTCAAAATCTTTAAAATCTTGGGGACGTCATTTATGAACAGTCCCCAAGAGCATCTGCATCTAAAGGGATTAGCGTCTTGAAGAGTGTAAGCTTCGGCTGGCGATAGTGGTCTCTACTACTCATTTCCCAACTCATCCCGAAGTAGCATCGAGCTTCACTATTCTTGGTTGTGACTGAGACGCCATAGTAGACAACATCCTAGACAGCATCAAAAGTATAGTGTTCAATGGGAATCTGAGATTCCATCTTTCTACTTGTATAAAACATATACTTTGTCTTGGGGTCGTTTAACACCGGACCCACCCTGGCAAATTCCCAGGATTTGGCGCACTGATAAAGTCCGATCAGTGTTTTTGGGAATGGATTTAGTATCAAACACAATTCGCTCGATAAGAGTTGATGTGCGATTAAAGAGCACTGATACCACATGATGGGGCGAAGTACACCGAGGTTCCAATCATCGGACATGCTTCCATCTAACGATATTCTGCAAATGAATTGTTGACCACTCCCGCCAGACGAAACTAACATTCTACAAAAGCGACAAAAGGGCAGACCATGCCTCCGCTGAAAGGAGATGGAAGTGAGCACACTAGCTACCTTTGGTATCACCGATTGGAGAATGCGCACGAAAAACAGAGACTTCTGGAGGAGAGATTTATATTAGGCCGTAACCCGGTAACGGTTTGTCATGGTGCTGGTAGACTAAAACCGACAATTCAATTCGATCAGAAGTAAAATTCTCGAGTAATACTATACGACATAATGCTCGCGAAATCGCGATCTTTGTTAAAAATAGCAATTATTCGAAAACCTTGCTAGAAAAAGCTAAACCGGACTGTGGGATTCGAAATCAGCAATCCATTCTATTCGAAAGAGTACATTTTAGCGAAGAATTTTTTTGTTTTTCATTGAAGAGCCTGTTATCTTCGACCTCTAATTCAAATGCCTAAACATTTAAATGCCAGACTTTTTTGGCAGTTGTTCCACTTCAGACAGCTTTAAATATATTATGTTAAAATAGTCAAGATTAGGTTTATTTTTAAGTGCCAGTGTCATAAAATCCAACATTTTTGATGGGTCTAATAATGCTAATCTTGGCGCAGTAATAACACTTTCACGTTTATTCATTAATGGAATTCCCTGCACACTCAACAATAATACTAGGGATAACGTCATATTTCGAAATATTAGAATTATTAGATCTTTAAAGTGCGTAAAACAGACATTCAGAGTTCAGACATTCCAGTCTTAGCAGCTAAGAAGTAAATTGATTTGGTTTCTTAATCTTTAAACAAATATAATTCAGTTTTTAATCAAAATCTCACATTCTCTTGACAAAAGTTGGGGTTTCAAAAACAACCCAATAAGACTTCTTTGAAAAGAGCATAGGATTATTTTAGTTTTATACAGATCATATATCAAAACATAAGCGAGAAAATGCCCTAGTTTTATATGACATGCGCTTAAGGTCGCCTCCAAAATTTTACAAGCTATGATAAGATAAACCTATCTTAAGTCAAATGATTGGTTTCTAAGATTAAGGGACTGGTATAAATACGGTGTTGTTGCCAGTATGTATTTGTATCAAAAGTAACGATCGGTTGGATCATGAAGTTATTTGTTGCACTAGTTATTTGTTATTTGGCCAGCACAATGGCTACGCCCTTAGCAGGCCGCATCTCTGGAGGTGACCAAGTTTCTGTAGAACATTACCCCTATATGGCTGCATTAGGAATCACTCAGGATTACGAACGATATTTCTTATGCGGTGGAGCATTGATTTCTAGTGGCTGGATTCTAACATCTGCTTCCTGCGTCGAAGGTGCGTTAAAGGTTGAAGTTTCTTTGGGCGTTCGAAACATCTCAGCCACAGTTGAGCCTGGACGATTGCAGTTCGAAGTATGGAAAAAAGATATTATTATTCACGAAAACTTCAGCAGTAATAAGCTTTTTGATTATGACATTGCTCTAATCGAGCTGCCCAGAAATATTGAGCTATCGGATGGCATATACCCCATAAGTTTGCCCGAAAAGGATGACAAAGCTGAGACCTACGTCGATAAGGAAACCTTTGCTCTCGGCTATGGTGTTCATGATTACCAAAGTAATACTATCGATTCTTTAAGAGTGGTGAAGAATCGCGTTATATCGCATATTGCTTGTAAACAGACTTGGACAGATTATCTGGTGGAGGACACTATTTGCACGGATACCAAGAGTGGATCTATATGCGCGGGCGATCAAGGTAGTCCATTAATTTATGCTGATAGATACGGGGATCGATGTATCATTGGCATAGCTCTTACAGCTGTAGGAAACTGCGATAAAGAACATCCAGCTGTGTTTACTCTTGTCACAAATTTCATAGATTGGATTGTGCAGAAAACTGGCATAGTATGTGGTCATGGTAAAAAGTGCTATAAATCATGAAAACATAAGTATGGACCTTACACAATCAAGGCAACCACGAGGTTAATGTCTCTTAACCATAGATGGAAGAGGCCCGCAAATGGTTTCCTTATCAGTATTATAGATAAAGATCATGAGCCCTTTTGAATAGTTATGAAATCCTAACGCCATGGTCGTCCTTATTCTTAAAAAAACAAATAAAGTTAACAAAACTGATGAAGTGAGTTTCGATCGAAACGATCTTTTAATGGGATCTTCCTTACATAGCTTGCCATATCAACCCGTTACCGGGTAACGACCTGATGAAAATCTTTCCTTCAGGCGTCTCTGCTTTGCGCACGCCTTCTCCAATTGGTTATACTAAAGGTATCTATTGTACCCTCTACCTGGTCTTTTCAACGGAGACATAGCTTCTTCATCCTTACGCACAACTCATAGGGCATTTTCGTTAGACTGCGACATCACCTATGCTTCAGCGCCATAAAGTAAGACGGTAAGGATGAGCGTCTTGTGTGGAGTTGTCTCTACTACTCATTTTCCTGCTGAGATCAAAATAAGATCTATTGGTGATTCTCCGCTTGATCTCCATGCTGACATAGTTTTTCATTGTAACGATGTTGACAAGGTAGACAAAATCCTTAATAACATCAAAAGTATAGCTTTCAACATTAATCTGAGAGTCCAACCGCTGTGTATCTCCATTCGAAGAAAGCATATACTTCGTCTTGCTCTCATTTAGCATATGACCCACCCTGGCAGATTCTCTTTCAATAGCCGCAAAGGCTCCGGTAACTGCTCGCTTAGTGCACCAGACAATATCGATATCATCTGCGTAGGCAACTGGACACCCTTATATAATACATTTTAATGGGATCACTTTCTTTATAACAGGGAAAAGTAAGAGTTTTTTGATATGATGATGTTTACAACATGGGTTGAGGTGTGTAGTCAGCCGGTCGTTTTAACGGATAAAATAACGATTCCATCACTGCGGGCATACGTAAATCACGATGAATCGTGGAGACACAGCGTGTCAGATCCTATATATTTTCTTAATCAGCTGGACGAGATAAATCACTGTAGCTTTTTTTTTCAATATCCGAAAAGTATGGAATTCGAGTTACCGCTAGCTCCCCACACACTCTCCGTCTTCTAAAGTGTGACCGCTAGCTAGATTCGAGCTTAAATCTACGATTTAGTCTTATTCATCCACGGACGAATGTCCGAAAAGAACCTTCTTATCCTGGTGCCGTTAGTGGAAGATTGCCAACTCTTCTGTCATCTTAACATCTTCTTCTTCTAAACTGGCCATAACAACCCGTTACTGGGTTACGGCATGATGTAAACACATTCTTTCATAGGAATTAGGGTTTTACGTGGTGGGTCCTAAAACCTACCCACAACCCTTTTAGTGCCGGGGGTGGCTTTACTGGTCTCGAAAGAACCCAGTGTCATTCTTAGTCGCCTCATACGACAAGCTTTGACCTGTAGAGGTGGTATTCTCAGACCCGCTCACCACACATCTTATCATTGTATCTCCTTGCCGATACGACTACGCCGCGTTACCCCGGGTAACAGGTCCAAGGGTACCATATGTGCGGTAGGCACATAGCACTCGATGAGCGCTTCTCTGAAGGACATAAGTGACCAAACTGCCGGTGCATATAAAAGAATTGACGACTATCAGCCAATGTTGCCATTCAGTGCATAAATGGCTTTAGCTGCTTCATTACCCACATGCGGTTGCTTTAATGACGGCATGTGATTAACCATTCGGCTTTGAAAGTTATCCACTTGGAATGTTACTTAAATGTCAACCTGTGATCAAGCATCACAGTGTTTCAATGTTGTCCACTTGGCCAACTTAACTTTTTTTCTGCTAATGAAAACTGCTTCTGTCTTCAACACACGAGTTCCAGTCCGTTCTCCCACAGATATTCAATAAGAAGATATGGGTAATGGATAATTTGCAGTTCCTTAGGCGAAATCCTTCATGCTCGTACCTTCTGCTACTTTCAGGGCAGCAGGACGTCGTGCGTCACATAGAACTCAGAGTTCAGTAAGCGCTTCTATTTCAATCAATAGCAAAAACAGCTTTTAAAATGGAAACAAACGAATTTTGGCATTTACCACTGTTTGCAAGTGTTTTTTTCGATAAAGTTTAAGATAAGAAATAAAAGATAATTTTCTATTAGTATTTCCATACTCAAGTGAGTAAAAGCTAGTATAAGTCAGTGGGTTATTTTTTAAAAAAAAGTAATTCATTTATGGTTTAAGAAAGGCGACACGCAGACATTTCAACATGACTTAACTGTATTAGGTTGATTACACTATGCTACAATTTTGAATTTAACGAAAGACCTATGACTAAAACATACCTTTTCCGGCCAATTTTGAGTCGCTGTTTTCGAGTCCGGTAACTGTTTTGTATGTTAAGGCACCGTTTTCGAATTATCACTATTTAAAAAAATTCGAGATTTCGAAAGTTGCGAAGTATGCTAAACTCATATTTCTTGGGAACCTTAACTACCTACCGATCGGAATAAATTGTGACTCGAATTGAAGGTTATTAAATATCAAATCAATGTCTCTCAGACGGGTTTGGTCCAACTTGATTCGATTGCAAGTTACAGAGCAATGAACTAAGAAGAGTTCAATGCTGCCACCATTACGCCACGGAATGAGCTTACTACTGTGGTATCAGTCTTCTTTTTTTGTAGAATATATCGAGCGTTTTGTCTGAAAAACAGGAAAAGAAGCCTCCAAACCATGATAGTTTACACGCAAAGCGGCAGCCAATCCTGCGGCTTCGTGAACTTTGTGATGGAAAGTGTGTTGAGACAAACCGGACTGCATCGGAACGGCATTAGTTTCTATAAAAGTGTCCAATGTCTAGCACTTCGACCGTGGCTGTGTGCGCACTCGACAAAAGTTTGGCCCGTGCGGGCTATTGATGCACAGGCCTGTTATAAAACGTTACAAATTGCCCAGACAATGATATTTATAAAATCGATGTAAGTCAAGTTCAAGTTTTACTCATTATCGGATACTTTGTTTACTGAATTAGCTATCAAAAGAACGAATCACTTGTAGATAACATTGTTTCGAATTTAAAGTGTCAGCACACGTCATATATGCATGTAGTGTGTATTGCGTTATATTTCCTGTAATTCAACTTAAAAGTTAGCGTCAATATGATTCAACCCTACTCCAAACCAAATCCAATTGGTATTGACCACATAATTGGACCTCTAATGTTTTATCAATAGTAAGAACTGGTTAAAAATCATCTATATGTTCACTCATAGCTTGCATTGGTCAACATTTTCTCGAGTGCTCACACAGACACGGCCAAAGTGCTGTCTGAGCACGCTCTGAGATTGCTATACAACAATGCCAAATTGTACGGCAGATCGTAGCGTGTGTGGCCATGGGAAGCATCCAATCATTTCGCTTTGACTACTGGAGAGTGAAATATGCTGGTGCATGCACACATTCATGTGGCAACTGAAAAGAGGCAACTATTCTGAGTAAGCATACCTTATTAATATTCTATCATGGTTCAGCCAACGCGAATGTATCGTGTGTGGGCTAGTTGTACAGCTTCGACCTCTTTCGGTTGACCATTCGCAGAGAAACATTGCATTCTTTTCAAGGACGTTCAAACAAAAGACAATAAATGAACGATTGCGAACAAAAGCGAGAAATATAAATATCGGATATTATAAAAATAACAAAATTCGCCAGCTAATCAAGTTTCGTTGACTACGTGTTTGGCATTCCAATCGCCAGTGACCAATGATCAGATCGCAATGAAACAAAAAATCAGCATTGCAGCAAGTTGATACCACCCTCTACACTAACACATTCATCAAATCCAAAAGCATGAAAGTAATAGAGTTATAATAATAAATACAATTTTAGATGAAAAGCGACCATTTTCAAGACTGCCAAAATAGAGAATAGGAAAGAGCAAATACTAGGCACATGTATTCACTGTCTTGGGACGCTTTTCAGCAGGTCAAAAAAGAGTACTACAAAAAAAAATAAGAGGAAGCGAGAAATTGTATTGGCTAGTGTTTCAATTTTTATGGCACCAGCAGAAGCACCCAGCAATCGCAGTGTTTTGCAGAAGCTTAAGGAATTCTCTGTTACATGCATTTTAAATTTTGAAAATATCTTTGCTCCTTCAAAAGTTATTAATGTTGCCGATAAGAAGTCAGATGGCCCCACTGTGCGACGTAGATGAAAATGTTTCACAGAATGACGGAACGTAAAGCACAACATGAAAAAATTTAAGCTTGCAAAGAAAAATTTTTCGCAAAAGTTATAACGAATTACGATTATCGAATTATCTAAAAAAAATTTATTTCGGTTAGGGTACGGTTAGGGTTTCAAAATTCAATCCGTTGTTTTCGGTAACGGTTACGGTTACGATTATGGGTTTCATCCCTGCTTAAAAGTAATCTCTTTCTTAGATTCAATCATCATTCATTAAAAATACGAGTAACCTCTTAGTTTAAAAGCCACCTGGGTTCTTAGATTGAGTTTGAAGTTTGTCTTGACTAAATATCAACATTACTTTGAGAATTATTCCAACTTTTGGTTTTACTACGCGACCCTGTTAATCGTCCAGTGGGGGCTCCGTTTACTATCTCGATGGTCCGTACAGAAAGGCAAAAGAAGAAAGGTTACTGCTCCTAAGTAAAAGTAGAAAAACTTTAATATTTTCTTAAACAGCTTGTCGAAATGAAGTGATTTGACAGTGCACGTCTTTCCCTCTAGATGAGCTATCATATTCGACAAACCAAAAGAAGTTGTATTAACATTGCGGGTTCTATTAACCTCGGGTGAACAAATAGTGCACCACAAATTCCACAAAGTTGCTGCGAATTTTGTTGGTATCGGTATATGATTCGAGAACAGAATATCTGATGGGTTACGTTTGCCAATTATAACCTTCCGGAGCCAAGACACCATGTCTAAAAGAGATATGAATTAGGTATTTCAGGTTATATAGATATATAAAGCAAATGTTAAACTAAATTCTTGATGTCAACCATATCTGTTCGTGATTACGTTAAATGATTGGTGAGCAATCAAAAAACCAAAGAGTTTAACAATTACAGTGGCGGATTTAATAGAAACCACGTTATTGTGGTAGGTACAACTTAAATTCTTGCTTTGTGTTCATCAAATGCCTTTATATCAGACTCCAAATAATTTGACTGTTCTTGCGCATTAAGAACTGCGGGAGTCCCAATTGGAACCCTTTTTGCCAACAAGCTTCACTAAAAACCATCGATTTCTAATAGTGTTTGTGTAAAAGGTGTCCAAATCGCCATGTAGATTTCTTTTTTTTAATTAGCCATTACGACCCGTTACCGGGTTCCAGCCTGATGTAGAGCACTTCTCTGATCTTAGCTTTACTGATCCTACCAAATGAGTCATGGCCTACCCCTTCGTCGTTTCTCGCAGAAGCTTCTTAATCCATTCGCACACCATGACTCAGCCAGCAGAGCCGGTGGATGTTAATTTGCTTGCCTATGCCAATGTGGTTGTAGAGCTCCAGAGTTCGTCGTTTCACCGAATGCTATAGTCGTTGCCAACTCGTAAAGGACCAAAGGTCTTACGGAGTACTTTTCGCTCAAACACTCCAAGGGAATTTTCATCATATTGTGTGATCACTTGATGCTTTAGCGCTATAAAGCAGAACGGTAAGGATGAGCGTCTTATAGAGGCTAAGTTTCGTCTGGCGAGAGTCGTCACTGCTACTCATTTGCCTACCGAGACCAAAGTAACATCTAGCAAGAGTGAATCTCACTTGATCTTCATGCTAATATCGCTCTTTATTAGGACGATGGTGCCAGTCGAAATCAATCTGAGATTCAAGTCGAGCCGACTCTCTACTCGAAGAAAACATATACTTTGTCTTGCTCCCAGATCAACCTGATTCTCCTTCAATTCACGCAAAAGTTCCGGTAACTGCTCGCTTAGTATGTCCGATAACTGAACACTCTCATAGTTCAAAATTGTCACTTTCCGATGCATTTCGGCCTTTCGCAACACATTCAGCATTACAAAGATGAAGAGGTTGCAGGAATAGGTTGTCTGACGCCTCGCTCGGTAAAAAAGGCTCGGAGAAACTCTTTCCTACCTTGACAAAGCTGCGTGTGTTGCTCAACGTCATTCTGCATAGTCGCTACAAAAATGTATCGTTTGATGTGGTTTATGGGCCGGTGTTGATGATGGCAACAAGGTTACGGTCAATGGTGCTCGCTACACACTAATTGATCTAGTTCTTATTATATTTTATTTCATAAAAATACAAGAACGGGATTTTGTTAAGCTCAAAAAGAGCTCAAAATAAAACAACTTTTAGTTTCATATTTTTCCAAGTTCTAGATAGTTCTGAAAGTAATTATGCGTTTTATTATGTGTATTATTCGCGTTCCATTCGATTGCTTTGTAGATTACTTTTTGCATATTATCTTGCTTAAAATTTAATTGTACAAAAAACATGAGACCTTGAACTGTTATTACTTCTCCTGATAGCTTGCGGTAACTAATTTGAAGATAGTTACTTCAACTTTATACCTATTATCTGCAAAAATGCTGCCGGACTTTGTATGACGAAATAGCGCTTGAAAGATTTCCACTGCGTGCTTTTGTTTTGAAAGATGATTTCTATTTGTGGCCCGTGCCAATTATCTTTTCGAGTGCTTTTTCTACAGAACCCCTTCAATCAAATTGTTTAATTGTTTTGACAGTGACAAAAATACTGGTATTCCTGCGCACAAGTGCATTACACACTGCCCATTTTTAAGTGGCGGATAGGTTCTTGCTTTCTGACGTCCAACGAATGCGCTGATTTAATGTGATTTCTGCCAAGATTAACGAATTTGTATAAATTCAGGATTGTGGACTGTGCGCAATTCATTAGATTTGATACGTTCAAACCATGAAGTTATTTGTTGCTTTAGCTGCCTTATTGGCCACCGCCGTGGCCGCGCCCATGGATGGTCGCATTACCAATGGGGATGAGGCACATACTGGTCAATTTCCCTATCAGGTCGGTCTAAGTCTGCAGGTTGGTGATTCTGGTGCTTGGTGCGGTGGTACCTTGATTTCGGATCGTTGGATTGTAACCGCTGCTCACTGCACCGAAAAAGCCGATGCTGTTACCGTTTTTGTCGGTGCCATCAATATTAGAGAAGAGGAACCCGGACAGCATCGCATTCATGTCAGCGACAAGCGGGACATTATTGTGCACAAAGATTGGGATGCCACCACTGTATCCAATGATATCGCTCTGATCAAGCTGCCAGTTAAGCTAGAATTCAACGATCGCGTGCGTGCCGCAACTCTGCCCAAAAAGACTGGTCACTACTCGACCTATGCTGGCGATACAGCTATTGCTTCCGGTTGGGGCAAGGACAGCGACAAGGCTACCGCAGTTTCGCCTGTTTTGCTTTACGTTGAAAGCCTCATAATGGAGTCATCGTCCTGCAACAAATATTGGGCTGGTATGATCAATGACAAAACTATCTGCATGAGCACCAAGGGTGGCAAGTCGACCTGCAATGGTGATTCCGGTGGCCCATTGGTTCACAAGGAAGGTGAGACTAATTATCTTATTGGTGCTACATCCTTTGGCCTGTCCTTGGGTTGCGAGCGTGGCTACCCAGCTGTTTTCACCCGTATCACTGCCTTTTTGGATTGGATTGAGGAACACTCCGGTGTGGTCAACAAATAAGCTGAGATCTTAATCATATGTTAAAGTGATTATACACTGAACCGTCTTTATTCTCGAAACAGTAACGCTTATAAAATAAATCAATTTATTGACTTTTACAAGAAAGTCATACAAAACTTGATTCTTGATTTAAAACTGCTCAAAAAACAAAATGGCGTCTGCCCTTACGTAACACTATATGTAACTGCATGTAGCCCATAAAACATTGTTATTAATAAAAATGGTTTTCTTAAAAAATAAGATTTTCATAGAGTCTTTGAGTGCTAGTTATCAACAACGAATTTAAGGAGCAAAAACCTGTCAATCAAAAAACCTATACATACGGTCTTTTGTTTAAAAGTAGTAGGTCTTTACATTACCAAGAAAGCTCAGAATAACAAAAAAATCCCCCTGAGATAATGATAATCTCTATAGAGATATATATACATTTAAGGGGCCTTTCCATGAGCATAATCATACTTTTATGGTTCAGGGAACTAGAGGAAAGATTTTCCTGTTGCGTGAGTCCCTTCCTTCGGTATGTTAGGAAGAGATCGAAAGTAGGGATCTACGTTTTAGTCCTTAAACGAAAATGAATATTGTTCTTTGGCAGTCGCTTCTCCTTACTTGTACCTGCACCTGTGTGCCAAAGCCAAGAATTATTCTAGATGGCAATATCTCACCTCGACTTCCCTCGAAGTAAAACTTAACGGTTTACGCTAACTCTGCCAGTGAGGGCATCAAGATCGTATGAAAACTTCTGAAGATATAGACCACAATGAACCAGTATGAAATAACTGCCACAAAATGACTAAGATAAGAATCATTGGATTATAAAATCTTTTTTTTTTTTTAAAGTGTTCCTATTTTGCTTGGCTTTGTCAACAAACTTAAGGAATCCCTCTCTTCCCAGCCCCCTCCCCCCACCTTTTTCTTTGCCCTGATGTTGAATAAGTGGTTTGACTACAGAATTAGAAAAGAAAAGTAAAATTTTGCATCGAAATCGTTTATAGATCCCAAGTACTCAGTGAGTAGGACTGAACAGAAGTCACGAAGATTATCTGTAGTGCAACAAAAAAAGTCTTATACTGATATAGTATACCCTTTCATGTTGGGGTTACTCAATTCGAATCAGCCAACCGTCTCGAACGGTTTTCGAGATAACTTTAACTTTTTAACTTCATTTTTAATTACTAAGTTTAAGTTTACTTAGAGTTTGCCCTGATCGGACTTACTGTACGCGAGTACTGCTGTTATCCAACAAAACGGATTCCGGATTCGGAGTCAGCGATCCACTGTCAAGCAATTATTAAAAGAAGATAAAAGATTAAGACGAAAAGCAGACTGAATCTGTGCTCCAGGCCTTGGCCCGGCCAAGCAAATCCTCGGCTCCGGTAACTCAAATAGGTTCAAGAAAGTGTTACAAGTGGGCAAGTATTCTAGCAACGGGTACTGACTGTGCATTGTAGACTAAAGGTACCCTTGACTAAGCTAGATATCACCAACTCCAACAGCTGTAGGCTTTCTAATTACGATGAGGAATCCTCGCAGCACATGCGGTTATAAATTCTCGATGCCTGATTTAGCCGGCTTAGATAGGACTAGCGGAGGAGCTGTAAGCTGGGTTGGGTGCACAAGAGATCCAAAGGGTCGCAGTGCTTATTTTGTTTATTTTTATTTTAATGAAATATATAGTAACAAGTTTCGTAAGCATTTAGCGCCTACGACAAGGCATCCATTTTGGCGCTATCTTCTTTTTTGTATCCTCATTTGCCTTGGGCCTTGGATTGGCCGATGGCGGGTTAGAAAAAGTTTTTGCCTGAGGCTCTTTTGGTTTTCCCAGCTTTTTCATGCGCATACATTTTTTGCATGTGCATTGTATGGGCTTTGGTATAGCTTCTCTTGCCATTTCAGCTGAGTCTTCAATAACATTGTTGGGTTTATTTGATTTTTTAAGCAATTTCTTGGCAAATGCCCGCTCCCGTGCCATTTTGCTCAAAGCAAAGGACGTTAAATTAACGTTGGTCTTCTTTTGAACTTCTTGACGTTTACTCGCATTGGGTGGTTTCCTGCGCTGCGTCTGTCCGGTCTTTTTTTTTATCCACCAGCTGAAATCGGGTTCGATGTAACGTCTACCGGCATTTTTATTGTCATTCAAAAATTCGTCCCGCTGGATAACCCATTGTCTGCCATATTCCCAACTCAGAAGCAAGCTCATTATCGGTTTGACTTTTCGGCTTTCCAAAGAAGACGCGAATCCCAAGCGCGCAGTTTTGGGGCCTTTTGGTAAAACATCGCAACTTACTGTCTTTATAGGAACCGCGCATGGCCATAAAACTGTTTTACGCATTTTTTTATTTATGAAAAGTGTGACTGAAGTCACTTTTGTATGGTTTCAGTTTTGATGACAATCGAAAGCTAAGCCTGCCTTTTGACTACTTAAACTTTAAAGTTCGAACACTTCCCAATAGCATATCTGACCATTAGGTACGCTTTTTAAACGAAAACCCTACATATGAACTAGTCACCAAATTTCTTACGTGCACTCGTGTGAGACTATTAACAAAACTATGCTGATCTTTTTCTCGATACCAAAACCGGTACATTCGCCTTACGCTCACATATGTATCTCAAGAAAAGGCGGCTCGTCCGCGAGTATACCGAACTTGAGAGTTGCAACAGACGCTACATGCTAAATGTTTCAACGAGATCAAACATCAGCGATATCGCACGTATCAAATAACAGTGGTATCAATGCTGTGGAAATAGAGAAGATTTACGAGCTGCACGAGATGACCCGTAAGGCACATCTACATGAAATCGAGCAGTTGCTGCCTGTCAAATCAGTGCATCATTCTCAGATTATTCTGGGTGATGTGAACGTCTTGGTTCTCAAGAACAAAGTTCGCTACAGAGACAACTAAGAAAAGTTTAAACTAATACTCAACGTAAGAGGACTCATAATGGTGTTTTTCAATTTGATATTCAACTACAGACCCTTTTAGCTGGCATTTATCTCTCTGCTCGTTTGGCATGACTGTATTCGAACCATGCGCTAGTTCATACTCAAGGTGAATGGTTCGCGATTCCTAATGTTGGCTGTAGGCAATATGACAACGACTGTGCTTGTGGTGCCCGAGAAGATATGAAAGCCCTATCGTCTGCAAAGCATGGGCAACTTCATGAAACTATGCTAGGAAATGAACAGCAGCGTCTATTTTCTCGAATTTTTGTTGTTGTTTCGATTATTTAACAGCAAACTCTGATGAGGATGCTCGGCTTATGGGCTCGGCCCCAATATACCTTTTTCACCCCCACAAACACCAGATACATTCGTAACCTTATCAATCGAAGACATAACGAAAAAAAAATGGTTAATTAGAGCCTACTTAGTAGGCTTGTGAAGACTTAAACCGTCTGTGTATTGGCCGTATCCAAAACCACCTTCTCAATGGAACGGCCCGACGGAAAGAATCAGACCATAGAACACTTGCTGGACTCATGCCAGAGTTGGAGTCCATCTGACTTTCCGTTTTCGAATCCCAACTGACGAACATTAATAAACATTTGAAAATTTATAACAAATGCTAAATAAAAAATAAAAGAATAATAAAAACTGATCATATCACTTCATACCAAAAGTAGCCAGCTTGTCGCCTTCCTTAAACAGCCAGTGAAACTTCGGACAGATATTTACTTTTTTTGTTACTCAAAATTCCAAACACATTTACTTTATAAATAACTATTTAACATTACAAAATTTTGTTTGAATAAGAACAGGAACTCATTTAAGGTTTCTTTTACTGTCGCCTATTGCAGCCAACTTCATAAATGTCTCGAGCATGCAGGGACAACCATTAAACTGCGGAACTTTAGGATAAACTTCATGACATATTGAGTTGTCCTCTTCTGACTCAATGCAGGTAAGATCCGAGCTACTCGAGCCTGCATAAAAGAAACAAATATTATTCATATATTATCCAATGAGTTAGCTTTTACATACGATATGTTTCTGCAGAGTTCGGATAATCGTATAAACTCCGTGGCTTGAGCTTTTCGTCAGAACAACTAATAAAGTCTGTGGTCGAAGTGCAAGTCTCACTTGAACCATCCGTTTGAGCAGATTTCCAGTTAATGATGCCTTGAACATCTTTCTCATCTTTAACTGAGCGGCTGCGCACTTCTTCATTTCGGGAAGTGCTCGCTGGCTTAGATTGGTGATTTTCCAGATAACGCTGATTAACAGCTGGATTAACATAATTGAAATAAGCAGGTTCATCAGAATGTGGATTTGAACTGTAAGTTTTTGAAGTGGTCGGCGAACTACCTGTGGGGCTATATGGATAGCCTGACGATAGCGGCGTTTTTTCGAAACTGTTATCGGCTTCACGATTTTCAGATTTATAGGAATTGGTACCCATGGAAATAGGTCTGTTCTCGCTGACATCATTAAAACTGTTGTAACTATCCGTGCTTTCAGTATAGCTTGAGCGCCGCTCTTTCGATTTTCCGGATCCACGACGTTTTTCGTTAAAGGAAGTATAGCTTGAGCGCCGCTCTTTCGATTTTCCGGATCCACGACGTTTTTCGTTAAAGGAATCTGATTGTGTACGTACATTTCCTTACGGGGAAGAAAACAAGTTAGCTTGTGCATATAATCTTTGTTTCTGCTGTCACACATACTCACCTGTTGAACTTAGCAGATCAACAAATGTGACTTGCCTAGGGACTGTGGTTTCCAGATTCGGCAAGGCAGCTGAATGCTGTCGCTGGGAATTTGAGTCCCGATCATGAACTTTCGGCAACTGTACCAAGTTGGACTGACCCCAATTGCGTTCTTTGGAAATTTGTGTGCATACAGATTATTATGCGTAAATGCGGAATACATAGACAAAACTTTGAAACTTACCATCGGGAATTTTCGTGGATTGAGATACCCTTCGGGTGTCAGGTCTAGAATTTCTAAACTTAAAAGCCTGAGAGCTATTATAAGTGTTGTATTGATCCGGTTTCCAGCGCTCCTCTTCTTCTGTAGATACGGAAAGTAGTGAATACGTGCGTGAAACGTAGCTTAAACTTTAAAACTTACCATCAGATAATTTCGTGGCGTATGGGGTTTGAGATTCCCTTCGCGGTTCATGTCTATTTTCTATGACAGTCAGCTTGGATGCCTGGGAGCTATTATAATTGATGTATGGATCCGGTTTCCAGCGCTCCTCTTCTTCTGTAGATACAGAAAGTTGTGTATACGTGCGATATAGGGAGAAACTTCTTTGAAACTTACCATCGGATATGTTCCTCACAAATGTGGTTTGAGATTCGCTTCGCGTGTCATGTCTCTTTTCTATAAGAGTCGGCTTGGATGCCTTCGAGCTATCATAGGTGCTTCTTGGATCCGGTTTCCAGCGCTTCTCGTGTTCTTCTGTGAATATAGAACAATGTGAAAACTTGCAGTATAGGTAGCTTATACTTTGGAACTTACCATCTGGTATTTTCGTGCCGTATGTGGGTTGAGATTCCTTTTGAGTGTCACGTCTTTTCTCTACAACAGTCCTCTTAGATGCTTGAGAGCTTTCATAACTACTACCTGGATCCGGTTGCCAGCGCTCGTCTTGTTCATCTATGGATACTAAATGTTGTGAATATATGCGATATACTTAGGTAAACTTTTTTAAACATACCATTTTCTATACCGTATGTGGCTCGAGATTTCCATTGCGTCTTTTCTTGTTCCAGACGCCAATCAAATAACTTGCTTTTATATTCAGTCTGTGATCGCTGATGACTATTGCGCTTACCATCTAGCTGAGTATCGACTTTTTGTTTTATCTGAGAGTCGTGCGTTGGTTCCCCGTATCTGGATTTAACTTGCTTCTTCAATTCATTAGCTCGAGATTGCGTTAGATTTGGATCTCCAACAGTTAGTATATTACTTTTCCTATTTTTTCGTTGCTCATTTTGGCTCTCATGCGGGGGTTCTCCATAACTAATTTTCTGATTATATGACCTAGCATCGTACCTAGACTTGGAACCAGGCCGCCCTTTTAGACGATCAAGATCTGATTCGGCTGCTAGATCGCTGTCGCTACCGTTTTCCGTTTCTTGCTGACTTTGCCTGTACTGCGGTATTTTTTCATATTTCAACTTCGAGCGCTTAAGCTGTTCAGGCCATTTTCTGTTTTGCGCCTTTTCTCGTTTATGTTTTTGTTCATTTGCTTCTTCCGAAAGAGCAAATGTTTGAAGACTTGTATCATCTTCAATTGCTCGACTCTCATCTTTACTATATCTTTTACCAGATTGTTTAAGTTTGGCACTTCTCGATTTGGTCGCATTAGACAGTTCACTGAACTGTCGAGCTGCTCCTTTTGCTGGTTCTTTTTCCGAATCTGACAGCATATCCATTTGTTTTTCATTAGTTTTGAAATGCTTTTCAACGGTCTGTCTTCGCTGAGTTGGGCCTGCTGCTTCTTCATCTTGACTTTTTCCTGCAGCATCTGGCAAAAGATCCGAAGATTTTGCTTTAGCTCTCAATGGCTTTTCACCGGTCTGCCTTCGCCAAGCTGCACCTGCCGCAGAATCTGGCATAATATCCCGTATTTTTTTATGAGCTCTCAATGGTTTTCGTTCGTTTTGCTCATTTCCTGCTGAATCCGGCATAATATCCCGTATTTTTTCATTACATCTGAATAGCTTTCCAGCGGTTTGTCTCCGCTGAACTGCCCAATCTTTACAATCCGGCATAATATCCCGTCGTTTTTCATTAGCTCTCAATGGCCTTTCAGCACTCTGTCTTCGCTGTGCTGCCCCTGCAGCATGTTGTTTTTTTATTCTTCCTGCAGAATCTGGCACAATGTTGCGTACTTTTTCATTAGCTCCTTCCTTGGGACGGGTATAAGATGCTTCATTTTTAATATTTCGTTTGTTTTGTTCCTCTGCTGTCAGTTTTGTATAAGTGGGGGTAACCTCCAAGCTGGCCCCCTGAAGCGTCTTGTTAGCGGTTCGTTCACTTTCTACCTTATACATTGATATGTACTGGCGATACATTGCTTCCCTCTCCTCATCTGTCGAATTTTCATCGACCTGAGGTTGTACAGCCTTGTCTCTTTTGTGCGTAGATGGATCCTCAGCTTTGCGCTCTGAATGCTTGCGTAAAGTCACTTTCAATATCTTTTCGTGACTTTGTATTTTATAACGATTCAACGAGCTTACGTCACTGAAACGAGCATCAGCCTTCAACTTCCGATGCACGCGCCTTTCCAGCGTAATATTGACACCACGTTTAGCGCTTTTATTTTTGTTTGTCGCACGATCCGTAAACTTAGGCTCATCTTTAGGCTTAACCTTACGCCATTTTGCGATGCAGTGTTCTTGATGTCTGAACTTATAGTTGCATCTTGGTTTCTCCTGTTCTACGCACATATTACGACACATGTCTTCCGTATTTAGATCAGTGTTGCGTCGCCCACATATTGGACGCTGCGAACAGTGTAGAGCTATATTGCAAGAATGGTACTGCTCCGTCATTTGTTCGTGAGGCTGTGCAAGTCCATAAGACGGATAAACGTAATTTTGGTGCGGTGTAATCATAGCAACTGTAGGTATTGCCGGACCCCCGTAGCATATGCAATTAGGAGGTATGTGACGCCATTGCTGTTGTTGTACTTGTGGAAAGCGTTGGTAGGGAAAACAGCACGAGTGAAAGAGATCGGAACGAACTAGTCCATAATCGCTTTGATACATGGAGGTATATTCCCCGTCATTCTGTACAGGAGAACAGCCAGCGGCAATGCGTGGTTTGTTGTTTGAGTCCATAGACTCCTGTCCTAGCTCCTTTTTTAATATGTGCTCCCAACTCAATAGTGAAAAATCTGCTTCAGGTACAACTCTTGGTAAACGCACCTGATTTTCTTCAGTTTGGATGGGTTTCTCGTCTTTAGCGCGTTTGTCTGTTCTATTTGATGCAAATATCTGTTGCCAAGTGACGTCGCCTGGATGATTTGGCTGTTTGGTCATTAGCTCTTTTTTGTTTGCCGTGCTCGTTGCAACGTTACGTAACTGCTTCAGACGCCCAATTTGCTTCAGAATTTCACCATTAAGCTTTTTTACTTGTCGTTTTGCGTTTACAAGTTTCTGTGCAGTGGATGAAGATTCATTAGCAGGAAGGTTGTTATCATTCCGTTGACTGTGTTTAGCAGTGTCGCGACGAAAGATCTCCCGCACCTGTGTTTCGGTATTTTTAATAAATCCAAATCCTTTCTCCTCAATGGATATATGTTGTTGCCGCTCTAAAACTATGGTGCGAGGGTCTGTAAGAAATATGAGCTAAAGATTTGTAGTATTAATCCGAAATTCTCATACCCCTGTTTTTCTTATATTCGTGTGATGTATCCATAAACACTTTTTATAAAATATAACTATATTTTTTATTTTAGCTTCTAGCTTATGCCTTTTTACGCAAGGCCTATTTCGTTTGAGATATACTTGATTCACCGGATAACTTTAGATTGTTCGGACTGCTTCGATGCAATACATAAAAACGCATTTATTTGGGTAGAACCATCCTATTTTACATAAGCACGATGTACAGTTTCTAAAATAGTGCAGCTTTTTTTAATTTAACGATAAAAACTGGTTTTAAGAAGAAAATTAGTCATGCTAAGACGCTGATTATCGGATACGAAAGGTAGAAATTATAACCGTTCCATATATTGATAGTTGCACCACTTTGATGCAGGGGCAAAAGGGGTGTTCAAATACTGTACTTACAGTTCATATCTTCGAGATAAACAACGCACTTTAGAAAAAGAACCTTTCCAACTTAAAACTTTCACAAACTTAAAAAAGTAAAAAAAAAAAACCGAAAAGTCGTGGGGAACCTCAACCAAAATCGTAAGATGGCCGTACCTAGTGGTAATAAGACCCATGCTCACCTATGGAGCAATAGCATGGGGAACAAGAACTGTCCGACTGCAACACTGGAAGTTCTAATGGATCTTACACCACTCCATATAGTTATAGAGCTGCAAATGAAAGCAACGCCATTGAGCCAGTGGAAAGAACGGGCAGGGGCCACCTAATCGGGGTCCACCACGCCGAAATACTGGGAAAGGCAATGCCATTATTCTCACAACCCAGAGATGAAATGGCCACCGAATACCACTTCAATCGGAATTTTAACACCATCATAAGTAACAACAAGGACAACATTGAATGAAGGTACAGGACTGGGAGTCGTGAGACCGCGGACTCGCCTGTAAGAATCTGTTGACACTCATATCAGCGTCTTCCAGGCTGAAGTCTACGTCATACGCCGATGTGCAGATATATGTATATCTAGGCAGGAACTATCAGAATAGGGAAATAGCAATTCTATCGGATAGTCAAGCCGCCATAAGAGCGGATGCAGGAACTAGAATAAGCTCCGAATTGGTTCGGAAAACCCGCGCCAAACTGGAACTTCTGGGAAGACGTAACAAACTTACACTCAGATGGGTCCCGGGTCACACTGGCATTCACGGAAATGAGCTTGCGGATGAGCTGGCAAGAGAAGGCGCTGCGGACGCCATGATAGGGCCAGAACCCTTTTTTTGCAAAGCTTACCATTAGGCAGATATTAAGAGAAGAGGAAAGAGTTAGACGGACCAGGAATTGGACGGATTCTCCTGGCCTCAGGCAATCCGAATTATTCCTCGGCTCCTATAACTTACATAGGTGCAAGAAAATCATACAACTAGCGAAGAATTCTGTTAGGATTCTAACAGATCTGCTTACTGGACACTGTAGGATGAAGGGACACTTGCACAAGCTGAGCATCACCATCTGTGAACTTGAAGAGGAATCCTCATTACACATACTGGCTGAATGTGATGCCCTGGCAAGGAGAAGAACGTCCCTTCTAGGGCGATATAGAATCTCGATGACCGAAGTAGCCCGACTAGAACCATCCCAGATGATTAAGTTTAATGCGGAGATAGGATTAGCAGGAGAGCTTTAAGCTAAGTAGGGGGCACAATAGATATCTAAGTCGCGGTGCAATACTCCCTAATAGCATTATTATTATTGAAGCTTTCGCAAAACTTAAAAGAGCATGACATTTAATAGAGTGGAATCCTTGGCCGTTACATAGAGTCGACTTGCTGAAAAGCGCCAACTTTCAGCACAATGCATACATGTGGGATTTTTTTTTTTGATCTTTCAATTGTGCAAAATCTTGATTTTCTTAACGGTCCAGGATTCAATTCTATTCCTTTCGGGCTCTTTGACAAATCTTTAAGAAAATTTCGAAAACCAATCTATAGAAAGGTATCTTTATTGCGTTAGGACATCATTTCATCATCTCTCCAATGCTGTTAATGCAAATACGTATAATTTTCAAAACTCAAGTTGATCGACGACTTACATCTCATCTGACAGTTTTTAGTTTGAGAAAGACTGCATAGTAATACAGAGTTCAACAAAGCTTTAATTTTAAAGACAAAAACAATTTCAGTAAATATAATAAATGACAGAAACTTCAAAGAAATGTATTCGATTTGCCTGAAAATCTAGTCCAGTGTTGTCAATTCTGATTTTCATTCCGTTGAATCCAGCTTCTTATACCCTGTACACTACGGTGTATCGGTCCCCAAACCAAAAGAATGGTGTCAAAAAACCGAGCCTTATTTAAAAGCTTTTTTAGAAAGTGTCTCAATAGTATGATGCCCAATTTGTATGGCTTTTACACTAGGAAGTTTCGGTCCCCATTAAAAAAAACCGAGGACAATTTGAAGACTTAAATCGTTAGTTACTCTTAACTAACGAAAACTAATTTGTTTGGCCCACTCTTAGAACCAACAAAATGAGTTTTATACCTTGTACACAAAGTGTAAAAGGGTATTATAAGTTTGTGCAATGTACTATGTAACAGGCAGAAGGAGGCGTGGCAGACTATAAGTTCCTTGGGAAAAAATGATCAGTAGCAATAGTCGAGTCAATATAGCCATGTTCGTCTGTCCGTGTTGTCGCACCATTCTCGGAGACTATAAAAGTTAAAGCAAACATTTTTTTTTACCAAAAGATGCGCATTTTTACGGTAGATCAAGTTTGTGCAATTTTACCGAGACAGATTTTAGCGGTTTTAGCCCACACCAAAAAATCTATCAAATTGAAACTTGGCACAGTTATGCAAACTATTAGTGTGCATGGTCAAAAACGGATAGAAACTTTAGAAGATGTAGGCAATAATGTGCCAATTTAAGTCATTTTCTTCTACAAAACTGCAACAAAATTTAGCTTTTTATAGAAATGTTAATATTTAAGCTAGAGCCACCAAATTTGGTATGTGACATGAGTCTGTGAGGCTTATAAACCAAATAATATTGACCTTTTTCCGAGTCATCCCCCCTATCCCCGTAGTACAGTTACCTTAATAACTGAAAACAGCTAAACAAAAAACAGGGTTACCAAGTGATTTTGTGCTTTTTTCGGTTATCTGTTCACCCTTTTCATTCATCAATCCATCCACAAGAGGAAAATATTGCGAATTTCGTGTAAATTCCTGTTATTTGTCACAACAAGCCTTTAAGCCACTGTGATCATTTTGTACGCCTTTTTTGTGTGCATTAGTGAAAATAAATTTGTGTTTGTGTACACCGACGGCGACGTGCGTGACCACGCCATGATATACGAATACGACTAGTCGATATACGACTATTTTGATATTTGTAATCGTGATGTGCGGAACAGAATGGAAACGGTACATGCGGTTCTACGTGTATGTTCGGAATTCCAGTGTTTAGTTGCACATATATGGTAGTACAAGTATATAGTATGAACTGCACATAAACATTGAAATGAACATGTTGCCCAGTGCGAGTTTTTGCTCGAGTCCTTGGCAACATACCGCGGTCTACTTGCACTGCGGGATCTTAAGTCAACGGATACAAGATATCGTAATGTTAAGTGAGCCTGAACTCCATAAGTATTGCGGCCGGCATCTGTGTGTCTTGATTTTCTATAAGTCGGGAGGCCAATGCTAGGAGCTCTTAAAACTTTGAAATCGTTTTTGTGTGCTAGTTTAGTTACTATTGTATATGCAATGCAGTGTACGACTCAAATCGAATGGTATTTCTGTTCGATCACGAAAGTGACAAATGATACATAAGCAGGTTTTGGCTTTTTTCTAGTTTTTTTGCTGCGCAAAAGCTGTTAGCACTGCTCTGGTCACACTGGCGGCCCAAACACAGCCACTCTCACTCTCAGCTGTGCGCGTGCGCAAGCGGCTTAGCGTTCTTTTTTCTTGCATTCGCATTCGCAGTCGCAATGCCGTGAGCAGCGCGCGCAGTGTTTACACAACAAGTCAGTGCAAAATATGTGTTTTGGTTTAGTTTTCGAAAAGTAACGGTTCGCAAATTGTAATATTGGTGAAATTCAACGGATTTATATTTAATGTAAAATGTATAGCGAATCAAAGGCAAGTGTTTTAATGAATTTTTGTCAAAAATCCGTGTCACATCGATCTGCTGCTTTGGCTTACATTTTGTTGTTGTAGTTGGTGTTGTCGTTGTTGTTGGTGTTGTGTGTGATTTCGATTCTTAAAGGCAAATTGGCGTTGACGCGTAGGTGGCCGAAGTGGCAGTTATGGCCATAAATTCATTTGTACGCGTAAGCAGCTATTGAATAAAAATGCTATTAAAGCCATTTATAATTTATAAGAAATGCTTCAAACAACTGTGCCAGCAACCAAATAGTCTACATATTACTAAGTAGTAGATAGATGTTTGTACATAGATGTGCAATATTTAACGTCGCGCGAAATGCTTCTAGCCGGTCAACCTACGGATGCAGAGACAGACAGACGGTGATGTAACCACGTCCGATTTGTTATTGTTGGTCTTTGGTCTCGGCGCACAGTTCTCCGCCGTTGCACCAAGTCGACGACTTCGACTGACATGACTTTGATTTTGCAAACTTGCCCACCCACCCTCAGTGTCAGCTGGATTTGCTTCGGTTTAGGCGATTACCATTTATGATCTAAAGCAGCCAGCATTGAACATTAAATGATTAGCAATAAATTACATACACACATACTTATATGTATACTTCATAGGTACTCACTCACCTGTTGACTAAGTGCTTGGTTGCACTTGATGGCTCCTAAGCTCAGAGCGCGGCTCATTATCAATTCAAATATTATTTGTTTTTATTGAAAATTTTGGTGCTCGATGCCAAATATTTGGCTTTAAGCGTTGAAACGCATAAGGCGTGAATAACTTTTTTGGTCATGCTACAAACTTTTTATTGCGATTTGCATATGCATATGCGTTATATGGAAATTGTATTAAGTACAGGCTTATTTGGGCGAGGGCTGCATGATAGCTAACCGTATTGAACAATATGAAAAGGGAAAAACGATCAATCAATATGCGAACCCAATATTTGAAAATATATATTTTATAAATTCGCGTCTATCAAAAAATCAGCTTCTTAATAGCTTGAAAACATCCCGAAAAGGGGATACTCTGGTGCGATTATTCAGGCGACGAATCCTTTAAGTTTTGAGAGAGTCTGTGGGGCGCAAATCATTTTGTGCATGGTAAAATAATATAAGGTATGAGGAGATGTATTCGATACTATAAATGGTATCGGTTTTCTGCATGTCTCTCTCTGCGCGCAAACAAATGAGAGCGCGCGACGACACTGATTCACTTTTTGTACCGACTTGATTCACTTCTCCCGTATTGTTATATAACAGCTATATGATATAGTGAAACGATTTTGATCATATTTGGTACAAATGTATAGATCAGGAATAAACTGAACTCATTAGGTAGCGTTAGCTGTAAAAACAAAGTTTTTGTCTTTGTTTGTTTGCGCACTCAGAGAGACATGGTTAAAGGCACATCGCTTTGGGTGACATCTTAATAGTTGGATCATGGGTTCTATGGATTTAATGCTCAAACTGTATTCATTTCCTTGACTCTCGCAATCATGCAACAGTTCATCCGTTCCGGTACTAAAAAACTGATTAGCCAAGATATAACTCTAATACAGCGATCCAATTTGGCAAAATCGAATAGCAGTGTGCGCTTAAAACCAAAGACTCTATCTAGCTAGCTAAATACATACGGAAAGACGGATTTGGCATTCACTAATATACCCTCTGCAAGGTAATAATAATGGCTTAATTGCGTTTACTTGATGATTTCCATTAACATGAATGGTTAAAATGTCATAATTCCATTTAAAGAACATAGAAATTCCAATTTAATATTTACCGAATGTGCGAAGTAGCAAAAACACACTTATGTGGCCATAATATGAGGGGGGACAGTTAGACATATAACCAACGAATTTGGAATCATAAAAATATTTTGTAAATTTCGGCTTTTATCGACGTGCCTATTTAAGCCTTGGCATCAAGGTTACGCATAGTTTGAATTTCTTTTTTACTTAAGCTTTTATAGTAACTTCGAGCTGCGGTTTTCAAGCTGTTTTCTAGTATTGACGTTAGCTAACCAGTTTCCGTTAAACCCTATGGCTCCAGGGTGAAATGTGGACAAGACATATAGTGTCATACCGGGTTTAACTGAACAAAAAAAAAATTGATGCAGACATTCGGGATCTTCCTCTGCATTGGAACACCCTGGTCCCTATAAGCACTAAATTCTTCTTCTTCATTGAAGACCTTTCTCGCAGTAATTTCTTCATCCAAACGCACAACGTGACCACCCCAGGCTTTAAAAAGGTTGTTTGTAGTCTTTGGGACCCACCACGGAAAACCCCAATTTCAATACAAGACTACGAAAAAGCAAGGGATAAGTATACTCCTAAACACGAAAGTGTCTACATCTATGCATCTTTTCACAAGTCCGATATGACTGAAAGACTTTTCCTATTGGGGCGTTCTAATTGGGAAGTTGATTACACTACCCAATAGCCATTTTGCTGTTGGTTGTAACTCTTTTATATTGACTTGACCTTGCTGAAGCATTAGCTCTAGTTTTCCAGATTTTTGAAAGAAAACCTTTATGAAGGTTGGCCAATTATTTTTAATTTCGAAACATGGATCGAAAACACTGTTAAATACTTAAATACAGCAGTTTTTTATATTTAATACATAATAATAATATTATTGGGGAATAAGTGACCTTTAAAATCTATTGTACTGAGTTTACAGCTAACCCGTCAGTCCTATCTCTGTTACAAACTTGTTAATATGAGATGGCAACTTTCTTGTCGCGAGATCATCATACTCGGATGGAATGTGTTGCGAGGATTCCTCCTCAAGATCACAGAACCTGCTGGTACTGGACCTGCTGAAGCCCAGCTTCAGCAGACCTCTCAGAATTCCAATAGAGTTCTTTCCTATGTGTGATAGATTCTTGAACCTGTTTCGGTTATAAACATGCACTGTTTGGCCTATCTGGGCCTGGAGTCCAGTTCGGGGTTCGTCTTAGTCTGTCCTCGTCTCTCAAATGTTGCAAGTTTATTCCGGAGGAGGTTGGTGTAACCGAGGAACCCATCGAAGTGAGAGTGTGTTATGTTGTCCCAGAAGGTCCAACTTCAGTCGGGTTTCCCGAACCAGCTTGGAGTTTATTGTGGTTCCTGCAACCGTCCTTTTGGCATCCTGACTCATAAAGGGCCCAAGATCTTACGGAGTACATTCCGCTCAAGCACTCCAATAGAATTTTCATCAGACGCCGTCTTATAGAGCGTTAATCTTTTAACATTAATATGAGAATCCAACCGCTGTGTCTCTCTCCTCGAAGAAAGTATATACTTCGTCTTGCTCTCATGTACAACCAGACCCAGATCAATAGTCACAAAGGCTCCAGTAGCTGCGCGCTTTGTACGATTAATGATGTAAATATCATCTGCGTATGCAAGCAACTGGACACTCTTATAGAAAATAGTCGGCTTCTTCCAGCGCATTCTCTATCACAAAGTTGAAGAGGATGCAAGAGAGGTCATAGCCTTGTCTGAAGCCTCGCTTGGTATCTAAGAAGTCTTTTCTACCTTGACGGTGCTTTATGTATGGCTCAACGTCATTCTGCACAGTTGTACCAACTTTGCAAGGATTCCAAACTCTGGCATTGCGATGCTGCTTCATTATCGAGAAAGAGATGGTGGTTGCCGATTTGGTATTCGTGAGTCTTTTCCAGGATTCGGCGTAGTGCGAATATTTGGTCTATGGTGGACTTACTAGGCCTAAAACCACACTGAAAAGGTCCGATCAGTTTTTTCTCAAATGGCTTGTCTTTCAACACGTTCAAGTGGGCAACATATTGCTTTGTCCGAATGAGCAAGTATCCGGAATATGCATCTGTATCATACTTTAAAAGAATTTTATATTGTGTACCAATGCGAACGTCTAGCTCACGTTTTGGCGAGGTTGAAAGATTGACAAAACGCCTATGCCGCATGTGCATTGAGCAGTTTTACCTATCACGTTGACCCATATATGCAGCCAGAAATAAACATCCGTGAGCAAATACGTATTTATATTCCGGCACATTTTTCCTTTTCGGCAACTAATAAGCCGAAAGGCATTTCGACACCTACGCACCTACTCACACACACCTCTAAAACTCTGAAGCATTTGAATTCTATTAATAAGACCATGAATTGGAGAGGCAGCAGCTTGCACACCTTGATGACTGCAGCTGTCGTAAGAAAATTCTGTGGAAAACCTAGCAAAAGCTGCTTGTACAAATTTTCACCAAATTTAGGCAATCTATCAAATTTCTAAGAATACAAAAATAGTGCCCATGCCGCTTGACCTCAGCGCGATTTGGCCGTAAACCGAGCCAAATGCTGATAAAGCACGGGATGTGCTACAATACACTAAAAAAAAAAAATAGATGTACTATATAATAAAAGCCAACTCATGAATGAAACAACAAAGCGGCTATATTACTTTTTCCGACTTCTCAATTCAATTTTTTCGCTCTTTTTTGCTCTATGAGATTGTGTGTTGGCTTTTCGACGGCAACAAGTCGAATTTTTCTAAAAATGAAATACGAAAATTATCTTCGTCTTTGGCGTTAAATACAGCAACGACGACACGACGACGCATTGAAGAGCAGACAGCAGAATTTTCATTTGATTTTCTGATTTTTCATTTGGTGTGCTCAACAACTTTTGGCCGCAATGCCACGATATTTTCTTCTATTGTGTGTGGGGCGTGCTTGTGCTTGCTCTCCGCTATTGCAAACCATCTAAGGAGCATATTTTCCCAAAAAAAAAACACAAAAAAAAAAATGCTTGTCGTCGTGACTTTCGCCAGAACTAGTTGCGTTTTGGATGTCAACACGATGTACACGCGCACGTTGACCACGCTGTCTTTAGTTGGAGGGACGTAAAGTAAAAACTTGAAGATAGATCTATTACCGTTAGCTGTGTTTAAACACAGCGACTGCCATACAGGTAAGCGGTGTGCATGTAACCGTCAAAATTCGAAAAAATAGAAATTTGAAAAATAAAGTCCGCCAAATAAAAGCAACATTGCGCAGATCGTATTCTGTCTAGTTATAAAGTGTTAAATATTTGGTGATAAATACGCTCTATAAGCTAAAACCTTTTACGGGCATACTTTTTGCCAAGGGAATCGAATTTCATGCACAACAACAAAAGACAGCGAATAAATTTGTGAGCAAAATGCGTTGTCGTCGTAGCGCTCGGGCTCCTCGCTCTTTTGAGTAAACATCTATAGGTATGCGTGGACTGTGTGTGTCTGTGTGCGCCAGCAGCCACTTGCCAGCTCGTAGAGCATTTAAATAGAATCCCAAAAACGCTCGATAAAAATCTAAGGCTGCCGGCAGCCGGCGATCTATGCGCCGTTTAATACCCACTATATAGTATCTCTATATATATATGCTATCCATATCTGCTCTAATCATATCCAACACATTGTCATTATAGTCAAGAGCATGCAAGAGTTGACGCGCGAGGTCAGCAACGCCAGCATCGCCTTCAACGTTTGCGAGCTCAGTCCCAAACACAGCCGAAACCACAAGCTGGCGATGAGTCCTAATGTGGCGACGTCCAACAACACCAACAGTCTGGAGCTACAGGCACATGGTCTGGTTACACTGCCCGCAAATCAGCACATAAAGCTGGAAAATGGCCACGAACACATGTCGCAGCCTGTAGCTTGGCAGGCACGTCCGGATTTCAATGCCAGCAGCAAGCTGCTGCTGCAAGGTTCCGAAGATCCGCTCATTTGTCATGGCGCCAACAATGAGGCACACGACGAGGATCATCCCTTTAAGCTGCTCTTGGCGCGCAAGAGACAGGAGCAGCGTGCCGCCAGCAATGGTGCCTGCAGCACGCTAACCAAGCAGCAGCTAAAGGTAAAGGCCAACTTAATGAGCGCACGCAAAAGCTATAAACAAGCGGCGATAATAGTGCCGGAAGCGAGCATCAATCCACAGTCCATAAGCACGTCTAGACAGAGCAAACCGAAGAAGCGTCAAGCTGGTGTCGCCGGCACGCTTAAGCTGCGCTTTCATCATCAGGCACTGCCCGCCGAGTACTTAAGTCACTACGAGGCTACACAGGGTCGCCATGTGAGCAAAACAAATCCAGCGCCGGCCTTGCCTAGTGTTAGGCCCACGCCGACGCCGCCCGGCAAGCAAGCGCATGAGAATGTGCGCAGCTGGTTGCGTAAGATTGCCGAAATCCAGCGCAGCGCGGAACGGCAACGGGATGCTACTACGACGCAGGCAGCCTCCTCGCCAGCACCACCGCTAGAAGCAGCGCCAGCTGAGGCAGCAACAAGTAAGCGCAGTGCACTGAGATACGCCGATTTGCCCTACATGGGTGAGATCACCTTAGACAACTATAAGCCAAGACGCGGACGCAAGCCCAAAAAGGCGGATATATGCCATCTGATATATAAAAATTATGGCACAGTTGTGCCGGTTACAACGCCAACAGCTGGAGCAGCAGCTGCAGCACAACCAGCGGCTGCTTCAATAGTCAAAAAATTGTTGGGACAAACGAAGCACAAGGCAGCGGCAGTTGCAGTCATGGAGGAGCCACTGAATCTATGCTTGCGCGATCAATCCAGCGATCGCTACTCTATCTCAAGCGGCGACAGCGACAAACCCTCAACCCTGACCAATACAACAACAGCAACAGACTGCAGCAGTGCATTTGGAGATAGCCAAAAGTGCGAGCAGCCAAGCAAAACGCTGCAACTAGCACTGCACGGGGAGCAGTGTGACACAGCGGCAGCCAAGTTGCTGCTGCAACCTGTAAGCCTCTACTATCAGCAACTCATGGAATCGTGTGCCTTGGGCCTGCCTGTGGAGACTATTGAAAAAGACAACCAACTAGCGCTTAAGATACCCATACCCAGCGGCTTTTTGGCCAACAGCAGTAGCAGCTGTAGCAATAGCAAACGCGAAACCGATGCAACCTTGGCACAGCGCAAGCGCAAACGTTCCGCCATCTTTATACCACCCATGCCCGCCGAGCACTCGTCCAGTCCCACAACGGAGGTAAGCATTTGTAAGTTCAAGTTTACGGGCGGCGCCAAGCCTACGCTGCAGGAGAAGAAAATGCTGTCCGTAGATGCCGAGGGCAATTATCGCTACTACAGTGGCACCGGCGACAAGGCCATGCGTGGCTATGAGTTTATCTCGCGTGAGCAACAGCAGCAACAACAGTTAATGATGGTGCAAACGCCAAATGTGGGCAACGACAAACTTTATATTGATATACCGCCACCCTCAACAGATCTCAGCTTAGAGTTGCTAAATATACCGCCAGAGTCGCCCACAGCATCGCTGCTTATGTCCGCCAATCTAACGCCAGTACCGGCACCACAAAGTCCAGCCTCCAACTACTCCAGCTCACGTAGTCCCATGGCTACAGAAACGTGCCAAAAGAGCCTCAGCGAATACGCCGCCAGCCCGATGCCAGCAAGCAAACAGACTGAGAATGAACACAAGCGACGCTCGTCCAAGCGCTCTAAGCAACGCGAGAAACTGGAAAAGACATTTAAGGAGAAGGGCTTTCTCATACAAACCCAACAGCTGCAGTCGGCTGAAGGTGCCACCTACTGCAAGTTTCGGCAGCTGAAGAAATTTACGCGCTATTTGTTTCGCAATTGGAAGGATCACATACCGGAAAGTGATTTGGTGAGGCATCAAGCTAGCGGCAATCTTGAATCTCATGGCATTATTGAGAATTTGCTCAGCGGGCAGCAAGAGGCTGCAACAGATCAGGCCATATGAGCACAAAATGCTGCCTATATAAGGTTGGAAACCACAAAAACGCACTGCCAAAGATACTTTTTAAAGATTTTGTAATAATAATAACTATGTTTAATTCCGTCCATGCTGGCTGCTATACCTAAAACACAACTTATAGCCAGGCTTTTATCTAGTCGTGCAGCAATTTAAGTACCTAACGGATATTATTGTGAATAAATGCAATATTTAACAAAAGATCGCTCTCTACTCTCTCTCTAGATTGATAAACAAACGCGAGATTATTTTGGTTTAAAGGCGCATATACTTTGGCGTAAATAATATATTTGTATAAAGTTAGCTCAAATATAAACCATTTCATATTATAGTAAGTATATATAGTATAAATAATTGTAATTGTAAATACGTTACAATGTTAGTAGTATCAAAAAACAAACATGATTAATGAGCATTAGTATTGCTTATAATGCTCCGACTTTAAGGTCCTTTTAAAGGCTATTCTCGAAAATACTTCAGTTCTTATTGTTAGCTTAATTTGGAAGATACCAATTCTGCGTGTGTGTCTCGCTCTCTCTATAAAAGTTGATCTACAAAAGAGTTTCTTGTATAAATTTCAAAAAGGTATTTAGATACATATAATATGTTTTCGTTTTTAAAGGCTTGCTTCTAGGTTCTAAGTATTCTAGATTTATCTTTGCTGTCAATTAATATAAAATTGCTTAGGATTTCATAGTTAAATTTTCTTATCTAGTTCAATTCTTGCTAATATTGTCAGTTAATAGTTTCAATAATTTGGCAGTTGGTTTAGCTAACAATTAATTCAACAACATGTTATAATGCAGGGATCCGCAGCAGAGAAAAGATGTCAATGTCAAGCACATTTAGGCAGTTACCATTAGCAAGTTATCTGCTGCCGCTGCCGATCCCTGTTGTAATGTAATATGCATTGTATTCCGCGTGTGGGTATTGTGCGTAAAATTACGAATCACGCACCATTCGTAGCATTGCATACATCAATCATAGTCAACCGCTTTGCACCGATTTGCTTGAACAAAACGAACCCTCGTGTTCCTTTGCAAGTTCCGCTTGATTCATGTCCAACGTAACCGGATCATTATTCATGGGGCAAACATAGTCTGTCCAATCCACTTCGTTTTGCCCCTTTGTACTCTTTCTACGCTTTAATGTGAATTGCGTTCGCTTTGGCGGCTTTATTTTGGCCGTTATGGTAAGCGGCTGATAGCCTGGAGCTGCCTCAGCATCGCGCTTACCATGTATAATAACAAGGCCCACGAGCTCCTTAAAATGTGTCGCCAAGTGACGGCGTAGCAGCGACTTGCTGGGCGGTATGGACAACAAATCAGCCAACAGATTGGCGTTGAAACGCGGCTCGTAAAACATAAGAGCACCATGCACTCCAGCACCTCGTAAATTTGGTGCATATTCCGATAAGTCCACTACGCGCAGCCATTCCATAACACGATGTGCGGTCCATAACTGCACAGACTCCTTGTCGCTGGTAGCGACTTGCTCGTTGCTTTCGCTCAATGTCGCAACGTTGGTGGAGCGACGTATTAGACCCTCGCCGTTCCAGGACATGCGACGCAAGCATTGTATGCCACAGCGCAGCGAGGCAATGTGCAAGCATGAACTGACATGCAACTGTGCCAAATCCTCCAGCGTTAAGCGATTCAACATGCGCCCATCAACCTTGGCCTGCATAAAGTGATCTTTATACTGGGGCAAACCAATATCATCCAGCCAGCGTAGCACCCACCCAACGTCCAAATTAGCCGCCTTTAAGGTAAGCTCGTCAAGTTCCTTGCCTGTAATTTCGTCTATGGCGAGTAGAATTTTTTTACGATGCAAAGGTAGCTTAAGGTTCAGCTCGCGTTCAATGTCAACGGGCGAGGCGTTAAATATGGAAACTGTAGGATTGGCCTTCAGCCATTTTCTGTGGATTACACAACATTTGTCATGAGTACAACAAATCTAACTTTAAGCTAGTTGATACGAGTGCAGGGATTGATGAAAGTTGTCGTGCAATTAGTTTGTTCCACATAGAGCGTCAACAAAAGCCAGTTATGGATAGATGGTCGGTTGATTGGTGCATGGTGGTGTAAGAGGCATATAAAGTGGGAACAACAAAACAATTTACAATGTAGCTTAAAATCAAAACAAAAGCAAAACTAACACATACAAAAATCAAACAAAAACATAAAGTAATACCGCAACCAAACCTATTTTGCCGATTTCAAAAACCCTAATAAAGCTATAGATCTTTTTAAATAGATATTTCAATAGACAAAAAACATTTTCATGCAAGAACTGGACTTTACTTAGTGTTTAATATGTACAATTCTGCATGATACAGGGCGATTTTTTTTTAAAATATTTAGCTTATAAACAGAGCGACTAGTTCCGAAATGTAATTCTCCCGCTTTATAACATAAGAACTAGGTTATAAAGTTATAGTAAGCAAAGTTCTTGAACGGATTATCTAAGTTTGAACTATGATTCCATGACACAAAGGAAATAAGATTACTGATTGAATTGATTCTAATGAACAAATTTTATATTGTACATGTTTAATGAAAATCAAAATACATATAACACACAGGTTCACCACAGAACGGGTTTACAAACAGATCACAAAACGATATAAACAGTTATTTACAATTTGTATTAGACAATTTATGTATTGATGCTGATTGTTAAGACAATACAATTTACAATAAATAAAACACTGTGGGATTAGTGTTAGCAACGTCGTACAATTTAATGATATTTATAGACTGCTGCCTATTACTCACCGGCAGTTATCCTCATAGCAACCTAATCCCATGTGTGTCAGCCAAGTGCACACCTCCTGCACGTTCCAGGTGCTGTAATGCTTGCTTGTATCGCCAAACAGTGGCGTCTGTGCGCTCCATTCAATGCGACCACCTGTTGTGGCACGTGCACCGCCTCTTCGAAACTCAGGTTCTGCTTGTTCCAAACCAGTCAGCTCGCAGTTGCTGCTATTGCTGCGACGCAACTTGCCAAAAATGTTACGCAAGCCGCGCACAGAACGTTCGCGGAGTTTTGGCGAGGGCGTTGATTGTGTTTGTTGTGATATCAAACTGTTGCACATTGCATCGTCCATGTGAGCTGAGGCGTGGCTGCTTAGCATGCTGTCATCTATTAGGATTTGCTCGTTGGAAGCAAAGGCCACATTTCGTTGCTTGCCGTTGCTATTTGCATTTACATCAAGGGCACGTGGGTTGTTGTTGTTTGTTTGAAACCGTAGCGTTTGTTTGCCAGCGCCGCCATGTGATCGAGGCAAACTGTGAAATTGCGGCGTAATCTTATGTCTCAAGGCTGAAGGTGGCGTTTTGGGTGCCAGCGTACCAATGCCCATAAAGCCTTTTTGAGTTATATTACCCATGCTGCCATAGGGAGCACCACCACCACCTCTATCATTACCATGTAATTCATTGTCACGCTCCAGAGCGGCGCGATGTAGTTTCAGCTCACTTAAGGCACTCATTAGCTCGAGTTTTTGAGTCTCAAAGGCAGATTGCGATATCATTTGACGTTGCACCTGTTCCTCTTTGCTGCAAAGTTGTTGGGTCTTCTCAGTCAAAAGGCCTTCTAGCTCTATTATTTTATCCGCCTGCTCTGATACACGCTCCGCCAACATTTGGTACTGTAAAGCCAATCCTTCCTTATCACGCTGCAAGCGGCGCATGCGCTCATCAGAATCTTGACGTGGTATGTGAGTCTCAAGCCAATCGCTGATAATGGCAGCGGTCACCGGGTCTGGCGCTGGTGCCGCCAAGCCAACCTAAGACACACATTTATTTTTTTAAGAGATAAAACTATTATTCACTCTGATAGTGCGTAGTTAGCTGACTTACCTGCTGCAGGGCCAAAGCTAATGTTTTTGCTGTTGACAGCACATTTGTAGCGGAAATCAAGTTGCGTTCACTGAGCGTAAGCGAAGCACCCGGCTGGCCATTGTTGGTTGCTGCTGTGCTTGATATGATGCCATCCATTTGTTGTAGTGCTGCTTCAAGCATTTTGCTTGCTTCTGTTGCTGTGGCTGCCATTTTAGTTTAAATTAATTTAAGCAAATTCCACTGTAAGTAATTCTAATGCTGGCTTTGATCGATGGGGCTGCCCTTGCGAATAAGCTTTGCCCAGGCTTTGTTGATTTAATTAAACGTGCACAAATATAAATTTATGTAAGCATTGCCCTAGAAGCATGTCTTCGTGCACTTTTAAATGCCAAATTTGTTCTATTTGTATAGCTTAGTACAAAAAATAGCACTACACAAAGTATTTGTGAAACTGGAAACGCAACAAATGAAAAGTTTTGCAACAGGGCTGCCAACTTATTGCTAGAGACCCGCATTTATCGAAAAAGTTTGTTTGTATCGATAGTAGCAATAGTATCGATGCCATTTGGGGTTTAGAAACCCATTCCTAATAAAACCAAAACAATATATAAGATAGAAAAGTGCATGTTAAAAAATACGTATTAATTGGCTATGAATAGATTTGCGTATATAGAAGCGCGCTTAACAGAAAATGAAACATTTGTTAGCCGTGATCGCAATGTCAAAATCTACGATGGAGACCATAAAGTAAGTAAACATGACTAGACGCTTATCTCATCTTTTATGGGTGGACCCAAAAACAAATTCTTCATTCTCAGACAGAGTTCGAGGAGGGTGAAGTGGTGCTGACTACTCATCGCCTTTTTTGGGGTCGACCAGGCGAAATTGCTAGAGCCGCCGTTACTCTTTGCCTGCCACTAAGCTATGTGATATCCCTCAGCGAGGAAACTAGTTCAAATTTTTTTGGGCGTAAGACGCGTATTATTATGCACTTACGTCCGCCCTTGCCAGACAAAGCGCCGGGACCATTGGACAGTAGCCGTGCCGCACATATCAAACTCTCAGGGAAAAATGGCCTAAGCGTAGAGTTTCACAGTGCTTTACGCGAGACGCTGAGCGCGCGAATTTGGGAAATCTCGCTAACAAATGAAACCATAATTAGCGGAATGAGCAGTGACAACGCATCTATAGCGTCTAGCAGCAATGAGAGATTAGCACGCATACAAAAGCGCACAGGAATAGGCGGCATCGAGCGTTCCATAGAAGCTAAAGCCAAGGCGACAGATGAAAACATAGCTCGGGCATTCCAAGATCTAAGCGTACTAATGGCCATGGCAAAAGATATGGTTGGTCTTTCAAAAACAATAAGCGGCAAAATACGAGAGCAGAAAGGTGAAATATCCGACGATGAAACTGTGCGCTTTAAGTCCTATCTATTGAGTTTGGGCATTGATGATCCGGTGACGCGTGATAATTTTACCAGTAATACGGCTTATTACAGCAGCTTAGCACAACAAATTTGTGAAATGCTGCTGGATCCCATCGAGGTTGGTAAAAATAACTGTTGGTTTTGGTTTTTAGCTAGTTTTAATGTTTTCAAATTAACGCTATTGAGCAAATTAATAATTGTCTTATCGAATGCCACTAGGAACACGGCGGCATGATGTCTTTGGCTGACATCTATTGTCGCGTCAATCGTGCTCGTGGACTGGAATTGCTGTCACCAGAAGATTTGCTGCATGCTTGTGAGCAGCTCAAGTCAGATGGCCCCATAAGGTTGCGCACTTTTCCCAGCGGTGCCATGGTGCTGCAGCTGGAGTCACATAGTGATGCTTTAATTGCTGTTGATACGCTGGAAAAGGTGCAGGCAGCAGAATCTCTGGCTGTGGAGGAGTTAGCCAAACAGTTGGGCATCTCATTGCTGCTGGCCAAGGAGCGTTTAATGGTAGCCGAACGTTTGGGCAAAGTGTGTCGCGATGAGTCTGTGGAGGGTTTGCGCTTTTATCCAAATAAATTGCTAAACCGAGATCTATGCTAAAATAAAAAAAAAACTGCTACAAACACTAGAATCTAACAAACTGTACTGTCCAATTCCACTTGTTCCAGTGTTAGTTGGAACGCATGGAATTTTGAATGATGAATAAAGTTAAAATTTGTTGTACATTTACACATTAAAAAACGTTTAATATTGTGTTTATTTAGAAGTCTTTTTAAATGTTTTTACTGTTTATAATTTAGTTCTTTGTTTTTGTTTTGTTTTTTTCACACATTCAGTAATTAACGGAGCTTTGCGCTGACTTTGTCTGCACTCATCAATAAGAGTTTTGTTTACTTTATTGAAATGGCTTATCTCTCATTTACTTTCCAATGAAAAGTCTCTAGATTCAGGTATTTTGATAAGCAGTTATTGAATTGAAATTACATTTAATACACATTTATAATCAATCATATAGCACATACATATATATATGTATATATATATATATATATATATATATATATGTCTTTATACATATACCTATAGACTAATATAGCTGTTTTGCTGCTAACGCTTTTATTGCTGGCATTACATTCAGTTATTCGTTTGGTTAGTATTTCCAGTTACGTGTCCAATTTCTCGTATTTCTCTGAGAATTTCTCAAACCACAGAATTTTGTTTGTTTGTATATAATTCGTACTCAGGTTTTTGGCTTTTCTAATGTAGTTCGAGGGCCCATTTGCAGCTGCGGTTTGTAGCTTGTATTTTGTGTCGATAAACGGCTTACCCTTAGCTTCAGAATTAGTACTACTTTATAATACAATACATAATTAATTAATTAATTTTTAGGTAGTACCATGTTTTTCTTGCTTAAATCACATTTATTATTTTTGTTTATAGTATATGTATTAACATTGAGTAAATTATGCTCGAGTGTATTGATTTGTTTGTTTCTTTCTTTCTTTTTTATTTCATATACATAAATAGTATGTAATGTAATGTAATGTTATTAATTTTAGTTATTTTTAATGTTTTTTTGTTTGTTTCAAAAGCTTTAAACATACAGCTGAAGCCAAAAACGCCAAACAATTACCGCAAAAATTGTATAACATAGTTAAAATCGTTACTTAAATAAATAATTTCATGCTACACTGAACTGGCTTAGTGGAAAAACAAATTGATTTAGTCATATAATAGCTTTTCATTACATTTTACACAAATTCTAACTCACTTCGTCGCTTTCCTCTCCATTGTACATTGCGCTATTACAAATACATTTGTTATTTTAAATAAGTAATTATGGGTTTTTAATTTATTTATTTTTTCTTTTTTTGACTTTTGTATGAGTTTCGTAAATATTACAATTTCACTTGCTGCTTAACTAGGCTAACTTTAAAAAATGTTTATATTTTTTTTTTGTTTTGGTTGATTTTTTAATTTTTTAAAAGAATTTAAACAATTGGAAGTACTAAACTTGGTTATAAATGAAAAATTGGTTGACGCTAAGACTTTTTATTGTATTATTAACTAAAATTTGTGGTTTTGTTTCGTAAAATTAAGTTAAGCGATTGTTTTTGTAAAAACTAAATATCCTAGTTATAATCATAATAGTACAATCATATAGTATAATATATTATATGCATAGATAGTGTATATATATTTATATGCATGTTTTTATATGAACGCCATTCACATGTTCATATATTTGTAGCTATGCATAAAAATTAGCATGTTTTGTTTTACAATTAATTTATTTTTGTTTTTTTTCCTTAATATTGCTTTAAATATTTGATTTTTTTTTTCGTTTTTTCTTTTCGATTTTTTTTAGTTTATTTTTTTTTCTTTTCTTAGAGCTTAGAGTGGTAGCTAGCACACTTAAAAGCTAGTTTTCTTTTTGTTTTTTTTTTTTAAAGATGCATAACAAAATTTGAAAATAGATTAGGACCGACTCTATATGTGGGTTCCTCAAGTGGCATTTAAAGCAGTTATTCAAATAATTTATACAACTAGATAAATATTAATAAGAACTGTTTTTGCCATCTATAACTTTTGAAAAAAACAATTGGTAGGGAGTGTAAAGAAAAAAAAAAATACAAAGTATGGACAATTGATATACGAATGAGTGGCGGGGCTTGACTACATTTTCAAGTGACTTGGATTTGTGTTCGTAGACCTTAAGGTTGCCTTTTGAGAATTGAAAACCCTTCTTTTTAGTTCCGACGAATTGCTCCATTTGCGACAAAATATATATATATATATATATATGGCATTGAATGCGCTGTTATGCTGTGGAGCTTACACTTGACTTGACACTTACACTTATATACATCAAAATATGTATGCGGGATCATCTAGGGGTGTACACTTTGTTGTATGGCTGCTAAGTCTTCTATTTACATATGTGTTTTAACCATAAACTATATAATATCATGCAAGTCAATTTAATATTCCTCATTTGTAAATTCAATTGAGTGTGGTGAGTTGCAATTGCTGCTGTGGTGACTTTTTTCACTCTCTCTCTCTCTTTCTGTCTGTCTGTCTGTCTGATGTTTTAGGCAATAGAGCTGAACGCAGGGCAACGAAATCCACGGAAAAAGCTCAAATAAGGCGTTATGGAAACATAGTTTCCGACATTTTAAGTTAATGCATTTTTTATACTAAAGGGGTTTTAATTTGGTTTGCCACAACGTTATAGCCAGCTCTGCTAGGTGCTGCCTGAATCAGCCAACATCTGTTGCAGTTCACTCCGAATCAAACATTTAGGAGTTCTACTTTGTAGCATCTGTCGTTGAGCGTCGTCGATTGACAGCCGCTTGTTGTTGTTGCTGCTGCTGTTGTTGTTGCTGTTGTTGCTGCTGCTGCTTAGCCGCTGCTATTGCTGTCAATGTGCGTTGACTAAGTTGGCCCATTGCGGTTGGGCGTCCAGGAATTTGAATGTGCTGCGGCAGTGTTTGCGATGCTATGCTCTGTTGTTGTTGCTGATTCTGTGCGGGCGCGGGAGCTTTTAAGGTCTTTAGCTGTAGCTTTTGCGTGGACATTACAATAGGCGCTGACGTCAGACTAGTGCTGCTGCTGCTAACCACATTTGCTGCAAGTAAAGAGCATAGAATTAGTTGGAATTTAGTTCATATTGATGTGATTATGTTAGAAGAAGTAGTTATTAGACTCGCTTAAAGATCACAACATTACAAAGTGGTTTTGAAACACGTTAAATGCCCGCTCAAGTTGGTTCGTCAAAGAGACATACATTGGCCGGATGCTGACCAAATGACTTGTGATCAACAAAGAGTTCCGTTTGGACAACCGTCCACAAGCTTCATAACACTTGAACCGCTCAAGCATAGCTTGAATTTTCAACATATCTACCAAGAAAAGACTCAATTTTTCGTTATGAGAGTGAGTCCTGAAGGGGGTGCAGGTCTCTCATTAGAGAAATACCAAGTTCTAATTGCGAACGAAGCTCACATTTGGCATAACATTGCCAGCAGGCATTGAGAACAGCGTGCAATCTTCCCTCAGCTAGCCAGCAAGCTTTGCGAGTGAATGAAACCCGGTTTGTTCGGTCAACAACATCCATTATAAAAACGTCACGAGGACCCAAGTTAAACAGTGTTTTAAGATTATCACGTCATGCAGTGCTCGTAGCACTTGTTATACCTTAGAGTGACGCTGGACTTAGCCATTGTGAACTTTTCAGGTCAGCTTAAAGTCAAGGGTCATCCCAAGATAATTAAGATCACCGGAGAGCTACACTGTGTACTTGCTAGCATCACAGCCATAATCACGCCTAAACCGGGCTACTTGTAGAAGTCTTTATCCAAGAAAAACTAATGATCACTGGTCATGGACATACCCAACCTAACTATACCCCTTAAAACACTGCAAAGGTAATTTCAATTTTAGTTAAGTAGCAAACTTACCATTCATCGGCGCGGTGGCTATTTTCAGCGTGGAACCCCCAATTTGCCTTTGAGCGGTGAGCAACTGGCGATTGCTGGCCAATTGCTTGGCACCCACCACCTGTATATTGCGCGCCCTTGGCTGAAGCGTGCCCACCAGCTGAATTGCAGCCGTTGTGTTGTTGGCCTGCTGCTGTTGCTGGTGCTGCGCTTGAACCTGTGACTGCGACTGCGCGGGATTAGGCTGGGGCAGGGCAACTCCTACAGCGCCTGTTGAGGTACGTATTGTTTGAGGATTTAGTTTTTGTACACCGGCGGCACCGACTATTTGAGCTGTAAACAGAGAGCAAAACGGGTGTGCGGGGAAATTTTTTTTGGTTGTTGTTTAAGGTAACAAATGAGATAGTTTTTTGGTATCTTTTTGCAGCTACTTTTTCAGCGACAATGGACTGACTATATAAATGAGTTGAGATATGAATGTATGACATGAAGTTATGGTAAGTTAGGTTCAACTTATTCAAACTGAAGTTGTTAAACACAAGGCGATACATAAAAAACCCAGATTAATTGAATGAATGAGAGTTTAAGTAGTTGGTTTGTTTGTTTTCGAAACGGATTTGTTAACAGGTTTGTGTGGTTTTTGGTTGTAAACGAAAAACGAAACAGAAAAAGAACAAAAGTTAGCATGTTCAAAAAGTAAGAGGAAAATTTAAATAATTCAAATAAATTTATAATTTTAAAGGTATTTATCGCCACACACACACACACAGTCACACACTGGTCAAAGCTTTGGAAATTTCTTGGATATATATGTACATAAGAAACTGCCACCTAATATCCATATATAAGAGAGTTAACGGATAGACTTCTAAACGCTCTTCTGTAAGAGCATTCTATGTTATGCGGTACAATTTCGTCAATTGGAGGATCAGATGGCTAAAAAACAGGTTGGGAAGATTTGTATTTGTCAGTAGTTAGTGGCAGTCACGGACCACGTCGGCACCACTACATAGGCTCCATCTTTTCCAAGAACTTCTAATCTTTAAATGATTACAATTGTCTGTGTGTGTGTGTGTGTTTTTGGTTATATAAATTAAGATTGCAACTTATATAAAGGGGGAAAAAAAACTGCTGTTTCTTCTTGCACTTCTTGCCTAATCTTCTCTCGCTGAGCAGGAAAGCCGCCTTAAATATCAATTGCTTTGCGATTTTGCTGCATACACTTTCATTCACTCACCAATTGGTAATGTAAGCATAGCCGTTGTTGCACCGCCTCCACCACCAGCACCGCCTGCGTTGCCCACCGCACCACTGTTGCCACCACTATTCGCTGGTGCTGCATTATTTGTTATGACCACAGTCTGTGTGCCGGCCACAGTCGAGGGCAGGCTCACAATGGTGCCCGTTGGTGGAGCATGTTGTTGTGATTGAGGTTGTTGCGTTTGCAGCGTTATGGTATGTGGCAGTTGCTGTTGTTGTTGCTGCTGCTGCGCGGAAACAGGCACTGAGACCAGCACACTGCGCTGCTGTGTTTGCGTTTGCTGCACATTTGTGATTGGCGTCACTTGCCCACTGCCTGTCGTTTGAACAACGGACAATGTGGTGCTGCCTGTGTTGCCTTGTTGCTGCGTTTGTTGTTGCTGCTGCAGACTATTGCCCGAGAACTGCAGCGAAATGGGCTGCGTGAAGCCAGGTAATTGAACTTGTACATTCTGCAGTCCCGCGAAGTTGGCCATGGCACCTTGAAGCTGTGAGAGATTAATGCCCTGCAAATTCAATGTGGTTTGTTGCTGTTGTGTTTGCTGCTGCTGTTGTTGCTGCGGTGAGGCCGAAGGCTGCGGATGGGGACTAGACATCGGCGAGTGTATGGACGAGGTGGCGGGTGAATGAACCAGAGTTTTCGTTATAAACTGCTGCTGCGAGGATGTGGGCTGCTGTGGTGACATATGCGGTATTGCCACTGCAGAGACATTCGATGTTACATTGCTGAGTCGCTCCAATAGTGTTTGATTGGGATGCGTTTGCGAGGATTGCGAATGATCGGAGCCGGAGGGCGAAGGTGTCGCTGTATTGCTTAGCAGTGCGCTGAGTCCTGCGCTCGATGGCACTGTGCCCACATTGGTGGGCACTGCAAAGCCACTGGCATTAGAGGCATTCGAATCACTGCCTGGCGAAGGCGCAGCCATGCCCACAACTATGGCATTGGGTGGTGCTACCACATTGCCGCTGCCTGTGGTGCTATCACGTCGCAAGGTGCTTAGGATTCGTTGTTGCTGCTGCTGCTGGCCAGTGTTAAGTATTTTGAGGCTGCCGCAAACGCCACCTGTGCTGACCGTATAGGCGCCATAGCTGGTTGTCGGATTGGTCATGACCGCCGGTGGTGAGGCCAGCTGTGACGCTAGGGCGGACATGGAAACACGCACAGTTTGGTGGCCAATATTCGCGCCATCTTGTAATTGCTGTTGTTGCTGCTGTTGTTGCGGGCTCTGATTGAGATTGACGGCTATGAGATTGCCTGCCGAGTTGGTGCGAAATGTTGTTGCTCCGGTGGTACCAACTATATTGATCTTGCGATTGGCACTCAACAGATTCTGTAGCACTTCATTCGATTGTTGTTTACGCTGAGTGGTCACTAGGCTGGGCGTGCCGCGTGTTGTTGTTTGAACATAAGTGGATGCGTCGGCAGTAGCAGTAGCCAGCTGTTGTTGTTGTTGTTGCTGTTGTTGTTGTTGTGGGGCTGCGTGCTGCACCAGTGTGAGCGTTTGTTGTTGTCCTGTGGAGGAGGTAAACGTGCCGCTGGCAACCGGCGTGCTAGTCATGGCTGCGGGTGCGCTGTTTAAAAGCGTTAGTATGGAGGCATTGCTAGAATTCTTGAGCGCGGTTGAGACGGTGTTGCCGCTGTTGTTGTTACTATTGTTGCTAACAGAGGCGGGCGCAGAGCTGTTGCTGGCTGCAAGGGAACAAAAAAAAATGTTTCGGTTAAAATGCAAGTTGTTACATATTAAAGATACTCTTGTATAGTTGAAACCATGTTTTCAAAGTCGCTGATCACTGTAATACTTACAGTGTTGTTGTTGCTGTTGATATTGATTTGCAGAATTCATGATACTGGTTACAATTGCATTAATTGCAGGATTTGGATGCATGGCCGTGTTGCTATTGTTGTTGCTGGCGTTACTTTGTTGTTGCTGTTGTTGTTGCTGCTGTTGCTTTTGTATCAATTGCGGTGTTGCCTTTAACTGCGATTGCTGTATTAAGAAAATGATACATAAGTAAAGAATCTTTTTAGTTGATTGCTTAAACACAAATTTCTTCAAACAATATTAGTTACCATATAACTAACTCCCAATAATACCTAGTAAAAACTAAACAATGCTTACCAAAATTGGCACATTGGAGTTTAACTGGGCTCGCAATGCTGAATTGGCACCCATCGCCTTTTGTTGTTGTAAATTGGCAGGTTGTATAGTTATACCAGAATGCTGCAAAGCCGTTGCCAGCTGTTGTTGCGTTTGTGGCGGTTGTTGTTGTGATTGCTGGGGTTGTTGCTGCTGCACTAGCACAAGGGAACCATTGCTGAGACTCACTTGATGCGTAGCAGTGGATGAGCTGTTGGCCGTCAATGGTTGCAGCTGTATGTGCGGCGGTGGTTGGGGTTGTGGTGTTGTTGATTGTTGCGCTGGTTGTTGCATTAAGGTGCCGCTAACAAGCTGTGGCTGCGGTTGTAAAACACTTCCATCGACAGTATATTGAGGGCTGGTTGCCAATGGTTGTTGTTGCTGGCGAAAGGTTTGCTGTACGGTAATTGCGTTGCTGACTGACTTGGTCATTTGTTGATGGGCCAAAGCAACATTAGGATGCGCCACATGATGCACTGTGGCGGGCAGCGTTTGCGTTTGCGGCTGCGGCTGTTGTTGTGCTTGCGCTTGTTGTTGTTGTTGTGGTTGCTGCGTAGTAAACTGCGCTTGACGCTGCTGTTGTTGTTGCTGCTGCTGTTGCTGATGTTGTTGCTGCAACAACAATCGCTGCTCATTGGTCAATCCCGTATGCGTTACAATTGGCACATGTCCAGGTATCAGATGCGTTATTTTAACCGCTTTGCGTCCCTCCTCTGTGAAAATCTCTCGAAATTGTTGTATATAACGATTCGCATGAACACGCGTGCCCAAGGCAAAGCGACAACTTTCGCCATTGCGTTCGCCCTCGCGAAAATCTCGATCCACATACAATTCGCCAAGAAATTCCGCATCGGAGGGACGCTGATATATAGACAACTTTATATGATATAATGCTCGCCGACCCTCAGTTGCCTCTCGCTCCGTTTCCAGCACATACTCCTCAATAAGCTGCGGCTGAAAGTTGTGCCTACAATTGGGCTGGCAGCCATCTTTACAGGCTTCACTAAACTCATTAAGCGGCTCCAGCGGCTTGGCAAACTTCTCCACATTGATTACATTCTCGGGAACTTTGAGATTGGCCGGATATTGCAGCGAGGGCGCACGAATAGGCCGTATTACCTCGTGTGGGCGACGCGGCACTTTCGATGTAAAGGATGAGAGCATGGCACCCACAAGAGGATTGTTGCTTGGCGCAGTGGCGGGCGTGGCGTTCGCCTGGCTGCTGCTCGTGCTACGCGGTCGCTGCCGCAAGCGCGTCAAATAATCACTGAGCTCCAGGCCATGATGATGCGTGAACTGATCCAGTTTGCGTTTGCGATTGATTGCAGTTTGCGTAAACTTTTTCATTTGACGGCGGAGCTCGTGCGAGTTAAAGCGCTGCCGCTCGTGCTGCGCGTTAATAGCCAGCCGGCCAATGCTCGGATCAGGTTCTAGACACAACGGCTCTGCTGTGGCAAGCACCAATTGGCTTTCCACAATCAGCTTGTCCTCGGCCGTGGGACTGGGCATTCCTGATGCGGCGGGCAGCGTGCTGCTTAGATGTTGCACGTCGGCAAAGAGCGTGGCATTGGTGGGCCGCAGCAGTATATGCTTCATATCACAGATATTGGTTGATGTTGCAAAGGTTTGACGAAAGTCGCGTATCTGTGCAATTACACAGCCCGCATAGAAAACGCTAGGCTTTGCATAAATGCGCGGCGCTTCGCTGCCATCTTGTGCTAAATTGAGCGTAACCGAGTCAGCGCATAGCATGTCCATGAGGAACTCTGGCAGGTGTTCGCGATCGATGCATTGCAGAAGTAGATCGTTTTCATAGGGCCAACGCAATACCTCGATCAGCGCATAATCCGACGATAATTTACAGCCGTCATCTTCAGAATTGTCGGCTAGGCGCGTTTTCGGTTTGGCTATGCTCTCAGCTGCATCTGAAAAGCTCTTGCTGCTGCGACTAGTTGAGCTCTTGTGGGCATTATTGGTTATTATGCTGGCCTCTGCAGATATCGCATCTCCAGTGACATTCGAGTCCGTGGATTGCCATTCGTTGGTTTGGGAATTGAGCATTAAATGCTCATCGTAATGCAGTGCCAGTGAATAACCTTTGTTACCGGGATATAAATTTACCACAATCGTGTTCAGTCTCTCCAGCTCCACTAGACGCTCCAGTATAAAGGAACGTGTGCGCTGCTTCAGCTGCAATAGAAATAGTTACGTGTGAGTGATATAAAAGCTGGATTAATAGAATTCGACTTACGCCCGTTTCCGTAAAGTTGTTCAAATCGCTGCTAAACAATTGCATATACAAATCTCTAATTCTTTCGTTTATGTTGACGAACTTTGTGGCGGAGGACAGGCTAGTTGCAGTATTGTTGCTATCACGCTTTGAGCTTGGAGTGCTGCTGACAGTCGTAGCTGCAACAGCGGAACGCGCTGAGGTTGCCGATAAAGCTGTGCTGCGACTAGAGGAACTACTGCTGCTGCTGAGGCTCTCTTTGCTGCTGTTTTTCTGACGTTTGCTGGGCGACGAAGTTGGCGAGGACGTGACCGTCACGTGATGATTGTGGTGATGATGATGGCTGCTGCTGGTCGAAGTTGGCCGCTTTTCAGTATCCCGCTTTTTGCTATTGTTGCTGTGCTCAAAAATTTTTGTAGTTGTTGCAGCTATGCTCTCAACATTGTTGCTGGGATTGACGCCCGGTGGTGTAGACAGCAAAAGATCAGGAACAACAGGAGAGGGCGACGTAATCGAATTAAAATTCGACAGTGTTGTCGTTGATGAGGAGCACGACGATGGCGATGGCGCAATTGCTATCGCAGTGTTTGGTAAACCGCTAGGCGCAACTGCTGCCGCAGCAGCACCCTGAGGTTCTGTGAGTATAACAATGTTGCCAAGTCCATGACCAGAGCTGCTCTCCACGGCAGCGCCAGACGTTGGCATATCTGACGGCGACTCATCATCATCAAATATGCAGATTGGCGGCTGTGCAGGTATTTGCGGTATGGCTTGCAGCAAGCTTGTTTCTAAAAATGATTTGCTGCTGCTGGGAAAGCTTACCGTTACCGAGGCGGGGGACAGTTGAGGGAGCTGCTGCTGCTGCTGATTGGCGGCAAATGTAGGTGAGCATGCAGATTGAAGCACTGTGTGCAGCTGATGGTAAGATTGAGAGTGCGACTGAGACTGTGGGGAGCTTTGTGGCGGAGTTTGATAGACAAATTGCGGCTGCTGCTGTTGTTGCTGCTGCTGCAGCAATACGCCGGTGCCAACGGCATGCGCTAGTCCCTGAGCACTCGCATTCAGTGTGCCGCCAGCGTTATTGGAGCCCTTTAGTTTCTTAAGCGTGTCATTTATGATAAACTGAAAATAAGAATAATAGTTATAGAGATGTTTTTTTTTTTGTATAGATCTTTGGGCTAATAAAACTCACGTCTGCTTCTTGGCATGATGAATCCAAGCTTTGCATTGTGCCAGTGAATGCAGGTTCCAGCTAAAGTCCAATGCAATTACCGACGACATTCAAATCAGGAAACAAAACGAAACCATTGGTATAAAAGCATGGAGCAGTTTTATCAGTATTTATTGCGTAGTATTAGCTCTATAGCGATGATACTACTTGTGGTTACTCTACTCGTTCTCTGCAAGTGCCAGCTGCTCCTTTAGGTTGCTGGTGCTGCTGACTTAACAAACGCATGCGCTGCGTCTGGCCTGGTGTTTGTTGGTAATGTTGTTGTTTTGGCTCTGGTCGAGGTCGTTGTTGATGGCAGCGTTGACGACGTTGACTGCGCTGATGCTGCTGGAGTAGACATAATGAGAGACCATTGACGGCCCTTGTCTGCTTGCCGAAATCTATCTATGCGTTTAACATAACATTTACTTAAGCATTAGCGTCTTTTATATATCCACAAAGATTTACATAAGGATCGCACGGGTTTGCTTAGCACCACTTGAGTGACAATATTACCATTGGCATAAGGCGTCTGATACTGTGTTTTTTTGCATCATTCCGTGCACTTGCAGGTGTCACTGCCTGCGCCCGAGTTATAATTTTGGTTTTTATTTTCGCGTTTCGTTTTCTTTTTCAACACTTACACTTCGTACACCCTACTACGCTACGAATCACGACGATTGGGCGATGCAACATTATCATATGTTTTGTTGCGAACAAAACACACTTTTTGCATAAACAAACTGTTGTAATATTGTTATTGTTTAATTTTCTGGCGATTTTCCCCCAAATGTAAATTCTCACTCTTCATCGACAACTTTTTTTTGCTACTGCTGCTGCTGCTTTGCGTGACATTTTCTCTTCGCCGTCCGTCGTCGTCTTTGGTGGCTACTATGCGATTTTCGCACACACACACACACAATTATTTTCAAATTAAAGATTAACGCAAAGCGTGTACGCACTACGCTTTTAATTTTATTTAATTATAATCATTGGTTTTAATTGTTATGGTCTTTCATTTGTTTAAAATTGTGTTTTTATATGCAATTGCAGGGGAAAAGGTTTTGCAATGTTTTACGATTCTCACCGAATGAAGAAACACTGGCAGCCGCGCAGTGTTACCACAATGTACGAACAAACGAAGAGTTGTGCGCACTTTTTGAATTAAAAATGCAAATAGTTGACATTAACGCACAACCAATTAAAAGTATTTTAATTGTTTAATTCTAGCTGTTTATTAAATATTTATTGACGGCAGCACATTTATTTTTCACATAAAAATAATGCAATGTAAACATTGTTACCGAAGAGGGTCACACTGATCAAAGATAGTGATGAGCTAATTGACGATAGCAGCAATCGCAAACCCACCCCAATGCATAGCGTTGCCAGATGGCCATAATAAAATTGGCGCCAAACGCACAATTTTTAAAACTATACACTTTCTTGACCGCTCGCAGTTTTAGCGCGTTTTAGAAATGCGCTTAAGTAGTTAAATAAATGCAATTGATTTTTATGATATATATATTTGTATATATATTTATTACCCACTTACAACACTAAAATGTTTTAATTTAATTTTATAGGATTCATTTGGATAAACTTAACTATTGTTCATAATTTATAATTATGAAATGTGTACATACATCAATAATCAGATCATGTTCAGCGTGTGCCTGTCATTTAATATTCTTAAGTTACCACATTATTATCATTACATACGGCATACTACGAAGTTATTAAGGATTAGTCTACTATTTCCATTAAGCATTAAGAATACAACTTTTGTCACTTGTGTGTGTGTGTGTGTGTGTGTACGTATACGCTTTTTCAATTGATCGAAAAATTGATTAAATCTACGATCAATTCGCATTTAGTAAAATCATTAATCGAAAATTTGTAATACATTCGCATTTGAAGCTTTTATCATTTTTCACATCATCATGAGATCTTAAAAAATCAGTTAGTTATCAGTTAGTTTGAATTAAAAGTAGCAAAGAGTTTTGCCTTTTGAGATGTTTGCCTAAACTAATACTCTACTCCTTTTGGCCTTGCAGCTTCTTCCAGGTATCACCCAACGCCTTGGCGAAATGATCATCTACAGAGGCTTCAGCCTCAGTCTTTGTGAATATTGAAATGTTACTGGACGAGGTCGGTGAGGCGGGAGGTGTATGAGTAGACGAGGCTGCAGCCAAGCCAGGCTCAGCCTTAACACGTAAAATAGCCGGCATGGTGGGCGTTGGCGTCGATGATGGCCCACCAGCACTCCCATAAGCTGGTGGTGGTGTATTATATCTAGGCGGCGTGTGATGTGGTGAGTCCAGCACACGCTTCGTTATTGTCACATCATTTAAGGGCGGCGGTGGTGATGTTGTAGATGCCACCAACTGCTGCTGCTGCGGCGGCGTTAGAGCACGATGTAAGGAAAGTGGCTCTTCTTGCGGCGGTGGCAGCTGCTTGGCAAGTGGCGATACTGAGGCAGATTTATCCGTGGGTGAATGCTGCATAAGCTTCGTGCCACTAAGCAGAGGCAGCGGCTGATATGAGGACAGCGACTCGCCGACAGTCGTTGTAGCCGCTGGCTGCGGCGACGGCGTTGGTGAGCTGGAGCTGGGCGTTGGCGACTTTTTGCCAAACAATGCTGCATAGTTTGGTCCCAGAGAGCGGCGGAAATGCTCATCAATGTCGCATACGGATACAGAATCTGCAGAAAGAGTATGACAATAAGTACAATGTTACCAAGTTATACACTTGCAAGACAACTTACCCGTGCTGCGATTATCGTACTCGCGATTGGAGTTATCCTGCAGTTCACGCTTGGGTGGCGCCTGCGTGATGACACTGGGCCGCATTGCGGCATAGTTTGTTCCAGGCAGCGGCTCACGATAGGGCGGCGGTGGCGAGGCGCGCTGACGGCTTGACGTCACAGACATATCTATTGGGCTGTCCATGTCCCGTTCATCCAGCTCCAGTTCAGTTGTAATGGTTCCAACGCTGCTGCTTCCGTTGCCGGTTTCATGAACTTGATATTCAGCTGTGCGCTGGCGGCGCTCGCGACGCCACTTTGTTGTTGGCAGTTCCTTTGACGTCAGACGCGTTTCTGCAATGATTGGGAAGAAGCGAACAAAAAAAAAAAAAGTAAGAAAACTGGTCTCGAAACAAGTTTTGATATTCGGGGTTAATAAGCAAACAGCAAAAAATCTCATTTAAATTAAAGTTAGCCATAAATAAATGTATTTATTTGACTTGGCGTGAGATTCTAATTTGATTATTGGGCGATTGTTGCGGTTTGTCCCCGCCAGCGCCAGCTTATGAGTGAGTGTGTCTGTGGCTGTGTGTGTGATGTGGGCGTAATGAATCATATAGAGTCAGCATAGCAAGATGACTTGGCAGTCGCCTGCAAAAGTCGCTAGCTATTGGAACAGTCACGTTCAAGTTTGTTGCTTAAGTCATTCGTTATTGAATGAATTTTGTGCGCCAAGCCTTGCCTAGGCTCGTTTCGCTATAGAGCAGACCAAAAGCAAATTATGCATAAAAGCCTGGCTCAAACACAGCAACAATAACAACAAGAACGACAACAACTGTCCCAGCCGGCAGACAAAAACAATCGAAACTCCAAGTCACAATAAAATTGGAAGAAAACTCGTTTTGCTATGATAATAAGCAAGATCTATATGTATGTTGTATCGTATATCTATCTATATATGTAACGCTTGATTTTACACTGAGCAAAATACATATGCGCAAGTTTGTATGTGTATTGGCGTGGGAAGTTTGTATTTGGGTTTCAAGCCAAGGGTTTGGAGAGTACCCTCCTCTAAACAGACGACAGCCTCTTTCGTGTTTTGATCACTTTTGTGCAGCGTCTGCGTTTGCCCTACTCCGCGCAGTGCAATTTAAGTTAAAAATAAGTCTAAGGCAGCCGCGAGGGGGGACAGTTCACTACTACATAGAGGGAGTTGTGTAAAGACGCGTGTTGGCCGGGGCCGAAATCCAACAGGCAACAAAACCAAACCAGTCAAACGACTTCTGTTCATTTTCAACGGCAAAGCGCCGCAAAAACTGAAACAGCTATACAGCGACCATCACCACCACATCACGGCTCCGCCTCAGAGACAATCAGAGAACGCCAAAAGGTTGCAAAAACAAAAAATGAAGTGGAAAAACGGAGCGCATGAATGAATGAATGAATCAAAGTGATAGTGGAGGCGTTTGCCAAAGACGGGTTTGCAGGCAAGGCACGGGTACTGCCCGCGCGTTGTCCTGTTTTTGGCCAAGACGTCAATGCGCTACGGCAAAGGTGCTTTCCAGTATGTTTGTATGTATGCATGTTGCTGTGTACAAGGGCGCAGCAGCCGCCAAATTGCAGTTAAAAGCAAAACATGTTATAAAAAAAAAAGGGACAGACACTTCAGACACAACACACAAACTGACTGCTACTACATAAAATGATGATAATGATGATGATGATGATGATGATGATAGAGATGATCATAATAATAAAGAAACATTCAAATTTTATTGCACATTTCCGGTCGGTCGCTCGTTGTGAACGCTGCGATTCGTTGTACATTTGTATGTATGCGTTTGTGTGTGCTTTCTTTTATTTATTTGTTTATTTATATGCGTTTCGTACTTTTTGTCTTTGCTTCCCGACTGCTTTAATGAACAACGAGACGCTGCTAAATCATTTTTTCTGTTGTTTGTTCATTTTGTTTCAAGCTTAAGCTAATTGGAGCTTGTAGCGCCCTACACGGCATACGGCGCGTCGTTCTTTTAAAATGCCATTAAAGTTCGTTTACTCAAGAGAGCTGGTCACTTTTTAGGGCCCATAAAAACTTGCACGTTTCGCAAGTAACTCCTAAAGTGAGGTTAAAGCGCTACTAGCTTCATGTTATGCTTAGATTTTCGGTAAATTTGCAAAGCCTATTTCCAACTTGTATTTATGGCAAATTTAACAGCGCACCTTCTATGGGTTAAGCGTGCTGCCAACTTAGTGACCGAACTGCCAAATGTTATCGCTTTTTTGAACGCGTCTGTCACAATTAGCATCAATCGATTAATAATTTGTCGTAATAACGGTTTCCTACAATTGCTACCCAAAAATGCATTGAAAACAACAATAATCGATTGTTAGCATTGTTGTTGTTGTTTTCAAAGCATTTTCGACTAGCAATTGCCGTGAAACTTCCAGTGGGAGACGTGTGTAACATGATATTGATAATACGGTTTATTAAAAACAGCTGACAATTTATCAATAAATTGATTAATATATCGAACAGAAACGATAGTTCTAAAGTTGTTATTACATATCGCAATACATACATACGTTTTTACACTAAAATTAACTTTGAATCAATTACCTATGTAAACAATATTTATACTTAGTAAAGTGCAAATCAAGGTATCTTGAGTGTGCCTTATGCTCTGAAAAGCAAAATTCCAAAATCGAATATCTTACGATATTTCTTACCAGCAGAATAACGACAAAAATACTTCAATATTGGTAACTTTGAAAAATTTGAAGCGTACAGTTGGGATGCTGCCATTCAGTGAAATACCCTGTAGCCTTTTGCCTACATAAAGACTAAATCCAGTATATGGTAAAATGGTAACGGAAGTATCTACTTTTATGTCTCTTTTCACAAGCTCGATATAACTAAACATTTTCCTATTGGGCAGTTTCAACTGACCAGCTTTACTTTTTATTTAACAAATGGACTTTAGCACCTGAGCAATTATATGCTTGCTAGGTCAAATCTATAATTCCCGTAGTTTGGTATTATTTAACGCACAAAATACTTAAAATGTGCGCTTCTTGTCTTTTTAGAAGACACTTGATAAGCTTACCTCGGCCAGAAAATGGAAATGAATCATAAACATTTTCGTACGAATACTTATTATAACTTTCGACACGTGAACTTAATTTGAATTTTGGGGATATAAAACCGCTATTTATAGGTGGTGCTCAGAATTTAACACGAAGAAGATTTTTTTGCGTTGAATAACTAATTGGCAAGTGGCTAAAAAAAAATAGTGGCTAGTTTAGACTGGTACAAAGAGATGTAAAAAAACAAAAATAAAGCACCGCTTATAAGATCGTAACAAGCGACTTATTTCGATTCGTTGCGAATGGTCGACAGTTTTGTCTTAAAAGCCATACATGTAGCTACCATACGATTAGAGAGACTTAGGATGGTCAATCCTGGTCAATCAATCAAACACAATTATTTGTTTGCCAGAAGTTCTCGGATAACTAAGGAAACCATCTAATACAACGTTTACAATTTTATACATTTTGAGTAGCAAAAGTTTTAATTTTCATGGAGCACATATTTGAAAAACAATAAATAATTAAATATCTTTGTTTTTGTTTTCTATTCCCGAAACATAAAAGGTATTGCAGCATTTGCGTGGACAAGGAACTAGACGATTTTCATTGCAATTGTGTCTAAGTGCCGGATTCGACGCATGGTTTACCCTGCTCAAGGATTGACAAATCCCGGCATGGGAATTGAAGCATGCGCAGCGCCAGCTGTAACCACATACTTGCACAGCCATAAACCAACATCGAACATCACCCATAGCACAAACTACAAGAATGCAGAGTTCCAAAACCCTTACAACAACTCGAGTTCCCATAAGAAGACTTAACCAGCTTAGTAATCACTTAATGGAGAGCATCGCCACAAAATATTCGTAATTCGTCCAAGACGAACTGTATATTTCATCTTTCTGGATGAAAATCTGACCATAAGTTCTGTTCTACGGTACCATAAGGGCCCAACTTACCTAAACCTGTCGTAAGCCCTTCTTACCTAATCTATGCTGAGACGTTTCTTTAATTGATCACAAAAGGATTGCAGACTGAAGGCATGAGGCTAAAGTTTGTCAGGCTAATTACCTAACAGAATTTGTAATCTCATCAAAACTAAGCTGAGACGCTTGGCTTATTGTTAGTGTAGTTTGTTTTCTAGCAATTTCGCACTTTTTTCAAACGAATAACGACAGCATAAGGGATAAATATGCACACAATCGATATTTAAAAAATTTAAAAAACATCGATTAAGCAGTTTAATTTTTGTTATTGATTCAGCCAAATAAAATAGCTAAATGTTGATTTAATTAGCGAACAATTGATAAAATAAACAACATGAGCCAAAATGTCCTAAAACTCAACAACTAAACAAATAAAGTCAGCAAATAAGTAACTTCTTTGGGCCGGAGCTTGTGGTACTGCATGTCGTCGGCCGACTTATATGGTATACCATATGTATGAGGAGGTACTATAGTATAAGGTAACCAACCAACAGCCAAAGCTCTCTTCACATTTGCTCTTTATGCAAACAAGTTGTATTCATTTGTGTCTATATGTATGCTTGTATGTCTGCCGTTGTCTTTCTATATATGTATTTGTTTATTTTCCATACACAAGACTTGTTTTTTTCTTATATTTTTATTATTTTTCGCGCCGGTAGATGAGTCATTCATGACTTGATTGCAAATCTGGTTTTAATATTTCAAACCCAGGCAGCAGTTACAGTCCAAGACGCAGTCCCAGTCCCCAGACCCAATTACAATACATACAAACAAACAAACGTACGTATTACTATTACTGCTGCACATGCAAAACATTATTTTATGAAAGTTTAATGCTTTTGGAGGCGCCGTCGTAGTAATTGAAAGCATTTGTATATATAATTTGTGCAATGTTACGAATTAGTGTATATGGCTGAGCAACGTGAGCGGATCTGCATCCGAGACTACTCAATTTCATAACTCTAAAATCAGGGCCATTAAACGGTTAGTGGCAACCGTTGGCACGAGTAAGCGTAGTAAAAGTGTTGCCGATTTCATTACCAATTTTTGCACACATTCACACAATATGCGGTTATAAATGAAACGTTCAGTCGCGTCATGGATTGCTGCTGTCGTCAACTGGCTGTCGCAGTTTGAGCGTATCCGATTGAAATGTCGTATGTCACTTGTTGTAGTCACTATCAGTAGGTAGTACCTAGTACCTAGTACCTAGGTAAAGACGTAATAGAACACGTCCTGGACACGCTTTAGATGATAAGCCAGCAAAGCTAATGCAACCCTTGTCATTCATAAAGTGTGTGACGTCATTTGAAGGGCTTGCCCAAATCTGCTACATGGCACGTTTTGTTTACTCTACTCACTAACCAAATGTTGCCTGAACTTTAGCATTAACTTTGCAAAGTCAACAACATCACGTGACACGTGGGTGTGAAATGAACATACAGCAACAAGAAACTCATATAACCAATACTTGATAGCCAACAAGAAAAGCAATATATCCAGCAAATCATAGACTCACATGACGCGGGCGTGTTGCAAATGAAGTTGTTTCAAACTGCAATTGTGCTAAAAGCGAAAAATTCTACGAATCTTCCAAGGCAGCAAGAGATCATGCTCATAGCTGGAAAACCATGAGCTGCATAAACATTTCCCGATTGTTAAGAAGCTGGCAATGGAAAGAGAGTACTGACAAAACGTAATCTGACAATTTCGAGTAAAGCCTTGATTTCACTATTTGAGAAGGCAGCTGATTTTTGATTCGGCTGATCTAGTAACTTTTTTCTAACACATAAAACAGCTCTTTGTGAGTTAACTTTTGAATTGGATGTACAATATCTGGTACAAAGAGCTCGCTGGATGTGTCACGATGCCTATGTAAAAGAAAATGCTTTTTTGGGCAGTTACCGTAATGTTGCCACTGTTAGAAACCTGTGGGCCGTTCACACACAAAAAGAGTTTGCCAGGTTCGCCAAAGCAAAACTCAGCTGACTTCTCAGATAGTGAAATTAAGGCTTAAGTTAAACGAGCAAGAAGCAAACCTGGGGCATTTGAAGACACAATAAAAGATCAAGATCCTATAAGGGTAAGAACTCCCTGAAGATAGTGACTGGTTTGCTAACAAGACAGAAACAACTTTAGGTTTTGTCAAAAAATCCCGCCCCGAGTGTGATGCCCTAGAAAAAGTATATTCGGAACCTGATTAGAAACATCCCAGATAATTAGCTTTATTTCGAGAAAGAACTGGCAGAGCAACTGTGCAGCTATGAGGACACACAATATATCTTAAGGGACGTAATGCAAAAACCTTATGTTATGGTTTCGACATTATGTTAACTAACAGTTCTTTATTCTATGAAACGTTGTGAAAAAATACATTCAACGTAAATTTTCGATTCCGCATTAAAGACAGACTATTTATAGTTAATTTGTGTTAGTTAGAAGAGCATTTCCATCTCTTCTAAGTTACGAGAAGACCATCTTTTCTTAGTCTTAAAGAGCATATTTGCTGTGTTCTTACAGCTCTCCTAGTTAAAAGATACTTTAGATTATTTTGTTTCAGATATGTAGTATGATTGTGATGATTCCCGAACTGATTTTATCAAGCTTTAAGGCAAGATTAAGATCATGATGCAAAGATAAATATCTAACATACAAGTTACATCCAGATCTCTTCCAACTTACAGGAGGGAAGGCAATTATTGAACTTCGTTTATAACCAACACATTTGGTTGACAAATTGTGCAGCTTAAAGGTAAGCCAAAATGAGATCTTACACTTTTCTCCTAATTGCAAACAGAAAACTGGCAAGTGATTCGATCTGCGTAGCACCCATTAGCAAGCTAATGAATATACTCATGCAAGCAACATGATGCAAGTAATACGCAACTTCAAACATAAAATACACCAAAGCCATCTGCATTTGAGACGAATAAATACCATGCTCTCAAGATTACACCCATTCTCATGAAAGTGACGGGAAACTCAGCCGTAAACAGAGGGTAAAGAAACAGGACCTAGAACACTTCCCTAAGTAACCTCGGCCTGAAAAAGCTGAATAACCGAGAAGATAATACGAACTGGATTGATTGACTTTGCAATGCATAATCTATTATCCAATACTTAGATCATGTGCGAAAGTAAATTTTGGTTTGGCTGAAGGTAAAAAGTTGTGGTATATCGCAACAAACCTTTCTGAAACTGGTGTTGTTGTTGCTGTTGCTGCTGCCTGTACAACTGATGATGCATGGCCGCAGCCTGTTGCAAGTCGCGCCAGGGTTGCCACAGCAAACTGTTGGCCATATTAGAGTTTTGTTGTTGCTGATTTTGTTGCAGCGATTGATGCGAATGTTGCTGTGCAGCTGAATGCGCCTGTCGTTGATAGAACATCGGCGTTTGTCCAGGAAACTCGCCAACACTAAAGTGATGTTGCAGGTGCTGCTGCGTAGCGGCCAGGGCAGCGGCATGCGCAAAGGACGGGAAATGCGGCGAATGTGCTGCTGATGATGTATGCGATGCGGATATTGTGGCTTCCTTGCTGGTTACTAGAGTTGCTGCCGTCGCTGCTGCTGCTGCAGCCGCCGGCGGCTGCTGTTGGGATGTGGGCGAGCTGGCTGTTGAGGATGCAGCCGAAGAGGATGCAGACGAGCCTGTCGATAATGCTAAATTGCCTGGAGAATTGGACTGCACTGCGTTGACCAAATCACGCGATTGCAGCTGTTGTTGTTGTTGTAGTTGGTGTTTGTTTTTAGAGGCAGCGGCTGCTGCAGCTGTAGCCGCCAGACGCTCGATTTCCTTGATGCGATTATAGTAGTTCTGCTCAAAGGCATTCAATATGCACAGATATTCCATATTCCTTTTGTATTTCAACTTTGTATATTTATTATAATGCTGTGATTACACGTAATCTTAATATGCTCACATTTCTTGCTGAATTGCCAATTTTTGTAAATATCGCATATACGCAACACTCACGCGGCACTCACGAGTTCACTTACGCAAATATGCAGGCGTTCGGTTCGTTCAAAATTTGAATGATACAAAAGCTGACGATTGACTCACTGATTGAATGACTGACTAACTGAATGACAGCCAGTCGATTTACACGCTGCCGGCATCAACGTATACTGGACGACGACGACAAGTTTGAGTGGCGATTTATATATTTTTTTTATGACTGCCTTTTAGCGCTTATTTTTGTTACGATATTTATTATTACGGTTGTTTGTGTGTTGTTTGCCTTAGTTTACGATTACTGTTTGCGTCGCCGCAGATGCAGATACAGATACAGATACAGATACTACACACAGATACAGATGCAATCTGTCTTGTTTGTCGCACAGCTCGGGTTACAGTTGTTGCTACTGCTGCACAGTAGATAGTAGTGCAGTAGTAGACATGGGTTGACGTGCGCTTCAGCTTCAAGTCGACTTTTAGCGAAATAAAAATAGCACGCCTTTTATATGCACGATGTACAGTAGACCGAGTGTTGCATGTGTGTGTGTGTGTGTGTGTTTTTCTCAGTAATAATTTGCATAGAAATCGGCAAAAGACTTCACTCTGCGACACATTCGCTGAACTTGAGCGCCAGTTTCGCTTTCGCGTGTAGGTTTTTTTTTTTTGTTTTATATATTTTTGCTTAAAAACTTTTTTTTAAATATGTTTTCACGGCGCATTGCCAGCACGTTTTGTTGACTGAAGCTCTCTAGAGACCCATTACTCGGCAACCGCAACGACACAAAGATGGAAACGACGACGACGACGAGCAGCAACGACAACAACCACGACGACGTGCGTACTGCTACTTAATAGCTCCACGGTCAAATTCAAACTGAGACTCGTCGAACTGCGCCAACTGCTTGGCTAGCTGCTGGCTTTGGCTGCGCAAAGCTCAAGCTCGAAGTCTCCAAAGTCTCTCTCGGCTTCAAGCCGTCTCTCTCTCTAGCGTTTGCGCGCGCCACAAAATCAGACTTGGATCTTGCCGCTCTCTCCACTTTATTGTTCCTTTCATGTTTCATTCGTGTGTTATGGTTTTTTGCAATTGGCTTGACGACTGCTGTTGGCGTGTAGACTTCTGGTTTTAAAAGCCATTTGCACTTGCGCCAGTTGTTTACTTGTTGCTGTTATTTTTTTACTTTTTCTTTTGCTTTTATTTTTCCTTCTTTCTCTTACCAATTTCCGTTTTGGTTGACGCTTGATCGTTGTTGTTGTTGTTGTTGGGCTTGTGTTTGTTTGCTTTCTTTGCATTTCGGTTTTGGTAACTTTTTACCAACTAATTGAAAATTTAAGCTGAACTCTTGTTTTTTTTTTTGGTTTTTTTTATCCGCATTATGGCGTCTAAAGGGTAACTAAATGGCATATAAAAATTTAATATTAGCCATAGCCACAACGTCGTTGCAGTTTGGGTTGGGTTTTGAGTTCAGCTCAGACTTGGATCTTGGGTTGGGCTGGGTCAGGCAGCAGCAGACAGAGCACATGGCGTGGGCGTTTTTGGGCCCGGTCAATGCATGGGTCTCTCATTATAATGTTAGCAAACACATACTTATGTATAACGTATGTAAGTTTGGCTTATGCGTATAAACAGTGGCGTACATATGTAGATTTTCGCTAAGGGGTATATATGAGTGCAGATACATAAATTTTCCTTTCTTTTCCAACAAAAAGTATATCTTTTATGGAAGTCGTTTCTTAGTCGTCAGTTAGGTGGATCTCGTAGACTTGGATATCTAGCTTTTGATACTTCGGAGCTTAAGAAAGGTATTTACTCCAATTACTTAAGAGCTTAGTTACAGAATTCTAACAAAAATTTCAATATTTGCCATTTTGTCAACCATGTTATGTTCGAAAAATTTTCTTCTGAACAATTATCCTAGTTCATTTGAAGGATTGATATCGCAGCTTTTATTTGAAAGAGAATGTATATTGGCGCACTAGCAAGAATATGTTAAAACTTGACGCTTCACGTGAAACCCACAGCAATTCCTATAACTTCTATACATGTCTGATCTCGAATACGATTCCTATAAAAATTGGTCGATTGCACAATACAGTTCAGTCATTTTCAGCAAAGAAAGAGGTCTTTACAAATAAATCGCTCTTTAGGCTATAGGGGTAATTTGAAGGAATTTGGCAAACAAAAGTTTAACTTTTTTAAATTTTTGTATGAAAGATAAGTTCACATTTATCGGGGCTTTTCATTAAAAAATTTTATCATATAGTTAAATCACTTCGAAATTCCTCAAAAAAAAAAGTGAAAAAGTGCCAAAGACATACATGAGTCTTTCCAATAACATCAGAACAGTATTTATCTGTGTTTATATAGAAGAGTAGCTTAAGTCGACATAAGGCAATGTAGAGTTTATGCGCTCTGGAGCTTTAGAGATGTCAATTCAAGTCACCATTTCTTTTTTGAAACTTGTACATTTCTTCTTTCACAAACTTAACGCCGTATTTTGTAAGTGTACAGAAAAAAAGATGACGTTACAGGGTTAAAAAAAGAACGGTGACTTATAATGACTTGTATCAAGTTCCAGAGCGCAAAACGTCAACATTTCCTTATGTCGACTTAAGCTACTCTTCCATATGACCACAAATATATATATGTATATATATGGTTGTGACACAAAGTTTCAGTTGCATTATAGGTTTTAGTGAAAAAAGCATTTTCGTTTTAAAATATATTTGAATTGAATTTGAAATTGTCAGTTTAAAGGTAAAAAATTGTGATCTATTCGTTATATCAAACTTTAACAATTTTCATGTTTATGGCTTGTATACTTTCTGCGCGAGAAGAGCATATGACATTCTTTTTCCCAAAACCTGTGAAGATTTCAATTTACTTCCCCAACATCTTATACATAACACCATTTCTTCACTACAAAAAAAGAATCTTGCAAATTATGTGTTATATATAGATTTTTTTGCATCTGAAGTTTTCAGACTTTCTAATTTGCGTACGCTTGTGCGGGGGATGCACATCCCTATATGCAACCCCCTCTTTCCACGCCCATGCGTATAGGACTGCAAAAGTTGCTTGCGAAAACGACAACAAAACGAAACAAACAATAGGTCGAGCGTAGAAGAGCTGCAACAACAAATAACAACGGCGACAACAACAACAACAACAACAATGTAGTGTCTATAGACCAACTTCAACTTCATATGGCAAGTGATGGTCGTCGTAATTGTTGTCGTTGTTGTTGTTGTTGTTGTTATTGTGTAGACTTTTGTGGCAGCCAAACAAAAAGCCAACAAAACTAAAAAGTGACTGTTGTCTGATTGTTGTTGCTGTTGTTCTTGTTGTTGTTAACGTGGTAAAGCAGCAGCCATTGCTGCAACGAACTAGAAGAAGAAAAAACAACTAAAATAAAATAAAGCACAGCAGAAAGCAAAACAACACAAAAAGAGAAGAAGAAGAAGAAGAAGAAGAAAAAAACTACAACTATAAAAAACCCGTTTTTAATTCAATAGCAGGCCCATGAAATTTTGCGCCCGATTTGTACAACTACTACTGTTGCCTGCAACAACAACAACGACAACAACAACAACAACTACAAAACACAAAAACAACATCTGCAACTGCGACATGAGTTGCAACAGTCAACAACAAAAACAACAAGAATATCATCAACGGTAACTGTTGCGCTTTGGAAAATCAATCAGCTGCTGATCTATCGATTTCATACAACGAGCATAATTCGATTAGATCAATCGAACGTTTATTTGTTCGCACGTCTGTTTGTGAGTATAGTATGCACATACATATGTATATGTGGTAATTCATGTCAAAATATTTGCAATTTTCCATTGCGTAGCAAAACTAAATTGAACACAAAAATTGGCAAAAAGCGGAGTTATTGAACGATTGATTGACTAACTGAACAACTGAAGCGCCGCCGGTAAAGTCGCATGGCTTACTCATCATCAAAACGCCTGCTATACGCTTGCAGAGTCTCTATTCATTTGTTCAAGCAGCGTGTAACTCTAAGAAAGGAAATATATACATATTGAAATGCTTGGGTTCACTTTCTCGCAGTGGTCCCAAATAACCGTCAACTTTTTCAGTTTGTGTGCAAAAACCGATATTTTTGTTTCGGTTTCTATTCGCCCATGTTTTTCCAGAACCACTTTGAAGATAACAAACTGGCATAAGGTCTTTTGTGTACACGCATGACTTGTGAGCTTGTTCACCTGTTTGTGCTTCTAAAACAATACTTAATGAAACGAAACATATTTGAATATGCATACATACTATATGTGTGTTCTTTTGACAAAACCACTTATCTCGAAATAAGACAATTTCACAGGATTATAACTTTTGAAAATTCATATTTCTGTCTTACTGGCATCATTCTGCGTTTAAAGTGTCAAAAGTTATAGAGTACGTCAAATCAACTTTTCTTCTTCCTCTCCTGCAAAATGGCTGAGACATAAGGGTTTTGTCAAAAGTCCACAGATATGTATGTCTCGTGCCTATTTCAACTATTTCTCTACGCCACACAACAACAACAACAAAGGAAGAACCTTTTCGCCTTCCTGTTTGTTCTTTTCGGTCTTTTAGGAACACATACTTTGAAACATACTGTTTCTACAAGACCGGGCCGACTGAGTCATAAACATAAAACCGAGGACACGAGCGCAGCGAGAAACACGTTAAGTGCCGGCTATAGTTGTTGTTGCCAGAAAATTCATTGTCATGGACACAAATTCTATAGTGTATCGACTAATCGTAACTACTCGACATTTGCCGCCTTAGTTGTGTTTATTTTTAGTGTAGCGTGAAACATGCGCACGCATGCGCAACGAGGTCAATCGAATGGCAATCGCGGCAGCTACAACAATGTCGACAACAATAACATGCACAACAACAATAGAATGATTTAAAACAATAGCTGGGTTAATATCTATAGAGTAGTACGCTCGTACAATCAGTCGAAAAGAAGAGCAGAGCACCAAGAGCTGAAATTAGAGCAAGTTTCGAGAGAAAAAAAACGAAATTGATATTGACAAAGTGACAAAGTTGCTGAAATTCTGCAACATTACTTCAATAGATGGAAGGTTTCTTTACTTTATTTTGGAGAGTCAGCCCTTCAATGGGTCATTTCGATATAGTCTTTTCGACTCAATCGAGCTAAACAACAATATAATATTACGCTTGCAACATGAAAAATGCTTTGGCACAATAACAATTACCATAAGCGCATTTTGTTTAGAAATCAGTGCAGAAATTTGAAACCTTGCCACGACATAAAAGTACAGACATAGCCACAAAAATAGGTCATGGTATTGGTGTTGTATGTTTTGGTTGCACATTTTGTCACGGAAATGCTAATGGCAAATTAATAAAACTCTTCGAAGATACAGACGACAGATAGCGCACATTTTTATATGTTTTTTTGCAACAGATAAACAGACTGTTTATATTTTGTGAAATCTAATGGAGTCGCTTAAGTCACATCAGATATATGTATGTAGTACTAGGTGTATATATGTATGCCAAGAGTTAGTTATATAGCGCTCATAAAAACAAATCAGCAGCAAACCAGTTCAAAATTTAAATAAAAGCTGAACGTGCGCGCGATTTAAAACCGGTTCGCAAGAACAAAAAGTAACAAGAAACGATTAAATAGGCGAAGGAGATAGATAATCATAACATAAATATGGTTGCCATTAAAAAAATAACATATCATCCGGTATTAAATCAAGCGTGAGAAAATAAATTGAAACAAATGTTTCAAATTTTAGTCGAATTTACATAAAATTGGTGAAATTGTCGCCTAGCTGGAAGCTGGAAACATAAATTTAACTATGCAAATATATATGCCATTTCGGTTGGTCTGCCGTTATAAAGCCGGCAACAACCGATTTCCTAGCCTAAACTTTCATTTCCCAGCTTAAGTGGCTCGATCCAAAGCCATAAATTAGATTGTCTTGCACTTTAGCTAAATATCGGTAAAGTTTGGCTATCAAATGCGAATGAATATGAATAAAAACAGAGCAAAATTTCGCTTTCAGATTGAGCTGACCAGCGATGGATCTGTTCTGGGTTTTGTGCTTCGCATCCCCTCCTCGAATCACTAGCAGCAATCATCCAAAATTCGAAACAGCCATATGGGAAGTCCCTTGCCAGCAAGACGGGCAGTAATGTGTAAGTCATTAAGCAAGTATTTCCTGTCCGATGCGTCATAAGGTATCCATTCTAAGCAGTAGTCACAATCTTGTCTTTGCCACTAGTCTCACATAGCAAAATTAGTGCCGCAACTAATTTTTCCAAAATGCACAACATTGCCGTAAACAAATACACAGGTTTGTATGTTTGTGTGCTCCGAAAAAAACCAGTCGCACTTGGAGGTAGGAAAGAAATACTTTGTTCCTCATGGCTTAATCAGGTAGAAAAAACAAATCTTACAAAATTAATTTTAATCTTACGTTTTCCTTTCGTTTTTTATATGGGATGGCCGAAATGTTCATACTGCTTTTGGAACTTAATTATTTTATTAAATCTTGAGGTTTTCTTCCATTTGCCATTACAAAAGAAGCTATTTTGAAGTTTTGCACTGCATTTATACTTCCAAAAGAAGTATGAAAGGTATTATGCTTATAGAAGGGACAGTAGTAGGTATACCAACCAACATTTTATAATGATTTTTCTTAAAAAGTATGAAAGAAGCCTTCTTTAACCCTGGAACGTTATCCTTTTATTCTGTACACTAACGTCATACGGAGCGCGTAGTCATTTTGACGAAGTATGACGTACTAGGGTTAAGGAACCGCTTATTTTGTTGTAGAAAGTGTGACCATAATTTGTCAAACATACTGCAGATGTGCTATCGATGTTGTTAGCAAAACAGCTGATTTTCCCTTCACTATTCAACACGATTACTGCAGTTCATTAAAACCACTTGATATGCTCATTTGGCCCATAGTGCAACGTTAAGTGCGCATATTAAAATGTGTGGCAAATAGGCAAATGTTATGTTTAAATACATAAATATATAAATAACAGCAGCAACAAGCAACGGCTTCAGTAGTAACTTAGAAAATGGAAAATGGAAAAAAGAAAGAGGCAGAGTCAGGCGTATTTGGCGGGACGAGTTGTAAAACGAGTTTTTCTCATTTTTTTTTTTTTTGGTTGGTTGGTCGAGATTTGCGGCAATTATGCGCACTGTTTGGCAGTGTAGTAAAAGGAAGAGAGTGCCAGCTTGCCACAATCAAAAGAAGAAGCATTCATGAGTATTGAAAGGCCATGTAAATTACACGATGAGCCGACACATGTCGACGTCTCCAGCTGTGCCTCTGAGCACTCGAAATTGCCACAATTTTTCTTTGGCTACATATGTATTAGTGTGCATGCCCCATGCCACACAATTTGTGTAACTATTTGTTTATTAATTATGGGCACACACCAAAAACGATTTCAACTTACATACTTTGGCTTTGGCCCAAGCAGCTTAATTAACGGCCATCGACAATCGACCCGCTTTTTTTCTGGAACCTTAACTTGAAAGTTTTCATTATGGTTATTACACTGGGCGCTGTGTTGCGTGATTTATGTATTATATATTTATGTATGTATGTATGTATGTACATGCTGCCTTTGATTATGACAAATTCATTAATCATGCATAGGTTAACGACATTTTGCATTTCGGGCTGGCTGATCAATCAAATTCTGACTACTACGACAACAACAACTATTACAACAATACAAGCGAAAACAGCTTGCTCTGCGATTTATGGCTAATTGGTGGATTTGTTTGTTTTGGCCAAAAGCAGAATTGTTGACATGTGCCCAAAGGTTGGGGTTCTAAATGAGGTTAACTCAACTAACTATCATGTCTGGCTAGCAGCATCAGAGAGCATCAGTGCAAATTACAGTCTCATATGAAAAGCAGCAAAAACAACAACAAACGTTTTAGTACACAGAGTCGTGGCGGTGCTCGAAAGTGGGATGCTCTGTACTATATAAAAATTAAGCCTTAAAAAGTTATGTGCTCGCTAAACTCGAAAACGCGTGGCCCGATTTTAACTAAATTTTCACACATTGTAGACAGTATTAGGGAGAAGGTTTTTGTCAAGTTTGGACGAATTCCAATAGATGACGCCAAAGATATCGATACAAACAATTTTCCATATGAAACATACTAAATGTGTTTCTACTTAGTAAGCAAGCATTAACTTTGAGGTAAGGGTGTAGGTAGAGGTAGAGGATATAAAGATATTGGTACCAATATCCGAAGCTTGACTTAGTATGAAGAAGAGAGAGAGAGAAAAAGAATGAAGAGGAACGGGATGGGGAATGGGAACGGGAAGAATTACTGACGGCTTTATAGGCTAATGATAATTTTTGGACCCCTTTTTCACCAACTATATGAACACAAAAATGGTTGAACCTTATATCATTGTAAACTGAATTTTCATAAGAAGTGCAGAATATAAGTTTTATACATATATTTTGCCAAATCAAATAAATAAAAATTATTAAAAAAAAAAATCATTTATGTTGAGATGTCTTTACGTGTATTGGTAACTAACTGCTCACGATCGTTTTCTCAGATGCTATTGGCATTACTCTCGCAAAAGCAGTGAGCGACGGCCTGAGCTTGCACTTCGGTTGCTTCTATGTAAATAGCCGACAAGTTTTCGGATCCTGCGGGCTATGTAAGAACATGACTGTTTTAAATGTATTTGTGACTCGCAGCTTAGTTGCTCAAATAAATCATAGAGAGAAAGAGAAATCGAAATGAATGATTTTTATCCGAAAAGGTTAACAAAGGATAGAGTTAGGCCTTGCTTATCCATTGGCAACGATTACTCGAGGAGCTCTACAGGGACAGTAACTCATGTTGGGCGTATGGATGAAGAGGCTGCTCAGAGAAAGTCCGTTCCCCGTTGGAAGTAACACGTAGATATTGCACCATTTACCTTTAGTATAACAGAGTGAAGAGGGCGTGTGCGAAACATTCTGGATATACGCTTTACATCATGGCGTTACCCGATAATGGGCTGTTATGACCAGTCAACGAGATAAAGAAAATATTTCCAAGTTTTACTTGGATAGCGTTAATCTTGTGGGGGTAAACCGCGAAATTCTATCATGCAGGCGGTGAGATATCGACATGAGCCGGCAACCTTCATCTACTTCAAATACGAAAAAAGCATTGTTTGGTAAAATTTACCAATTTAATTTTATTACTCTTATGGTGTCCGAGATCTCGACGTCCAGACAGACGGACGGACGGACATGGGACATCGAAGGGATGGACCCACTCATACGAGAACTAGCCGAATCTCGTCAATACAAAAAATAATGTTGGCCTCCAGCTCTTTAATCGTTAATAGTTTCGGTAGCGTAAACCAGCGATTTCAAATACCGCCACAAGAGTGCTGCGTACAATACACAGGAAGTCTTCTGCTATCAGCAAATTTCGTCCGACGAATGACAGTTTACGCCGCCCTGACGCAACCAAAAGCCTTCAAAATCTTGTGTGACTTTTCGAATGGTGATGTAACTTTAGCTCATGAACCAATTAGACTTTATAAGCCCGCGAACCGAAGTCATTTAGCAAAATGTTTCACATAGTGGACGGAGGACAAAGTCCAAATTCTTAAAGCGCGTTGGCGAATCGACTTTCTTTGGTTCAACAGCAACCATAGCTTATGAATTCGTTGCGAATGAATACTGCACAAGAGAGTATACTCAGACATGACTCGATCCATAAATTTGCCTTTAAGCTACTCAGATGAACGATTATGCGGAATCTACACGTAAAGACATCTTAACATTTTTTTAATTTTTTTATTTCTTTATTTCTCTTATTATTTGCCAAAATATATGAATACAACTTATTTTCTGCACTTCTTATGAAAATTACCTATACAATAATATAAGGTTCACCCATTTTTGTTTCCATATAGTTGGTGAAAAAAGGGTCCTATTTATATAATAGATTCCGTTCCCATTTCACCGTTTGATGGATTTAGTGTTTTTGGGAAAAAACGGTTCAGGGCACCGTCCCGACTGTCTGCCTTAAATTTTTAGTTTTTATTAACTCCGTTATTGTGACGTCACTCTTTGGGCATCTCTCTACACCTCTCTCTTTGTCCATCATCATCATTCAAAAACCCCCTCAGTGTTGACGCTATTTAACAGCCAGTAACGTCTTACCCTTAGAGGGTACAAAAAAGATCAATGAAAACGCTCGCGCGTTTTTAATCGCGCGAAAAACGCGTGTGCTGTTACCTCGTTAAAATTTCAAGAATTTATTTTCAAAACATTTTATCGCAACTATTGTGGTTTTTGTTGTTATTACTTTGCTGTTTCAGTTGTTGTTGTTGAGTGTGTTTTATATATGATTATATTTAATAAATAGCTTGCTATGTGACAGCTGTGCGCATATTTTTTTTAAAGGAATTTGTCAAATATGTGGCATGTATATTTATGTATGTTTATATGTGTATATATGTATGTATATATCCATGAATATGTTAATAAAGACATTAAATTGGAGCACGAAAACAAACAACAAATAATAAATAAGTAGACTATCAGAATATAGAAACATTCCATAGGAGAGGTATGCAGAAATTTGTATATGGTTTATACAATTGTTAAGTTGTCGTTCATGTGATAAAAAATTGCCACAGATTTAGTTTTATGTATATTAGAGTAACATTTAACGAAATTCAAAATTTCTATAAAATCTTCTGATTAAATTCAACTATTAAAAGAGAAAGAGACAAATTGAATAGGAATGAATGCACCCATTGGCATTTCAGGACCTATTAGCGGGAAATCCATCTTTGTAGACGACTCGAATCGATAGATAACCGAGTTGTAGCTGGAATCTTTCCAAACGAAGGTTCTGGCCATAAGTGTGGCGTCGAGCAATACAAATATTTACAATGATAGTCTAGCGGTTATCAAATTCGTAATTTCAATGCCGAAAGCGAATTTAAAATGGCAAAACGTGACAAACTGCCGAACAAGTCGGTAAACTTGGTCAAAATAAAAAATCATATATCAGAGCTTTGTTTGCTAAGTCGAGTTAGATGTTCTGCCATTCTGCGCGTCTTTACAGAACAGTGAAGGGGTTGCGGAGGGAACGCTGGAACACCTTCTACTTTTCCATTTGAATCTCTCTGTAGAGAGGAGATTCTTCGTGTCTTCTTTAGACACCATCTCGGAGACGTTCTTGTTAAGTCTCAAACTAATTCCTCTGATCATCTGTTCTACTATTACATAATAGAAGCGTTAGATCCTACGGTATCACAATAGGCCGATTAACGATCCCTGTTTGTCCTGCCTTTAGTTCTAAGTTAATCTAACCTTCGTGTTTAGGTTATAAACCTGCAAAACTCTCATTTTTTTTACAGTTGAGGTTTTGAACCTATTTTAATGAATTTCTGCAGTATCTTAAGCAAGTTTGAGCAAACCTGCACAAAAAGTAATTTACTACTAATTTACTAGAATGTAACAGTCTGTAAATCATCGAACGATTCTAAAGTTTGTATTGATTGATTTTTGAAACAGCAAATGTATGCTTTACCTTGCGGAGCGGTGCTTCACCGTCGGTTCTGCTTGACTGTGAGGTATATTAAGTTAACTGCCAGGTCTTGACGCTGGAGCTTCAAAAAACTATATTGAGGACCATTTCTAAGCAAATATTTGCTCCCACCAGGCGTTTTGGGCAAAAGATTTGGAATACTATGACGAGATCTTATTGAATACTGAGTCAAATCATGCACAGCAAAGCTCTCCATGCCATTAGTTTGATATTAAATTATCGATCGGTAGTAAAGTTCCCAAGATATATGAGATTTGTTGGCTCCGCAACTTTCGAAATTTCGAATTTTTTGAAATAGCGATAATTCGAAAATGGTGCTAGAAAATCCAAAATGGTTTCCGGATTCGAAATCAGCGACACAAAATTTACCGAAAAAGGTATTTTTTAGACATAGGCCTTTCATTGAGATCAAATTTGTTGCATAGTGTTATTAAACGCTTTAAGGTTGTGATGAAGCAACTTAGCTGCTTCGTATCCTTCCACTCAGTAGTATCATACAAACATGCATCTATATCATCGAGCAGCTAAGCAAGTTGAAGGATCTCAGACCCAACAGCAGCACAGCATTGAAAATATGTATTTAGAGAACTACAACGCATTTTCCGGCAAAGCTTGAAACGTTCTATTACACATCCTATCTGCATCCGGCGCCAGCTCTCTATTTGGTTTCCTATGTAACATTGTAGCTCTGACAAAGTAATAGGGGCAACATGGAACCATGAGTCTGCAGCATCTCAGTGGCAGAGCCCAAATTGAAAGACAAATCTCTCCTCATGGTGTGCTGCCAGTGCCACTACATGCCCTAAATCTGTGCGACACCAATCACCATATCGATAGACCTTATCTTAAGTGCTTTTGTTTGTGGGTTAAATTTGACTGTCCGATTACAAGAAAATCGTCTTACATTGCCTGCAGTCGTTTTGCAAACGTATTTCGGCTGCAACTGTTGCGGCTTTGAATTGGATTTGGCATTACGCATGCTGTATGCAAGTTGAAGCAGTTACTCACGATCAAACCGATCACGATTTGAGTTGCAGTTGCTCAAAATTTCACGATCACGTATCGCGCTCGTTACCACAACAGTTCACTTATTTATTACACTAATAATAAACTTAAAAAAAAAAAGATTGGGATTTACGCTTAATCGCTTATAGTAAAATTACCAGCCTTTCGGTTTGTACACATAAATCAGCGCTTTATTAATATTAATATTATATCAACGTTTGACTAACAGCGTGACGACAGCTTATCGCCCATTTATAATCAAATAGTTTTACATATAAATTTATTAATTGCACAATAAATAAATAATAAAAAATTTTATGAAGACAGTCATAAACCGTCCCGCCCGACAGTGGAATACCCTGTACCCTTTTTCTTCATAAACACAAAATACGGTAAAATGGTAATGGAAGTATCCACTTTTATATCTATTTTCATAAGATCGATATGCTCGTAAACATTTTCCTATTGGGAAGTTCCAATTGACAAGTTTTCCTATTGGTAAGTTGCACATTATGGGGGCAAAAATTACTTTAATACCCATAACTGCAAAGTTCTTGGGCCAATGTCGTTGAATATAGATCAAAATTACATTTATAAAAGTTTGTGACAATTTTCAAATCAATATATTGGGGGTGTGGCTGTAATTTACGTAAAACGATTGAAGGGGAAGGGTGGATTCTATTGAAAAAAGATGGATGCAGTTTTTAGGGTCACACGAGTCTCCACAATACATTTTGTAACTCTAGCTCTCATGTATCCATATCTACATGTAGTGCAATTTTGAAGCAGTTTATATCCATGGGGGGGGGGGGTTTGAAATTAGCATATTTTTGACTATAAATTTTGATGTATTTATCCGATTTCGATCATTTTTGAAACATAGATTCACATAAATACGACGCATACCTTTTTTTGGCTGCAAACAGCAAAAATATGTCACAGGGGAAGGGCGCTTTTTCGGTGTAAATGCGCATCTTTTGGTAAATTTTTGTGCCTCTACCTTTTATAGTGTCTGATATCTCGACGTTCATACGGAAGGACGGACATGTCTATATCGATTCGACTATTGCTCCAGACCATTTTTGCCAATGGAACATATGAAACAATGCACTTTTCCTGGAAAATGCGCATCTTTTGGTAAAATTTGTTTGCTCTAACTCTTATAGCCGCTGGGAAACACGTTACAACACGGACAGGCGGACGGACATGTCTATATCGACTCGACGATTGCTCCTGACCATTTTTGCCCATGGAACATATGGTCTGCCACGCCTTCTTCTGCCTCTCTAATACCCTTTTTGCACTTTTTGTATAGGGTATAAAAAGTACACAAAAAATGCTGAAGGCATTGCGCTGCATGTCTAATCAAATTGTTATGTGTGATTTCTGTGCGTGTGTGAATATTCGTTACAAGTTCGCACATTTCCTTGGCTGGTCACGCGGCGAATTTGTTTGCCGCCGACGCTGACGTCGACGTCGCTATTTGTCGTATGCAAATTGCATAAATAAATAAATAAATAAAATAAGATATATTGAAAATATGCAAGTCTCTCTCGCACACACACACACACACACACACACATACACACATACACGAATTCGTGCTGCTACAGCCAGAAGCGAGGGCAGTCGCTGCTGCTGCTTCTGCTGCTGCTGCGGCTGCAGCTATTATTGATAACGGGCCGTGCGGTCGCCGAGCAGAGCGTCGAGTGCGAGCGCCGTCAAAAATGCGGCATTTGACACATTTATGAAAATCGGAATCGGAATGCGCTGCAAACTCATTTTGTTGGAATGTTTTGTTCATTTTTGTACAAAAATAAAACATTCGTTGTGTGTGTGTGTTTTTGTGTGTGTGTGTGTGTGTGAGCTGCCGGTAGAGATTATAAGCAGATGTTCGGAATGCTCTTTTTATACCCTGTACACAAAGTGTAAAAGGGTATTATAGATTTGTGCCGTGTATGTAACAGGCAGAAGGAGGCGTGGCAGACCATATGTTCCATGGGAGCAATAGTCGAGTCGATATAGCCATGGCCATCTGTCTGTCCGTGTTGTAACGTGTTTGTCAGAGACTATTTTCCATTTTTCCAGGAAAACATGAAAATCCCCCCACCCCCCCTCGCCAATAAACTGCTCGAAAGTTTAGATAGGACCGGCATTATTTACATAAACTGGAAAAACTATCATGCTTTTCTTAGGAAAGGGAACTTACAATACTAATCTTCCAATCGGTGAGTATTTTGTTTGGGAGCTAACCAAATATTATAATAATGAAATAAATATATCGATGGACAACCATGTGAGCTAACTATGTTTGGTACGTTGCATTCGATTAAGAGAACTGAGTTTCGTTACAAAAACGGCTGCCCTGTTAGAACTCCCATATTTTATATAGCATTATTTTCTATCCAAAGCCTAGCAGAATGGTCTACCTTCTATCGCTCTGCAATCACATATTTGATCAGATGTGCAGTGTGATGGCATGTTCCACCAAAACCAATCGATGACCGGTGTTTATCTTTTACTGAACTCAAAATGTGGCTTTTAAATAGCTTTACAGTTTACTGCCATAACATGTGTAAGTTGAGTAGAAACCCAATCACTCGTAGAAACTACAACAAATGTCTCATAGACTAAGTAGTAGCTCTTGTTTATCAACAAAGGTCCGTAAAACATTAGCAATCTACGCTATAATAACAATTACAGTTCGAAAAATAGATTTGCAGCTCTTTTTATTACAAAAAGCATCAAATGATTAAGACTTTCTAAAAAAAAATTCAAAAAAGTGTTTGTGGCGAGCACAATATTGAGATATGCACAGAATGGGTAAAAACGATTATTTCTCAACCACTTTTTTTCATAATAAGGAAGAAATGTGTTCTACGAAAGGCTAAATTAAGAGATTTAAGTTACATGGTCTCTATGACAGAAGCAAAATTGAAGCTGTTTAACTTTCTGTCCAAAATATTTTAATTGAAACATAAAATTCATATAACCATTAGTTATTAGTTAGTTTAGTTGTTGGAAAGCTGCGGGTCATGTCCGAAGCCATGAGATGACTCCGGTCATGTAGACCTGTATTATTACTTTTGGAATTCGATCTGTATTTTATTTTTTATTATCATGTAATTTAAAGAAGTGGTAGTCGATTCGACTAACAAAGCCCACAGACAGGGTCGAAATAGTGATGCGCTTCCAGGTTTAAGAATGATGACACAACGGTGGGCGCTTACTACCGTGGTTTCAGTCTTCTTTCTATCTCATATACATAGATAAGTCCCTATCGAGAGTATTGTGAGAAAGACTGAAGCCATTTGCGAACTGATCGCGCCTTGTCATCAGGCCTGGTAAGCTCACGATTGACCAGATATTTACACTACTCCAAATCCTGGAAAAGACCCACGAACACAATTCACATCCATCACTTCTTTGTCGATTATAAAGCAGCATTTGAAAGACCGTTGAGGGATCGCGTATATGCTGCACTTTCTGAGTTTAGAATTCCTGCAAAGTTGATAAAAAGAATCTGCCCGGAGAGGTCTAGTTGTGAATGAGAGCAAAAGAGAGTATATGTTTTCTTCGAGTAGAGACGCTGCGGTTGGACTCTCAGATTGATGTTGAAAACTTTTAATGTTAAGGATTGCGTGTTTTCTGTTACAATGAAGAACGATGTACCTCATTCGATGGAATTACGAACTCTTTGAGCTCTTCGAAGAAATTGTTATAGTCAAGCAAATTAACATCCAGCGGCTATGATGGATAGGTCACGTTTTGCGTATGGATGTAGAAGCTCCTTCATCGCCCGAAAAAAAGAGGCGCCTGTAGGAGTGCTTTGTTGGTTATGGCTCATTTGAACCAGGAACTATTCAAAAATTTTTGTGTTTATAACTCCTAAACCAACCGAATTAACTATGAAATTGAATTGCAGATTTCTAGGTTAACGATTTAGCTATGAAACTTATAAATACAAAATTTCTGAGCTCACAGACAGTAGAGATAGATAAAAAGTTATACAAAAAAGTTTGTTTTCGTCTTTTTTCGATTTCTCTATTTTCTGTGGAAACCCTTCGGGCTTAGAACAACTTTCGAACTTTTTGACATACTGTCTACCAATTTTTAGTCTGGTTTCTAGCTTCATTTTCTCCCACTTTTCTTTGAGAGCCTTTCTCAAATCATTTTATCTTGAGACTAAGCTGTGTAGTAAAATGACATGTGCGCGCCATTCCATATCTACCAAGATTACATATTGCCAGCCTTGAGCTTGGTCTGCAATAGAGAAATTTACAGTGATAATACCAATAAAACACACAATGACCTCAATTAAATTTTGACCTCCCAAATGAATCAGGTAATATCCTTTGTAAAAGCTTGGGTGCACGCAAAGCTGCGTATAACATCGGTAATAGTTTGAATTTTGGAATGATCAAACACTTGGTAGATTCCTAAAAGTACAAACAATTAGTATAGCAAAAAACCAGCAGGTCTTCTATTGGTTATTTGTTTTTCTGTCAACCTGGCTTAAAAGGAGAATTTAACTATATTTTTTGTAATGCCCAACACTAAGATATAGCATTTAAGATCATTTTTACAATGGCAAAAATAAATGTTGAACTTTCAGGGAAACAATACCCTAATCCTCCGTCACTAATTGCCAACATATTTATAAAACTTGTAACAGATATTTACTTTACTGTTCAGATAAATGCTTAAAGGGTATCCGATTGTCGGTCAACGCCCCGACTGTATCCCATTTTTTTATTTTGTGCGTTCTTTACAAATATGTCATTGAGTTTGCATGCATTTTAAATGCCATGAATCATCGCGCCGCAAAGGAGCCAGTAAAAGGTAACTTAACTTTTCCATATGTTGATGGAACACATTTTTGTTACAATCTTAAGTTGTTTTCTGGGCTCAAAGGTGAAAGACATAAACAAAAAGAGTACGAAATGTTGCCCTCATAAAGTGTTTATATGGAATTTGTTAATGGCCGCAATGTCAATTAAAAGACTTACCACTCGCATTGTTTTGCACCATGGTAGCTGCCCGGGAGAGCACATCGAGCGCTGATTCCATGTTGGGATCTAGATTTTGGGACTTTATAGCTCAGGACGCGTTTATAGGGCGCATGTGATGCACTCTGAAAGAGAAAAGAGCAAATTAAACAACAAACCAAAAACAAAAACACAGCAACTGAGATATGGCACTATACTAAACTACTTTATAAAGATAAAGAAGAATTGGCATGTAAATGGTACGAAAACTGAACAAAGACTGTCGCTGGCTGTCGGACGAAAGACGAAATCCTGCTGCTGCCAGCAAACATTTTGGATTTGTTTCATGTGTGCAGATCACGATGCCTGGGGTTGGGTGCGGGGGCATACGTACAATGCAGTTTGGGACAGGTTTGAAGAAAACCCGCAGCAGCAAACACGAAATTTGGCAGCAACGCGCACGAAACCGAAACGGACTTACTTAAAATGCCATATTGTTGCCATGCAGAGGGGCTCTTCAGCAGCCTGAAATTTGGATACTGCTTGGGGGTTTTTCTTTTACCTTTTGTTTGCTGTGGACGCTTTCAAATTGTTGCTGTTTCAGCGTGCGTATTTGTGTGCGTATGGAATGCAGCTGTTGTTGTTTTTGGTAGCTTTGCGTAGCAGAATTTTAGAATTCTGCAATGATTTATGCTAGTTGTGTTTTAGCAAAGCAACATCACTTTAATGCACTTGGCTTATTTATTTTTGGTACAATTATAATCACAATTCATGCTTTAAGATTTCACTTTGTGGTATGCATGTATTTTCAATACACTTGGCTTATATGTGCCAGCATTTCCACTACTTTGTTATTTGTATAATGTTTCTATAGTTGGCTAAAGTGCTTACTTAGCCCCTAGGCCGAATAAAACGATTTTTTACAATAATGTAAAATATAAAATGTGAAATTATGCCAAAGTTGCTGAAGTTAGAGATGAGATACTATCGAATAGCACTGCTGATGGCATTGCCACCATTTATGATATCGATAATTGTGATTTCGGTTAATTATTTTTGAGTTGACAAAATTGAGTTATTAACTCGATTGGTATTTATATAGACTATATTTTCGCTGACTTTTATTATATATTCGTTATTCGTAATCGACATTTATGCTGCTTTACTATCACTGCTTTAGTAATCGAATTTAAACAATTTTTTTAAAAAATATTTTTTGTATTTGCTTAGATATCTTAAACCAAATTTAACTGATAAATATTTTAATATTAACAACATCAAAACATTTTCTAGTAAATTTGCTCCAAATTTCAAATAAGCAATGCTGCTGATTTGGCAACGATAAATAACATCGAACATTGCGGCAGCGTTGCCACCTTATCCGTTCCTGACATTGGCGCAAAGTACCAGCTTGTTGAAAATCATCGCATAAATGCAGTTTGGTGCAATCTCCAAACAGCACATCACTAACGAAAATAAGTGTAGGCCATAATGGTGAGCAAAATAATAAATATGTAATTATTGCCTAAATTGAATAAACCAAAATGTTACTAAATTACAATATATAAATAAAAAGCTAGTTTTATGTGCTGCTTTGCAAAGAACTCACAAGAAACGCTGACTTGCTGCACTTTTCAGTGACAGTGTCGCTGAAAAATCAATTACGCCCGCTATAAAAGCTAATACATACATACATTTGTACATATATGTAATGTTTCAGTCGTTGTGCACTTAATTAAAACTCGAGTCAACTGAGGACAAACTATAAGGGGTACGTGTGGGGCGTCGGCTTTCACCCAAAACAACATTTGTGCCACCAAAAGAGGGCAAAAGTGAAAGCTTGCAAAGGCGAATTGCAGATTTTGCTTTCAAGGTCGTTGGCAGGCAGCTCTAACTCTTTGTCATCATTCCTATACACGCACACACAAAATGGCCATAAGCTTTGAAAAACATCGTGCGGAAATTGTGGCCGCTTGGAAGGATGTGCTCGATGACAAAAGCAGCACTAACTGGGCTCTGTTTGGATACGAAGGTCAGACCAATGAACTAAAGGTTGTGGGCACCGGCGAGGGCGGCGCGGATGAGCTAAGCGAGGATTTGAACAGTGGCAAAATTATGTATGCCTTTCTACGCATTGAAGATCCCAAAACAGGCCTTAACAAATACTTACTCATTAATTGGCAGGTGAGTCAAACGTTTATCTTATCTGGCAGCTTTCGTAAGAAGCTATATATGTTTTTTAGGGAGAGGGCGCACCTGTTGTACGGAAGGGCACTTGTGCTAATCACATACATGACGTTGGTAAACTGTTATCTGGTGCTCACTTGACCATAAGTGCTCGCAATGAGGATGATATTGATCTGGAACGTCTACTAAAAAAACTGAGCACTGTAAGCTCGGCCTATAGCTTCAAGGAGCCACGCGGTGGCATGGAGGAGCAAAAAGCGCCAGTGGGCACCAACTATACACGTGTCATACCCACAAAGGAGCTTAATGCCAGCGTTATGCAGGATTTTTGGAAAAAGGAAGAGGCCGAGGAAAAGCGCCGCCTTGAAGGCGAAAAAGAAACAAAGCGCGTGCAGCTGCAAAAACTTGAGCAGGAGCAGCGCTCACGTGAAGAGAAGGAGCATAAGGAGCGTGAAAAATTGGTCATAAGCACGACCAAGCTGCAGCCGGCGCATGTGCCTATAAAAACGTAAGTCATGCCAAAGTAAACAACTACATATCCCAGTCTCAACAAACTATTGATTTTTCAGATCCCCTCAGCCGTTGAGCCCAGAAAAAACAGTGCCAGCCCTTGGCAGTGATTTGACGGATGCCGAACGTATGCGCCAGGCGCGCAATCAGGAAGCTCGCGAGCTCATTGGTTCGCGTGTGGGCGCTGCCAAAGCCATGTTTACCAAGCATACCAGTGAGGGCCAACTTCAGTCCAAGTAAATACATGCTACAATGCTGTTAAAATTGCAAATTTAACAATTGCTATTCTGCAGACTCAACACACAACCGCCTGCCAAACCCGCGCGCAATTCCATTGCTCAACGCATCAATGTTTTCAATCAGCAGACGCAAGTTCAAGATATGCCTGTAGCAAGCACCACTGTTCGCGATGTGTCGCCCGTGAAGCCACTAGCAGCCATTGTTGAACCGTCGCCTGTCAAGCCCGACGTAATTTGCGCCATAGTCAATGCAGAGGAGGATAATCCACCTGTCGATGACTTGCCATTGGCTCATGAGAGCGAGCAGTTCTCGACTATCAAGCGTTCGCCGCACAGCAAGACCAACTCCTTGCAATCACAGTCGCCAGACGAAACGTCTTCGTCGAATGAAACGGATACGGCTGTGTATCAGGCCGACGAGGAGGAAGTGCGCACTAAAGTCTCGGTCACTGTGCAGCAACCACAATCAACCAAAAACGGACTAAACACTGTGGAACGCAATGACTGTAAGTTGATTAAAGGCTACTTCTATACACAGTTTTACCACTTTGAATTGTTTTGTTTAGTGACGGACCTGATCAATGAAGATGATTTTATATGCCAGGAAAGCTTGGGTGATTTGGGTTTGCGTGCACGCGCGCTTTACGACTATCAGGCAGCTGATGAATCAGAAATTACTTTCGATCCGGGCGATGTTATAACACATATCGATCAAATCGATGAGGGCTGGTGGCAAGGACTTGGCCCCGATGGAACCTATGGACTGTTTCCGGCAAACTATGTCGAAATTGTAACCTAAGCACGTATTATGTCAAACTGCAAAGCAGCTAAAAAAAAACATTTTTTGCTAGATATTTATACATATAACATATATAAAATTGATATATAAAAATGTACTTTTTTGGAACGTGTACCGAAATTTCATAAACATTTACCTACTACTAATTGCTATGGACTCTACTACGTACATATATTTATATACAAAAGCCTACACATGCATATTAAGTGCATGTTAAGAAAAGAAACACCCAGTAATACTGTTTTTGAACAATAATTTAATAACTAATGAGATTTCGAAACTTACTATGCAAAATACTTACTTATATACAATATACTTACCTATATATATCCAACATAATGTAATACATCACACGCAATTGTTATAGAGCGTTTTGTTTGATATTTAAGCTAGAGACTTGTGTATTCCAACATTGTAGTACTTCACTTGTGTATATGATAATGATAATAATGCGATTATGACGATGATTGTTTTTCTTAAGTTTTTGAAACACTGTTGCGTCCTTTATAATTATAGCCAATATTTTGTAATTTGTAACCAAGACTTCCAATAGAACACAACTGTGTCGTCCTAATATTTAATTTTTGCTGCATTTTATACACACTATTTTAACTATATATATATTTGAATGTTATGAGCAAGTTTTGTAAACATTTCCAATAAATTATCAAATATTGTGCAACAATAAGCAATATAATGACACGATTAAAGTGAAACGCACATTTCATATAGTCAACAATATCTACATATATTTCTTTTAATTAGTAGCATAAATAATTACATATATTTATGTATATAGTATAGTATATAGGTTTTAAGAGATGTTTGTTTAACAATTTAGCAAAAAGTTGCGCCTTCTGCTATTGACTGACATATATTGGCCACACCTTTGGTAAGTGCAAACTGACGCGATTTCTTGTTCCTGTATGTGAGATCATACTGTGCACCATTTGCAACCGGCCAGCCAAAAGAGTTGTTCTGCCTTTTATCTCGAATAATGCTCGCTCTGCTCTCTTAATCATTAACTGATATACATATAATTATTAAAAAAAGAACCAATATATATATATAGATAATTATTTAGCTTTTTGTTTTTCAAATATCGCATGGCTTAAATCTAATCAGCTCTTTTGAGTTCATAGAAATGATGAAATTGTTTGCAATGTTTTTAAGGCATATGATAAGTACACACATCTTAACTTTCAATTCTAGTTATAAAGCGAAATTCATTTTTTGAGGCACTTTTATTGATTTACTTAAGGCTAGCGAAATTTTGTTGTTGTGTCAGTGTGTGTGGTGTGTGTGTGTGTTGGTTATGTCACATGAGATTTGCACGACTAATCAGTAATTACCAAATTATTTAAAAAAAAAAGAATAACAAGTGCGAAATCTAACAATTACTAGGTATCGATACTTTAAATCAAAATCTTTTGAAGAATTCAGCGCGCTTTATCATCGCTTCAGCTCTCTTTGCATCAATCTTTCACTTGAATTTGGTAATTCTTTTGCTCAACTGTTTCGAAATGGTCGCCGTGTAACGGCTCTGGGTTCATCATTTACTGGACTCGTTGACCGTAGTCGACTGCGCTGCACCATTGCCGCTGACTTCCTGCTGGCTGCTTGTAGTTTGCGTCGTCTCTGCTGCTGCAGCTTCAGTAGCTACTGCCGCACCTGGCGGTGGTGGCAGCGGTATAGGCTCCTGTATTTTGGTAGCATCCGCTGGTTGTGGTGTCGTTGGCTCAGCCGCGCTTGTCGCGACAGCCACGTTCTCATCGTTTGTCAGAGCCACATCACCGGCAGCCAATCTAGCATTCTCTTCGGCCTTAGCCTCGAGCACATTTATGGAAGCTTGTATGCATTTAATGGCTTCCTTGCGTGCCAGACGTATGCTATCCTTGCCATTCGTATCGATGGTGTCCAGCTTGAGTAAATTACGCGTTAGCATTTCATCCAAATATGCATAGTCTTTCTCCTCACGCGTACCCTTAAACTGCTCCACTTTGCCCATTAGATCCAGCACATCGCGCTGTATGTCTTGTATCTTGTTGATGGAGTTCAGCGTATGTGGTGTTTGTGGTGGCATGGGTGCACCAGCATCGGGCATCTGCTCCTGCTGCTGAGTATTAAGTGGACTGGGACGTTGCTGAGTGTGTGCTGCCGGCTGCTGCGGCATCTGGGCATGCGCCTGTGCGCTAGCTGTAGCTGTGGCTGCACCTGCTGCAGCATGCTGGTTTGGTATCTCCTTGTGCGCATTGATGATGGGCTCAGTACGACCCTCTACAAAGATCGGTATGGTGCGCACATAGCTGCCATTGGGTGTCTGCGGCGGTGGAGGCGTCTGCTGTTTCTGCTGCGGCTGAGACTGCGTCTGTGGCATAAAGTACGGCTGCGGTTTCTGCTGTGGTTGGGCCTGCATCTGTGCAGATGCAAAGTACGGCTGCTGCTTTTGCTGAGCATGCGGCTGCTGCGTCTGTGGTATATAGTACTGCTGCGGTCCAGCACTTGTCTGTGTGCCAAACTGCTGCTGCTGTGGCTGCACACCAGGCGCTGGCTTTGAACGTGGCTGCTGTTGTTGGTATTGGAAGTTCTGCTGCTGCTGCTCGGGTGGCGGCGCCGAGTGAGAACGCGCAGCCTGCTCCTGTTCGGCAGCGTTCTTTATGCCCATGTCCATGGTATTGCGCAGACCATGCTGATTTAGCGGCGCACAGTCTACTTCGGAGCGTCCAGCTGGGTCCTCTGTCTGAATAGCGGCATCACAAAGACGCTTCGAAGGCGACTGTGGCACAGGCTGCTGTGGCTGCGGCTCTGGCGCATAATAAGCAGCCTGCGGCGGCTGTGGCATAGGCTGTTGTGGCTCTTGCGGATAATAAGCCTGCGGCGGCTGTTGATTAACACTTTCCGCATGAGGCATTCCGCCGCTGCGGCGTGTGGCAAAGCTCTCGGGTATATACTGTCGGAACTCTGAGGGCAATCTGTTGAAGAAATCATCATCAGCTTGCATGCGATTGTTGGCAGCGCCAGCTACACGTCCACGACGTCCCAATGTGGAGCTAGCCCACTGTGGCACTCCAAAGTCTGCAGCATTGTCGAAAAAAAAATCATCATCAGCATGCATAGAGTTGGTAGGATGATGGGGATCATGCAAACTATTCCGCTTACGTGTGCCATTAAATACACCAAATGGATCTTGATGCAGGCGACCCAGACGTGTGCGTGGGAACATATTATCCATGTCCATGTCCGATTCGAAGCCAAATGGCGGCGGCTGCAAGTAAACAATGCCAGTTAGTATACATTTGTAGAGGTATGTGTTCCTGTGTGTGGTTACATATTTAGAAGACAAATCGTGCAAAGCGTTCGAAGGCAAGTTGCACAGTGGGCGAATTGTTTATAAATAAGCCTATGATTCAGCGTCAGCAGCAACGTTGCCAAAGTCGCTGCCAACGTATAAAAAACTATGCATATGTGTGTGTGTGTGTGTGTGTGTGTGTGTGTGTGCGTGTGTATGTGTGTGTGTGTGTGTGTGTGTGTGTGTGTGTGCACAGCTAAAGTTAACAACTTGCTAAAGGCAACAACACTAACAACAAGTGACGTCAACTTGGCTGAGTTTAAAACAAATAGTAAGGAGAGCATCATAGTCTCTATAAGTACTGGTCTTCTATAGATAAACAAGCCTAAATAAGTGTGCAAGTGTGTGCGTGTGTGTGTGTGTGTTTGTGTGTGTGTGTGTGTGTGTAAACAGCTGTTTTCAAAATGGCGCGCAGCTTTATAATGAGCCATTATAGTTGGGAATTTTAATTATATCTCGACTAAAATGATATATGTATATGCGTTAAGTTTTAAGAGGTTATGCAGCAAAAAGAATTTGCTTGAAAATGCAAAAAGTGTCTATAAAATTTGTGAATATATTTAAAGCGTATTTATAAGAAAACAAAAAAAAAAAAGTAAGAAGTCTTAAAATAAATTGTGAAGAAAGCCCCATGGACACTCAGTATATGATACATTTATAAGTATTACGATTTCTTTTATTGTTTTATTGCATTTTTTTAACAAGCTCTTTCAAAATCATTACGCATAAAACACATTCTAAGATAAAATATTCTAGAAAAAGATTGCAAAACACAAAGCAAGTTCTTAATTTATGGTAAAAAGAAAACGCTTAAAAACCAATAAATCTGCGATAAGCGATTCTGAAAGCATAAGAAACTTTATAAAAGTGCATATATATATATCGATTACGCTTCCGATTGATCGATTTCACAATGCAGTTCATAAAGTCATTTCGAATAGCTTTAAAGAGGTATTGTGATATTACATGTTATATTTAAAATGTGTGAAAGCAATAAGTACTAATCTTACAATCAAGAAAAGTGACTATTTGGTCAAAATGAAGCACTTTTGGTTTGTTCGTATTACCGCCAAACACATCTTGGGTAGATAAGAACACATTCTCTCGAAAGAATGTTGATTTTAACAACTTCAAATGGCTATAACTAGCAATCTAGAAGCGATACAGGAAAACTAAGCGCGGATTTGAATAGTTTGCATTACAACGCATAATTGGTACCAAGGGTAAGTCAATCCGAGATTGTTGGATTTTTAAACTTTAAATAGCCATAACAAGAAAAATAAACGAGGTAGATTAAAGTAAAGCGCGGGAAATGTAACTTTGCTCTTGTTATTTTCACACCTAATAGAGTATAAAACTCTTTAAGCACAGTCAAATCTTAATCGGAATTGAAACAGCCTTGATAATCTTACTCTCATAGTGTTGATATTGTTTGTAGAACTGAAGGTATCGTGCTTAAAATGCACTTTGTATAGAAAGGGCGTGTATACACGTACATTTCACACAGAAATGTTTGCGCGATCTTCAGCACTTCTTACAGCAGTAGTGAATATTGTGTTGGAGTTGGGGCGCCACATAAGTCTACACTACCTTCCTATTGTTTTCTCACTCATCTAACTTCCTCTTACGGATATGACACAATGGGCAAGGCCGAGTCTTAGAGAAGGTGATGTTTCGGCGATAAGCCATCTCAACCACCAAAAATCTAATCTATTCTGAATAGAATCTGAGATCTCACTTTACACACAACATACTTAAGACGAGAATGATTTGATTGGATTTGCAACTTTTAAAAAAAGTCAATAAATGTTTCTTTTAAAACAGCTCGACTTTCTTGGTTATCTTTAAATATTCACAACACTCAACTGCTTAGCTTTTCAAAAGGTTCACACTTCTTCATTGTATTTTGCAGCATTTTCATTGTAATTTGTAACAAGAAACTCACTTTAGCGTTTTTTATAAATCAATTTTAATTCACCTCTTTATTTCTTTGAATAACACTTTTCATTGATTTCGTTTGTGTTTTCCTTTAAATATTCGAATTGATGCTTGTACCTTACGTTTTATGACTAGCTTTATTCGACTGCTTGACTGCGACTGACTTACCAGACCCGAACTGACATCCCTTTTATAGAGACTGAAATAAGCCAACTGTCTAGCCAGTATGAACTTAAGCGTACGCGAAGAGCTGTAGACTTTTCTGGCAATTTCTGCTAAACACTCGAATGTTCTACAGCCTGCATTCTGCACAGCATAAATGTTCAGTTATTTTGCTAGGGGGGAACTTCCGTTTTTCCAACATAGTGTTTATTAGAACATCATGTTTCCGTTACTTCCTGTTAATGCTCTTGAAAAACGTCACTATATAGCAACTACCACGCTACATTGGCCAAGAATTTCAGCAACTATAAGTTGTTGTTTTTGCTGTGCGACGTGTCGCTGTCGTTGTCAAAAAAGCCGCCCACGCGTCCCCATTAAATACAATATAAGACATAGTAGACAAGGCATTGCTTATATGAGCGCCAAACATACGTATACGCAATATACTCAATACACACACGACGTGTACGGTTTTGTGCTGCCCACCTACTTGTTTGCACCTACACATTTTAGACGTACAAAAACAAAGACCAAGTCAGCCGTATACTCATTTGCTACGTACTCGTTGCTTGAGAGCGTAGTATAGCGTAGTGAGCGAGTTTTAAACCAAAGAGCGCGCAATGTCGTGCCATTTGTGTGTGTCCGTCAAGAGCTTCGAATTTGTTGCTTGTTTTTCTAGAAATTTGTTGAATTAACCAAAAGTTGCGACAAACACAAAACACGAAATCAACCAAAACGACCAGAAAATCGTGTTCTAAAAAGAAAATATGTATGATTTTTTTCTATTGAATGGCAAACGATAAGATTAGACAGCGGCTATTGACGTTGCTCGCACAGCTGTTGAACACTTATGCCACGACATTACTCATACGCAGCGTTGGCCAGCCAAGCGATGCGCTATACACGGCCGCAGTAGCGCAGCGCAAACCAAGCAATACGCCCAAATCCGGCCACCCCCTGTAGAGCAGAGTAGGTCAATAGAGTAAGCACGTACACTTGACACTTTGTAACTGTGTGTGGAATAGTGTGCATAAGTGTGTGCGAAGAGCCATAGCTGCGCCTCGACTTAATGCATGAGCACACAAAGCAATAAGTGTGTGTGTAGATTCTCCAGGGGGCTGTCACCACCTTTTTACATAAGACAAAGCTAGAAACGCTTGTGTAGCCTATTTTGTGATATAAATCTAGAATTGGGTTTCACTTTGTATTTAAGTATTATCACCTCTAAAAACGAACCTAGAGCTTTTGTTTGTTGTTTTAAATTATCCAGGTCTACAAGTAATGGTATCTGTTGTTGGAAAGTTAAGTGTAAAATCTGAACTATTTTTTTATTGCGTATAACTATCACTACGAGCACAAAATTGTAATCGATCTGTCTAACTCTTATATTGAAACTAAAAACCAAATGAACTCATGCTCAACTCATCGTTGATAGTTCGAAACAATGTGCAACAAAATTTTCTTTCAATATTGAACTTATATGAATCTCTATAGACATTGTTTTTTCGAATAAAAAAATAAAAGGGAACCAGGAATACTAAAGTTAAATTAAGAAGCTACTTATTAAAGATTTTCTGAGTATTTATTCCTTCAAGTTGGGTCATAGTCGAGTATAAATGTGTTTTCAACGAAAATAAAACTAGTCTATCTTTAAGATAGTCTGTAAAATCAGTGGCTATGTTCTAACTACAAAATCATAAATCTTATAAGCTGCTGAGTTTCCTTGGGCATTGCGACTTGGAAAATCGCATGGTCACACTAGAGAGTGGAGTTTGGATGTTTCGATGTTTTTTCCTTGATCTGACAATATTGTTTTCACTTAGGACAAGTAGCATGAAAGTAATAGAGTGGAATCCTTGGCCGATACATTCAGCGGTGTGCCAGATATCTCATACAAACAAATTTCAACCCAATTGCAATTTGTCGGTATGCCAATTTAAACCAGAAATATCTCGCAGAACTTGGTAAATCAAACAAGAACGCATCTAGTCGAACGAATTTTACACGTAATTTGAAAGAAAATTTAGGCAAAACCGTCTAGAGATTTCCAGCACACCCCTGATTGAGTCGACTTAGTGAAAGCGATTATTCCCAAGACAGTGGGAACATGTCTGTTTTTTACTCTTTCTATTTCTCAATTTTTCCTACGAGTGAGTCAGTCTAACAGAGACAGCAACAAACAAAGACAGTAGTCTTGGAAATGGTCGCTTTTCAGCAAAAATGTTAAATTTTGTAACGGATTGCACTCTATTATTTTCATGCTTTTTGGGACAACTCAAAGAGCACGAAACTAATAGAGGGGAGTCCTTGGCCGTTACATAGAACCGACTTGCCGACATGCATCCATTCCCAAGACAGTGAATACATGTGCGTTTTTCTTTGCTCTTTCTTTTTATCAATTTTGCCTACAAATAAGTAGGTCAAAGAGAGGCAGCAACACAAGAAGCCTCACACATAAAGTGTCTTGGGAATGAACGCATTTCAGCAAAGATTTTGAATTTTGTAACACACAAGCGCAACTAATTCTTTGCCTTTAGCAGTTTTTCCATTCGCAACTGTATACATTAACATGTGCTTAAAGTTCAATATTTGCAATGTTCGTCACAATTCATAATTGTTGGAAAAAGTGTGCAGTAGTGGCAGTCGTTTTAAGTATTGCCTTGCCACCGTGCCAATAGAAGCGAAACGAGTGCAATCGTGGCAATTGACCCCTGGCTAAGTAATTGGCATTTAAAATACGTGAGTTTGCAGCATTGCCAATGGATAGAAAGGGCGATAGTTGTGTCGCAAAAGCTACTGAACTACTAGTTCGTGCTACTGAAGAGAAGGCATACACAAACTTATATTTGCATAAGGATTGGTGACAGGGAAATAAATATAGTTCGCAACAAAACTGAAGATTGTCAAGTTAAGAGAGTGCAAGCGTAAGATTAAGGTTAAATTGTTTAGTATACCTTCGTTTAGCTAATGCATTATTTACTATTGATTTAACAATTTGTTGGCGTTGCATTATAGGAAACTTGTTAAAATCCATAATACTTGCGATTCTCGCACTTTACTGCGTAGATTTTAAGTGTCGAACCTAACAAAAATAGCTGTTCAGCTGCAGCTGTTTGACCAGTCGAAACGCTCTTGCTGCACCCGCTTAATGGCGTTCCCTTGTGTGAATGCTATATTACGTATTTGTCTATATATGCGAGAGCAAGGCATAGCTTTTATAAGGTATGAGCCATCTGACGCGGCTTGCTCATTTCAAAGGCACTATTTTTTATTCTGATGCAAACGTCAATGAGGAAGGTTAAGTAGACACATGTTATTTGCGCTTCTCTTACTCTCTGTGTCAGAGTCTCCAAAAATTTAGTGACTCGAGCCGGCAGATGGCTTCTCCTTGTAATAGCTATGCCTTGTGTGATAGTGCACTTATGTTTTTAGGATAATCAATAGTAGACGATGGCTACGACTGTAGCATGCGGAACATTTTCAGGCGGTATAATGCAAAAGTAAATTTACTTTCTGAAAATGTGAAAATTGTAATGTTCACGTTAAAGTTTCTGCAATTTTCCAATGTGTTTGCTAATTGCATTTACACACGCACATATATATCTTACACATACATGCATTCTCGTGCACGACCCATTGAACAAACACAAGCTGCGGAATTCGGCGAAGTCGAATGTTTAATACACTTATTTTAAATGTATGGTAAATCAAATCTTTTAAATTAACTAAAATATGTGGTTTTCCGTCGCGCCATAAGTATTTATTGAGCTATAATGTCAATTTATGCCTATCATTCATGTCAATCTATGCTTATCGCCCATTTTTAGGTATGGTATCTATAAGTTCCGACAACTTGTGATTATGCATAAACATAAACAAGTAGTTCGAATTGCGTACTGCTTGCTTACATATGTCAAGGAATCTGGAAGCTACTTTTTCAGAGTATATGAAAACGCAAAAAAAGCTACAATAAACAAGTCGAAAAGCATGTTAAACGACCTTGCCTGGCGCCCATTTGAAAAAAGCGACCTTGAATTTGCTTCGTTGCCTGGCAAATTGCAACGTTTTGTGTGTTGTAATGCCTGTCGCTCGACCTTCCCTGCTCCATAGACCCCAACACTTACCTGAAAATGTTGCTGCTGCATGGGATGCTGCTGCTGATGCTGCTGCTGCTGCCGTGGCGAGCCATAAGCAGTGTTGCCGGCTTCCACATATGGCTGCTGGAAATAACCCGGTTGCTGTTGTGGCGAGCCATGGCCAGCATTGGCAGTTTCACGGCTTATGGGTATATGCACGCCGACGCCAGCATGGCCGGTAGCTGCATTGCTGCTGGGATTGCCATTGCCGGATGCGTTGGCGGCGTTTGGATTTGCTATCACAGTTGGCTTCATGTCTGCTGTGACTTTGCTGTCAAAATGCTACTGTTTTTGGTCTTGGAGTTCGCTCACTCACTGCGTGTGTTGTACGCGTCTTACTGGGCGGCTACGTAATGCCTGCAGCCGCTACACAAAAATTTGTTTTAATTTTTATTGTTTTATTTGTCGTTATAAACAATTTGTTTTGAATTTTGAAACTTGGCCAATACGCTTTGCGTTACGTTCCTTTTGCACTTGGCAACTTGGAATTGGTCACGTTGCGTACTGCTGCTGCTGCTGCTACTACTTGGTGGTGAGGTTTGCCTTGAGAGCGATGTCGTGGCTGCGGCTGCCAATTGTCTGTCCGTCCGCTCGTTATTCTCGTACGTTCCGCAGCCGGCTGCTGTCTCGCTTTGGCGCGTATGTATGTATGTACTATGTGCGCTGGGGTTAGTTTGCAGCTCACGTTTCGCAGTTTTTCAACACTGACCCGATTGACTTTTCCACAGAAACGTCAGCAGAGCGCCCCAACTAATTGCCTTGGCGTGATGTCACTCTTTTATTTTGGTTTTACTTTTGTTTTTCGTGTTTTGCCACACTTTCTACCAGTCACGGCTACTGCTTTTTAAACGTCTCCGGCACGCACACACACATACATACATACATATATATGAACATATGCGTCTTTATATCTCTCTTTAGCACTTTTTTTTAACCAAAAAACTCAATAAGCAATTTGATTTGCCTTTATAGAATTTCCGTTTGCCGTTTCGATCTTTTTACGTCTCGCTGTGTTATGTGTGTGTGTGTGTATTTTTATATTAAATTCAAATAGATTTCTTATTTTTGCACATTGCCGACGCTTCGACAAAAAATAAAACACACAACAAAGCGCACAAAACACTCACTGAGCACGTCACACGTCGTCGCTAAAGCTTGTTGCTGCTGCTGCTACTGCCGCTGCTGCTCCACTCGTTTTGACCGTTGCTCGTCGACTGAGCACGCCACTGCTGTTCGCGTTCGCTTAATGCGGTTGGCTCGTTGCTCGCTCTCTTGCGCTCTCACTCTCTTTCTTGCGCTCTCACTCTCTTTGCTGCTCTCTTTCGCTGTGCTTGCACATTGCAAACTGAGACTGCCGCTTACAATTGGCCAGCCACAAGTTAAAGCTATGGCAGTTAAGGCCTAAAATGGCTTTAACTTGTAATTACATTGAATTGTAAGAGTGTGGGTTTCGCTCTGGCTCTCTTTCTTGATGTTTATCTCTCTGGGCCAGCTTTCGATCTGCGCGCAGCACTTGAACGTCAAGATACACACACATCAGATTTATAAATAGCCAAAAGCCAAAGCAACAATAGCCAAAATCAAATGCAAAATACAGTCATACCTCGTTTAGGCGGCTAATGCTTATTCAAGCTCGAAAAGATTCTTCATGTAGTATCTTTAGTGAAAAATCTCGTTTCATTGCTTATTAGACATTCTGAACGTGACACTCGTTAGTTGCACGCAAAAAGACAAAAAGCGAATGTATTCGAACGTGACCAAAAATTCAACTGGTTTTCATGGAAATCTATGGAAACGCAGCAGGTAATAAAACCTGTTAACATTTCTCAATGCGACATATTTTAAAATGTTTTAGGTTAATCGGTGGTGTGCCTGAAATCTCTAAACCCAAAACAATATTTCATATATCTTTTCATAACGAATTTCAATCAAAAAGCAATTCGATTTCTGACACAACCCTGAATATAACTTTATGTTACACTTCATTTTATAGAAAAATCAAGTTTATTTTATTAACAAAAAATATTAAATCTATACTAATATTATTAATTCGAAAGTAACTCTGTCTGTCTGTGTGACTGTTTGTTCCCTTTTCACTCCTATGCCGCTGAACCAATTGTTTTACATTTTGGTGTAGAGATAGATAGGACCTTGGAATAAAAAACAGGCTCTTTTTTGTGCCTAAAAGCCTACTCTTATTTTTCCCAGAGGATAAGACAAAAAGAAAGTGGAGAAGGAGCAGGAAGAGGAAGAAAAAGTAGAAAGGGAACATAAAGAAGGAAGAAGAAGAAAAAAAGAAGAGGAAAAGAAAGTAGAAAAGGAACGGGAAGAGGAAGAAGACGAAGAAGAAAAAGAGGGGAAGAAAAAGGAAGAGGAAGAAAAAGAAGAAGAAGAGGAAAAGGAAGAGTAAGAGGTGGAGAAAGAGGAATAGGAAGGGGAAGGGAAAGAGGAAGAGGACGAAGAAAAAGAAGGGAAGAAGGAAGAGAATCGGGAACGGGAAAAAGAATATGCTGTACCTCGAGAGGAGCACGGTGGTTGGCGAGCGGAGCGGGCAGGGGGTAGAGCCCCCTGGTATATTTTAATAATAATAAAAGGAAAATGGTGAAAATGGGTATATCTAAAAAAAAACTTAATTGTTAGCGAAAATGAAAAGTTATTTAAAAAAACGGCAGTGTCTAAGGATTCTATGGGCATCTAGTCAAATCCATCGAAAATGATAAGTGCAGCGTGAAAAAAATAAGACTTGTATACGATACTGTTAAATGTAATTATATTCTTGAGTTCAAGCTGTTTTTTTAGTGCTTTTATGAACAATACTAATAAAGTTCAAATTCAAGATTTCATCGAAGTATACAAACAAACATACAATGAAATTTCAATCAAAATTTTGTAAAGTATTAACCTTTGTGATTTGAGATGAATTCTTCTATATACATTTACAATCTTCTAAAACTGTAATTGAAAAGAATCGACCAAATCAACGTTTGACTGTACATACAACAGAGAGCCGCAGAGAGCGCAACTTATAAACTTGGCCAAAATGAGTTCCGCTTTCTTATGCTTACGCTCTTGCGCTCTTTTTGACCAAATTCCATTAGAATCAGCTAGGCGCAGTAATTTTTTTCTAGATTCTAGATAAATCTTGCGTGTAGCTACATCCATACATACATATGTACATATGTAGTAAGCACATCGGATGTAGTATAAAGAACTTTTAAGCCCACATAATCAACTTTTTTGCGTCACGTTAAGAGCAGCGTCATTAACTGGTTCCTTGGCTCACAAACACACCTGCAAAATTCTATCACAAAGCAAGTGTTTAAACGTATTTCCAACAACGATTGATCTACGATAAAATAAAACAATAGAATTTGAGTGTAATTGCATTTGGATCGTTGCACGGGGCGTATGTGTAATAATTATAAACGTTATAACACTTTGTTTGATTAATTTCAAAACTTACTTCACAATTGTATGTGTCATTGGTATGTATGTATGTATATGAATATGTATGTTTGCTCTTCACATTCAACGTATTTTCCCACAAATATTTTCTTTTTCAAAATAAACTAAATACATATTCATATACTAATAGCACACGCATATATCTAACTATATACATATGTATGTATTTGTGTGTATATAAGTGTAGGTATTGTGTTGTATGTGGTGTATGCGCAAGAGTATATAGCAGCATTTGATGATTTGTCAGTAGAGCATATAGAATTGAATTAATTCTTAATTGAACAATCGAGTTTTGTGCTCGTCATTCACGCCCAGGCACTCATCCCATTTTGTTTTCATAGACGATTCACAAACCAATTTAAGTCTTCTGATTGCTGATTTGCAATCTCGGAAGAACAGTAATATGATTAGTTTTGGTAGATCAAAGATAAAGAAAATGAGGCTCATTACACCCAGTAATTAATAGCTACTAACTTTTAGGTTGAGTTGATATGCCAATCTGATCTTGATCTGCGTATACAATCGAGAATCAGTTTCTTGTGTGGTCTGTGACGCCTGCTGCTGCTGCCTGGCCAAATCTTGAATTTATTTTTCTCCTCGTAGTTTCCACTATATTCAAGATATTTAGAGGTCATCGCAGAGCATGATAATTTATAACAATAGTTGAACAATGTCAATTTAAATTCATTTGCAGTTGTTAGATTGTACTCAAGAACCATACGTTTTTTATGGTTTCACAACATTTATATCTCTTAAAGACCTACTGGACAAGTATGTTATTAGTTTAAACTAACTAGGCAGAGTTCTGTGCAGAGCTCAATGAGTCGACAGCTGCGTGCAAGGTATATTAAACCAGGTACTCTTATGGTAGAGGTAGAAGTAGAGGTAGGGGTAGAGATATAGGTAGAAAGGTAGAGGTAGTCGATTTTTGACTATATCCCCAATTCCACTTCTTCGATGAAATGAAGAAAGGAATCGTTCAAAAGAGAATAAAATAGCCTAACCTTAAACGTAATTATTGTATTATAGATTATTTCACAAAATTTTATTGAATCAGTCAGTCCTGATTTTAATTGAAATGGCTACAGCATCTTCAATTCCTTAGCATTTTCAAAATCTCATAGAAATTGAGTGATATAAGAATTCTTAGCCTGAAAATGGAATTGATCTTACAACAGACGCAATTAGGAAGTGTGCTCTTGGCGAACAACATTCTAAGTCTTTAAGAAAATGTTCATTAGGCAAGAAAATAACAATTAAGTATCAGAAGCAGAACTTCTTCGTGAAATAATCCAAAGGGTTCACTAGGAGGACCCCAATATACGACCCTTTTCATAAGGTAGCTTCTTCTTAACTGTACTGTCACATTGTACGCCTTTCTCGCAGTAGCTTCTTCATTTATACGCACAACACGGCCTAGCAATGGATTCGCTTGACTATGTCAATGTCATCGTAGAGCTCATAGAGTTCAGTGTTCCATCGTATTTGTTGGTCGTTGCCAGCGCCAAAGATCCCACGCACTACTTGCCGCTCGAACACTGCAAGGAAAGCTATAGTATTACTTATAGCTTTGCTACATTTTGTGACGTTTTGCGTTTACACTATTCAAACTGGGGCATCGCATATTGTCCATACGAATTAGTTTGTTGTTATTGCTTTTTCTGGAAAGACGCAACTCTGGAAGTGACTTTCTATTAAGAAGTAACTAGTTCATTCGCATTTTCTGTTTCTTTTTTTTAGATACATTGCCTATTGCAGTACTGGCCCAATGTAAACTAGAAAGAAGAAGGAAAGGCTAGAACTTTGCCAAGATATATTTCAAGAAATTTCTTGCCGCCAATATGAGTGTTCGAAGCAACTGTTCAACAGCTATCAAACTAGAAGTCGAAGCGAGAGAGATAATTGTACATCACATACGCATTAAATATTTTGATGCCACACTTATATATACTCTTCTTGTGCCTATCCGTCACCTGGAATCCTTAACTACTTGATGTCATGTTTTCAAAATTGCTCTTCTATAGCCTACAAAGTTCCCTTTGTTTCACGATCGAAACTTTTAAACGTCATGAACCCAAACATGTTGTTCTTTATTCAACTCGCTTAAAAGGTTTATTATAGCAATTAGACATTTTCTTACGAAAAACTGACGCGACAACTCGAAAAGCTTTAATTTCCATTTATGGCGCTGCATTGAATTCAAAACAAATGACCAAAGCCGGTGCGTCGAATGAGTCAACAGCATTCAAATTCTGCTAAACCAAAACGGTAATGGATCATGCGATGAATGCTTACCAAAACACACAAACACACACATACACTCACTGACACACACACACACAATCCCACACTTAGTTCAATATATTTATAACGTATTTCAAGCTTATTTCGTTTGTTTTGGTCATACGAGTCGTATGAGTTATATATATGTTCATATGATTAGAAGCAATTTCTGTTGTGCAGCAACAGAATCACGTTATTTGCAACTAAAAGCTGCTCAAAAATAATACGAAGACAAAGAAAAAGGCGCGCTCACCCGGCTCTGCGCACGTTTTGCATTATATAACTTTAGAAATGTTTGCCATGCAGCAACCCACACACAAACACATCGACTCACAAACGCATTTGAGTGAAACTGGGCAACAGTCTGTTAGCCGCTTACCAACACTGCGCATGCTCAGTTTCATTCACATTTACATCCTTTACAGAAAACTTGCACTCACTTTCAGTTTGAGTGCTTATACACTTAATATGGTTGAATGAGTGTCTAGGGCTTATCAAGACATATGTAACGCATTTAAGAAGAGTCTACTTAAAAGCCATAACGAATGCATATAGAGCAATGTTGAGCTTGCAGTAAAATTTTAGAGAATTTTTACTACTTTACAGATACAAAAGTCAAAACGGTTGAAAAGTTCAGCAAGCAGCAAGCTCTACCTACTATATAAGTCCATAAGTGTTGTGCCAGAAATCTTTGCTGGCACTGAATTTCAATCCAAAAACGATCCGTCGATGTGTTATAAATATCATTTTGAGAATCGAAAATCTATCACGAAAGCTTTTGAGCTACTAAATTGTCAAGATGACAAAAAATTAACTTGAAGACCTCTGAGTATTCAACAGAATTTTAATCCAAAAATAATCCGATGATGTGCTAGAAATATCATTGAGAGAGTTGGAAATGACTCACTGGTGTGCCATAAATCTCCTTAAACTAAATGGGAACCCAACAGCAAATCGAAATCGTGCCAGATATCTTTTTTAACAACTTCATGCAGAGACCCATCGATGCGTTAGAAACTCCTTTAAAAACGTTGGGAATCCATCATGAAGATTGTGATAATCGAATTATAATAAAAATTGAAAATAAAGTTAATGGAAAACAGTATAGGACCTGATTTTGAAACCCTCTCCAGAAACAGTCAGAAACTCCCTTAAAAACGTTAGGAATCCATCATGAAGATAACAAAAATTAAAAAAAACAATTTAAAAAAACGTTTCTCATGTTGATTCGTCAGTCAGTTGTAGATTTAACGACAGCTAATTTCCAACAATGTGGCTGCGAAACCCAGAAGAGACAACCGACAGAGCAGTTTCTGATCTCGAAAGAACCGAAACCAATAGCAATTACGGAGTGTTTTGTCAGTTCCGTCAGGCGCATCGCGAAACGGTGAAGCATAAATCCTGTCAAATTGCGCGATGACAAGTACACTAGCAGCGCCATCTTGTGGATGTTGATATCTACGGCCACACTGCAGCGCCATCTTTTAGTGATCTCTCACACAAATGTATGGACAATGTAGTTGCATGTAAATGTGTGGCAGTTTAGTTAGGTTAGTTTTTCCGATTAAAATTTTCCAAGTTTTAAGCTTTGGCAATTATTTTTACTGTATAATTACAATTCCCAAAACATAATGCGCTGAAAATCAATCAAATCGGCCATATCATTTGTATTATATGAGATCGAGCCAAAGTGCTCTATCAGCACAGGAAACAACAAGCACTCTAGTTTGACCTTACTTGCCTACATTTCAATTTATGCTTCTTCTTCTTTTTCATCTTTTATTTTACAGTAAATCGATGGGCACATCGATTAATGGCCCAAAAGGAATATACATCGATTAATTATGAAAATTTACATATGGCTTTTATTCAAAGAGCAAGAAAGTAATAGAGTGGCATCCTTGGCCATTGCATTGAGTCGACTTTCTAAAATGCGTCCATTCCCAGGACAATGCCAACATTTACGTCTGTTTTGCTGCTTCCCTTTCTCAATTTTGTCTACGACTAAGTCGGCCTATAAGGGATAGGGGGAGCAACGCGAACAAACTCACTGTTCCAGGATTCCACTCTTTGGCTTTTACAAACAATTAGAAGTTAGCTTACTTCTTATAAAAGACGCAAGAAGTTTAATTTTAGCTTCCCAGCGGACCAGCGAGCGGCCATAAACCACTTGGCCACTTTTTGAGCGATTTTTAAATTTCATCAATGCAATTAAACCTGGAAAAGTTGGCCACCTTAAAACCAAAGAAATGTTATGTATGATATACGAATTCTGCATTTTCGAATTATAAAAATAATCCAAATCAATGGCAAAATTTACAACTGAACAAAATTGCTTGCAGTAAACTCGTTGCTTACAGAAAATTGAATGAAATCCTTCCAGATGGAACAATTCATTTGTTGATGGACCAGCGAGCGGACATAAAACGACCAAGCGGGACGAAATGTCCGAAAACTTGTCCAAAAACGATAGCTATGCAGATCTGAGGATTCAGCAGATTGTCCGTTTTCGCGATAGCAGGAGCGGATGTGAACAAAAAACCGAAATGGAATTGAGTTGTTCGTGTGCTTGTTGCCTCTGCCTTTTCGTTTACGGGTCTCGCGACTTCGTTTTTTTTGTGGTATTTTTACGAAGGTATTTTCTGCCACAAACTGAGCGAGAGTTGATTCGTTTTCGGATCGTTGTCGGGTCCGTGCGCGAATGTTTCATCCGTTTGAGTTTAGATTACGAGCATATTGTCCACTGGGTTAACATTTACTGTAGAGTATAAAAGCTTCGACTCCTATGCGTAGCTTTTCTCCTGCATGCTACATTTTTTTTTTTTTCGTGTGTTAGCAAGTTGAGCCACTGCTCCAACTTGGCGGCTGCTCTTGGCCCAACGGTAGACTCAGTAGCTCAGTCTGCGACCAGCGTTTGAAGCGTTTTGGCGTGCTTTGCTGCCCAGTTATTATTTGTTTGTTGTAATTTGTTACTTGGATTTCTTGCGCAGTTGTTGCGGTCACTTTGTTGTTGCTTTTTCGTTGCTTTGTTTTTTTTTTTACTGGGAAACAAACATCGCTTCAGTTCAGCAACATGCGATAGTAAAAAAGTATAGAAAACTTCGCAGCAAAACAACTTTTAACTGTTAGTCGTTGCTTTGGCTTTCAATTTGAAAAATATGAAATAAAATTTGACAAAATTAAACATAAATAAATCAAAATTGTTCGTGTGTTGCAGCAGCGTGTAAAAAACAGCACATAAAAATTTATACGCATGCAGTGATATAACAGCTGTGGAGGACTTGCCGTTGGCTTTACCGTTGCCTCAACAAGCGCGCGTTTGTGTGTTGTAAATGTGCGTATGTGTGTGACCGCGGGTGTATATAATGCGCAGCATGTCTGTGGTGTCAAATTGACCGCAGGAGTTGCACAGAATTCATTGAATAAAAGTAAGTACAAATTGGAAGTTTTAAGCGGTATTCTTCTTCTTAACTGGCCATAACAACCCGTTATCGGGTTACGGCCTGATGTTCCAAACCTCACGCAAAAACCCTTTTAAAGTCTGTGGTGGCTTACTGGTCTCGAAAGAACCCACCCAGTGTCATTTTTAGTCGCCTCATACGACAAGCATTGACCTGCTGAGGTGGTATTCTCTAACCCGCTCACCACACGGGAGTTTTAAGCGGTATTCAAGTTCATTTACCGTTGATGTGGCACACACACACACACACACACACACCTGCATAGGCACGTGCATAAACATGCTCGGCAGACTAATGGCCGAACCAAATAACGTAGATTATTTGTATAGTATATCGTAATTTGTGGCTTTTAGGTTTGGACTTTCCCTATTTTGTTGGGCTTTTGCTTTTATTTCCATAGAAAACGAAGTTAGCGGCACGCAACTTGGGAATTAACGCGCAAGCCTTCTAGCTCTTTACTCCATTTTGAAAAGCCTGTGTATAAATCATGTGCCACACGGCGTATGTGTAATTCATGGAACTTTGACTTGCTGACTCTCTATGACTGACCTCACTTTGGCGAATTCCATTCCATTGGTTCAACAATTTTACTGCACTTGTCTTTAGCACGTGCCCATTATATTTACACGGTTGAGCGACCCATTAATATTAGATCATTTCGTCAAACACACACACATATATAGTCTGCATACAAAAATTTATACAGTCAAACCTGCAAAATTGGCCACCTCCTTAAGTTGGACACTTTTCAGCGAAACCAAAATATATTAGTACAAAAGCTCAAATTTTCACCTGCTTAACTTGCACCTGCATATCTTGTAAGTTGGCCACTTTTTGAGCGATTTTTGAATTTCGTCAATGCAAAGTGTCCACCTTAAAACCAAAGAAATGTTATGTATGAAATACGACGGCTGCATTTTCGAATTATACAAATAATCCAAATCAATGGCAAAATTTACAACTGAACGAAATTGGTTGCAGTAAAATCGTTGCTTATAGAAATTTGAATGAAATCCTTCCAGATGGAACAATTCATTTGTTGAAAATAAAAAGAAAGTATGTCAAAAGCGTATAAATAAGCAAATTTAAAAGATTCTCTTAAGTTAGAATTAGAACATTAAAATTTAAGTGCAATTTTGAATGTAAAAGAATGTACAGTACTCTTGAAACAAACTTTGACTGCTTTGCAACTATGAACTTAAACTTTAAATGATGTATTTTATATAAAATATATTATTATGTTTATTTTGTTAATATGTGGAGTTTATGGACATAGTACATAAACATACATGAGTGGCCAACTTAAGCAGGTTTGACTGTACATACTTGCTTCACGCTTCAGCGCAGCTATTGAATTATTTTAGATTGCTCATACGCCCCGCCGGCTACATTTATTTTTATTTATACCTTTTATTCATAAAATGAGTTAAACAGAGCTCTATATATTGGACGAGAGTGTTTTTTAATAGGCGTATATACTTAATTTAAAGGCACATAGTTATATATATGTCCTTTGATTTAAGGTATGAGATTTTTGTCACCATCAATCAAGACAACATTAAGTACAAGTATAAACTATTTATCAGCATTAAGTTAGCACAAATTTTGTTCCATTTCCGTTTCTGTTCCTTCGCCATTTTTTAAAACAAACAAAAGAGTTCTCTTCGGCTTCTTCGGCATAGAAAACTGCAAGGAATTATATGGCATAAGTTCTGTTATATATTTGCCAATGTGACGTAAAAACAACAAAGAAAAAACATCAACTGCGCACCTTCTAGTGATCCAGCAGCATTTCTCATACTCTTTTACAAAGAGCATAATACCCTTTGTTTGGAAAATCCATACATATTTTTTACAGCTTATTTGCTTATATAAAGTTAAACCTAAGTAGCTTATCCTCCCGCAAAGATTGTTATGTTTATTTTACTCTTAGCTTTTGCTTACTTTAACTGCATCGGAAAAGCTAATTTTCTTTTAAGCATCTTAACTAGTGTTTACATATTTAATTGAAAAATTATAGTATTACGGTTCAGTAGATACGCTGTACTCCACGTTTACTTAAATTTTGAAAAAGTTTTTGGCATAGAATAAGTAACCTATTCTAGAAGGTACGCGATATTAATGCAGCTGGGCATAACTTACTTCTGGAACTTCTACTCTACTAAAGTCAAATTATGGAAGGGCAAGCGATTTTCTTTTCTTTCTACGTTTCCATGTTCTACTTTTATTACACGTTTTAAGTTAATCGCATATATTTATGCCGGTTCTTAGTTATTTCTTTTGACGTTTGAGAGCACTGGCCAACAAATTTGACCTCAATTTAATGCGCTTAACTAAAATATAACTTTTCCGGTAAATTTTGGGTCGTTGATTTCGAAAAGAAACGCGCTAACTCGCTTTGCCGAATTCGCGAAACGCGTCTAACTCGCGATTGCTAAGCTCGATTGACAGGTAGTTTGCCGTCGGCTTTCAAACGCAAGCTGATTCCATTAAAGAAAGCTGAGTGGGGTAACTTTAGGGATCAGGGAGACTCAGCACCCTGGCGATGACTCATACAACGTCGATCATGGTCAGCGAATGTAAGACCAGACTCATGATTTCACGTCATAACTATGTCAGTCCAAACCTGTTTCATGGATGCCGAGATGGCAGATGAGCTCGCAAATAAAGACTTGGCGTTACAGCCAATAAGGCCTAAGCCAATCAGGAGCCTTTGCAGTAAATGAGACTAAGACAAAATGTACTTCATCGAGTAGAGAGCTACATCGGTTGGATTCTCAGATTGATGTCGAAAACTATACTAACTGTAATAAAAAACGATGTCAGCATGGAGATCAAGCTGCAGCAGGCAAATGAGTAGTAGAGACCACTCCCGCCAGGCGAAACTAACACTCTATACGACACTCATCGTTCCGGTTTTATTTTATTCCGCAGAAGCATGGGTCTCCATCTTTGCTTTGCGCGCGCCTTCTTCTATTGGTGATACCAATGATTGCTAATGTATCCTCTAGCTGGTCCTCCCTTCGACACTCGCATTGTATGAGCTTTTTCATCCATACACACAACATGACCTAGCCAGCGGAGCCACTGGATTTTAAGGCGCTTAGCTATGTCTATGTAGTCGTAGAGCTCATAGAGTTTGTCGTTTCATCGGTGCAAAGATCTTACGGAGTACTTTCAGCTCTGACTTCAATCTATCATAGGACGAATTTTTGGTCACATCGTCCTTGTCCACCGTCGGGGCGTACGCACCAATCAGGGTGATGTTTGAGAATGTAGCCTTGATGCGGATTGTTGCCAGCCTTTCCGGTGTGAAACGGGATACACGGTTGCGTAAATTCGTGCCGCTACGCATGGCAGCTGCAGTAATTGATGCAGTCTGCATTCTTGCAGCAGCCTTGCCCTTTGCATCGCAGCTCCTGAATGGCGGTTCTATCTGTTCCGCACATCCTGAAAGCATCCGCCAATTGGGTAGAGGCACCATCCCAATTAAGGGTCCGGACATTACAGGTGCATACCCTCAAGTCCTAGTGCTTTAGGGTCTCAGTGGGCAAATAAGTAGTAGAGACCAATCTAACCAGACGAAACTTGCCCTCATCACTAACGTTTTGCGATTTCTAATAGAATCAGTATAATTGAGAAAAATCGGTGTAACTTTTAGGTTCATTCTTTTGCACGGTTTAGATTTACGTTTTTTGTTGTTTAGCAGGATAGTTCGCTATTCCTACAGTCGTTCTCAGGTACGCCCCTTTTTCGTAGTTGTTCGCTCAGCAAACTAGAATATTTTTGCTTTGACTGAATAACTGCGCTTTGCAAATCATCATAGTGTTGGTGCTTTTGATTGACTGTCAAACGTAAGAGTAAGACGCGTTCAGGTTACTTGGAAGACATAACTTTTCCGATGCAAACTTACACGCTCTTGTACACCTTTGGCAAGAACTTTGTATCTGAGTGGCTTACCTGTAAATTGCAAATTGCTTGTTTGCGGTTTGAGATGCCTAACTTTTGCATAAGGTTCTCATATGCAATTACATAGTCACCTTCAGTCTGTACTTCTGTTCAAAATACGCACCTAAATTGCTTGAGCAACTGCAGCGTATCTTACAACCTTGATTTCGCTCTAAGGATACTCTTTGGTCAGGCAACACACATTTTAGTTATTTAATTATTTACTTGGTATTTAATTTGCATATGCGAATACTTAGTATTCAACTTGTTTAATTTCCCTTGTTGACAACAAATTTGTATGCTCTTTTCATATGCAAAATTCAAATTAATATTCCGCCTCATCGCAGCAGCTCCACAAAAAACAATTTATATGAGCAGCTGACTAATTACATATTTAAATTGAAATTGTTGTGTTAACAATGTCGAGCCTCACTGGCCAGTAAGAGCGGGTCACTTACGCTCTGCCTCCCACTGTCGCCCACTCTCGCTTTGCTTCGCCCACAACTGCAGCGACCTTCGCGCACAAATCCAACAATTTAACCAAATTCATTCCCCCCGTTCATTCGGCCGTCGCACAGTGGATCCAACTGACTTATTTTTGGTCAAAATTGATTTTTGAAAAATCATAACTTTTGAGGTGGTAATGAAAATATTTTCAAAATTTAAAATGCATAGAACAGATAAGTGATACATAAGTTATCTTTAGAGGGAGCTTCAAAAAA